>CM064543.1:19898858-20066008 GCA_032716605.1 Paralithodes platypus | reverse complement strand
ATTGAATTAGGGAGGGGGCTGAGGGGGCATTATGTCGGGGGGTGGGGGTAGATACCACTCAGTGTTTTGTAAGGCGGCTAGGTTGGTGGGGGGGTCTTTTGGTACTGGCAAATGTGACAGGGCGTCTGCATTGGTATGGAGTTTGCCTGGATGATATTGTATGGTAAAGTCGTAGTCCTCTAGTGTCTCCCTCCAACGTACCAAAATGGCTGAGTTGGGTTCGCACCTACGCAGCCATTGTAAAGATTGATGGTCGGTAATTATGTCGAGTTTTGTGCCCAACACAAATGACCGGAAGTGGCTGAGTGCCCAAATGATCCCTAAGCACTCTCTCTTGGTGGCTGCGTAATTCTGTTGTGTTTGGGTGAGGGTGGAGCTGGCATACGCTATCACATGTTCCTCTCCGTCTCTGACTTGAGCTAAAACTGCACCCATGGCGTACAGAGATACGTCAGTATAAAGACGGAAAGGTTTTTGGTAGTCAGGGAAAGCGACAATCGGGGCTTGGATTAGCTTTTGCTTCAAAGTGTTAAACTCGAGGTCTCTTTCAGGTGTCCAGGTGAACGGGGTGTCTTTGTGGGTGAGTTGGTGGAGGCGTCTGGCTATGGTGGCAAAGTTGGGGACGAAACGTCTGTAGTATGTGGCTAAACCTAGAAACGAACGTACACCTTTAACAGTGGTGGGTGGGGGTTGGTTTTGTATGGATTGAAGTTTCTTTGGGTCTGGCACAATACCATGTTCAGATATCACGTGTCCGAGGAAATCTACCTTATTCCGGGCAATCTCGCACTTTGAGGGTTTTAATTTCAACCCGGCAGCTCGGATTCTTTGAAGGACTTGTCTCAACCTGAGGAGGCGTTCTTCCCAGGTTGGTTACTACACAATAATATCGTCCAGATAGGCTAGGCAGGTTTCCCAGGTTAGGCCATGTAATACCGCTTCCATCAAACGGGAGAAAGTGGCGGGTCCGTTACAGAGGCCAAAAGGTAGAACGTTAAATTCATAGTGATGGCCACCACTAGTGGAAAATGCTGTTTTCTTTTGGTCCTCGGCCTTGATAGGCACTTGCCAATACCCTGCTTGCAAGTCGAGGGTAGTGAACCATTTGGATCCGTGTAGGGAGTCAAGGGAATCGTCTATTCGGGGTATGGGTTGTAGCGTCTTTAATGGTTACGTCATTTAACCTCCTGTAATCGATGCAAAAACGGGTTGTCCCATCTTTCTTTTTGACTAAGACAACAGGGGAAGACCAGGGGCTAATGGACGGGGTGGCAATCCCGGCCTCTAACATTTCCTGGACTTGGCGTTCCTCTTCCTGACGTTGTATGGGGTTCTTTCTACGGGATGGTTGTCGTATGGGGGGGCCTGTGGTGTTAATGATGTGTTGTTCTACATCAGTCTGTCCAATTTCGGTGGGTTGTTGGGCAAACACGTCACTGAATTCCAGCAGTAGGTCGTACATGCCGTTCTTTTGGTGGTCAGATAATGTCTCAGGGAGAGGGGGCAATTGGAGGCTGGTAGGGGTGTCGTTAAAATCTATGGGGAGGTCATCGAAAGTTTCGAGGTCTCCTATAATGAGACCTTTTGGTAGTGTCAGGGATTCCTCTGAGATATTTGCCACGAGAATGTGGTTGATGCGAGCGGAAATGATGGCGGGTTGTAAGAGGCAACGATGGGGGTTGGGGGACGTGGTAGTGGGGGAAAATATCATGTGCGTTTGGGGTATGGGCCGCAGGTTCACCCATTTTTGATGGTGGGGGGGACTTGGCATTAATCCTGAACTACAGCTGGGCTAATGATGGTGGGGGATTGACTGGCGAGCAGGTGCTTGCTACTTATAAGGGGGGCAAGGTCGCTTTGGTGGGGGTCACGCGTGAGGGGGGGATTAACGGCGCGTGTGGGAGGATCAGTGGGGCGTGGTGTGAGGGGGTTAGAAAACGGGAGTTGTTGGAGGGACTGCGGAGGGTTAGTGGGGGAAGCGTGAGATATAGAAGATGGGTTATTGTTGGAGGACTGATGTAAGGATATGTGGTGGTTAGAAGGAATTTGGGGAGCGTTGTCGGTGGCAGTGACGGTTTGTTTGGAGTTTATAAGGATTTGGTGGTTTAGTTTGTCATGAGAGGGCGAGTCAAGTGTGGGGTTGTGAAGTTTTCTAGGGGTGTGAATTATGTGGGGGTGGAAGGGAGCTACTGACGGAAAACTGTCACAAGGGGGATTGGGGTGGGTGTGGACTAGCTGGGCATTTCTGAGGGCATGGTGGGAACATGGTTGTGTCCATCGGTCGGCACGCGTGAGGGGGGGATTAACTGCGCGTGCGGGCGGTTCAGAGTGGTGAGAGGTGAGCGAGTTAGAAAACGGAATTTGTTGGGGGGACTGCGGAGGGTTGGTGGGGAAAAAGTTAGGTGTAGAACATGGGTTATTGGTGGAGGACTGGTGTATTGATGTGGTGTTGTTAACAGGACGAATGTGGGGAACTTTTTTGGTGGCAGTCAAGGTCTGGTTAAAAGTGATGTGGGGCGGGTGGGTTTGTTTGTCATGAGAGGGTGAGTCAAGTGTGGGGTTGTGAATTTTTTTAGGGGTGTGAATTGTGTGGAGGGGCAAGGGAGCTACTGACGGAAAATTGTCACAAGGGAATTGTTGTGGGTTGTGGGATAGCTGAACATTTCTGGGGGCATGGGGGAAATTTTGTTGGGTACATTGATCGGCATTTTCCCTGGAAACATGTGTACATAAACATTGGATGGAATTATGGTTACATATATCAGAGTCTGTCCTGAAAACATGGGAGGATTTATCCGGGACAGAATGGAGGGGATTACCGAGAGGGAGTTGCTTGGACTTGTCTTCTTTCGTTTGTTGAGGCATTTGGTTACTGAATGGGGTGAGATTTTGAGGGGACTCAGGGCAAGGGGGGGATTTAGGAGTCACCTTAGTGCTAGCTGCAACTTGGTAACCCTGACTCAGGGTTTGTTGAGGGGAAAGTTTTTTTTTTTTTTGTGAATGGGTTTCTGCGTGATGGGTTTGTCAGAGGCTTTGGGTTGGAATTTTTTGAATGATATCAGCCTTTGGCCGCAGTCGACCTGGGCCTGGAGTTTTTGAAGGAGGTCAAGTCCAAGGAAACCATCATAATGTTTACAGTTGGAGGAAAATACTGTGAATGTGTGATAACAACGAGCATGGGGGGCAGGAGTGGTTACTGATAGGGGTAAAGTGTCTCCTAGGAGATTTAAGTAAGTATCAGCAGCTGAGATTAGTTCTGCTTTGGTGGTTAACAACGGGCCAAATAGTCGGTGGTGTAGATCATAGTAATTTTTGAACAAACATGACTTGGCAGCTCCCGTGTCGATTAACAAGCGGACAGGAATGTCCTTGATTTTGGCCATGTAATAAATGGGGGCAGTGCGGTCAGTTATGGCGTCCCCCGCCGAGGCCATCTTGGGCGGGGGGTACTTTAAAAATCCTGGGAATCGGTATCTACCTCCTCCAGGGTTTCCTCAGTATCCTCTGAGGTCATGTTAGGGGCTATTTCTCCAGTGTGTCTTTCTTCCATCGCTTCCTCTTGTCCCAACTCCTCTTCATTTACAGAAATGCGAGGAGTAAAGGGGCGAGGTTTGGCAGAGTCACGAATTTGATGGAAAGCACACTGAGCATTACAGGCTGGGAAATCATAGGGGTTGATAATTACTAAGGTAGGGTTTTTACTTTGGTAGGTGTTGTAGTTCCTGTTCCGGTTGAAGATTCTGCGTGGCTGGGTAGGTTGGAACCGGGGTCTACTGGGTTGGGGCTTTCCGGAAGGGTAGGTGGGTCTGTTGTGGAAGGATGAGGCTGGATAGGCATTCTTGGAGTTTTGGTGGTCGGGTTGCTGCGGATGCGTGGGAAACCTCTTGATTGCAGCGATTTGGGTGGGTGCTTCTGTGCGCACGGCCAAAATACGTCGGATCGTGATGAGATCTTTTTGGTATCCGACGAAATCGTGCACACGGAAATGGTCTTTTACTGCTGAGGGCAATATAGACACAAGGTTGACCAGAATTTGCTGTTCTTGTTGGATTCTGGTCAACGTGGGGAAAGAAACTTTTATGTGTTGGGCAATCTTATTCACTGTGGCATCTAAATCGCCTTCGAATTTAGTGTCTTGGATACGGGTGTGGGCCACGAAAACGCCCAACGAAGGCTTAATGGCTTCTATCACTATTGGGCAAAATTCGTCCCAGGTGAGAGCAGGGTGCACTTGATAGGCAACCAGGGAAACGGCTTTTCCCAGGTGCGTTAATGTTACGGCTATTTTTTCTGCGTCCGTGGTATAAACTAGGTCAAGTACGGGTTTCACTATGTCCATGAATGTTTCGATCTCATAAGTTTCTCCATCATAATGGGGGATGGGAATGTGAGAACGGTGCGCCATGATGTTATCGTGTTCTGGCTGTTCCAAACTTGCAATGTAATGCAACCTTTTATCCGAATCAAGAACCACCGCTGCCGCCAATGTTATGCTAGGTTTTTCCAGGTTAAATAGGAATGAAATATCCCCAGGCCCACTTTAGGATCAACCTTTCCTGGTACCTGGCGCGGGGTACGAACCTCTGAAGGGAATTTAACCCTCCTAAATACCCACAGGTTTTGAGATGCCTTGGGTGGGGTTCGAACCCTGGTTAGTGACGCACCACCATCACCACCAGGCCCGCGTGCTAACCCACTGTACTACCACGGATGTACTAAAAGTATAGCAACCTTAGTCCGATTTTTAAGAACCAGGTGATAGTCTCGTGGTGTCTTCACGTGATGAGTTTATTGGACTTACCATCTACGACTATTTTACGCTATACCTGACGTCAACTCGGGTAGTACATTATTGTGGTTGCGGGACATTTTCGAGGGCACAACAATTACCCCATGCTCCAGGATTCGTTCTAGCACCTAAGTAGTTATACAATTGAACTTGAGTTATTCAACCAGGTTCTATACTTTTATATTAACGACGGCAAAATACCGTCCAATTCATGCATGTCAATTTTTCCTAAGTTAACTCTCATTAATCCACCAATACTTTGCATAGTAACAAGCATGCTCAGGTAACCTTTTATCCACCCTGTCGTTTTTCCATACCAACCCGAGCTTAATAACTCCCTCTAAAAAGGACGCCATCAGGATGTTAATTTGTGCCGAGCAAAGTCATTTTCTCAAGCTTCCGTAAGCAGAGAGTACAAACCTATTTTGGTACCTCCTTTAACTATCCCCTAACCTAACTAACCACCCCTACAACCTGGGGCAGTGAATTAATGCGCGCGAGGCTAACCCCCCCTTTCCTCCCCTCGAAGAGGCCCAGCATCTCCACCTCGCGTAGGACTACCGACATCCTCATGCCCGCCAAATTCTTGCTAGAAACTCCGGGTATTTACAACCCATACCAACCTCCAAGTTTTCGATTCCAGCCTAAATCCTATTCCTATCCCGTTCCTATCTAACCCCCAAGTCCCCCTTAACCCGTCTTAGACTCCTAATAGCATTTCAGCTAGCTCAGAGGAGGATCCTAGAGATAATATTAACGTAGGCTGCCTTACCGCTTGAGTCCAAAGGCGCTGGACAAACTAGTTTTTTTATTTCCCCAACATCCTCCTCTCAACTCATATTAATAATTTGTCTTAGAGTAAATGTAAAAAAAAAAAGGTAAATCATATTGCGGCCTACATGTTAACTTTATAATAGACATTTAATGCTACCCTCTTCAACCAAGGGATTAAATTAACTTGTATTCCCCTCCGACATCCAAAAGTTAGACAAAGGAACCCCCCTCTGCCCCCCTCCATATATATAGTCCCGCGCCAAAAACAAACCAGTTCCGGGAAATATACCTCACGTAACGGAAGTGCCGCATTTGTGGATATATTACCCAGCTCCGCCCTCAGGATATACAGTGATTTTCGGTGTTCGCGATCTAAGTGCATCCGTGAGGGAGTGAATCAATCCTTGAAAAATATATTGTTGCAACTGGAAACCAGGGGCAAGATTATATCTTTCAACAACCGATTCATAAATTCTCTTTGATTGTCTCATAAACGTATTGTCAGCCGGTTCGCCACTACTTTGGGTTTAAGAGCAATCATAACTCATAACCGGTCCCAGGTAGAAAGATCTGGTTATGTTAGAAGGGATTACGCGAGTTTAGGAGAAGACTCGACGAGAAGATTCCTGGGCAAACAATTGTCTGTTTGACCGAAAGGCGAGAAGCCGTTTGCACGTCTGAACCTCCTCATAAGGCCAGAATTAGTAAGAAAAGTCGTTCTCCCGACTGTCTTACGTTATTTCGATCCAGTTTTCTCTGGCTACGCCGATGACAGAGGCATTTAAGGCTTTCAGTAGGAGTCCCATAACGACGTGTCATCAACGGCTAGACAAATTAGCCCAACTGTAAACCTTCTCTACACTACCGGACAACTTGGACGGCCACGGAGTCGCTGTTAAGCCCCGACACACCAGCTCAAGATAACTAAGGATTTCCATAGCCTATGTATCGTTGAGGACAGGTGATCAGAAGAATTATTCCTGAACGTTGGAAGTGGGAAGCGAACGAACTCTATCCAAATCCGCGAACAGTGATAAGAGATTATAAAAGTCCAGAAGTACACACCGGACTTATCCAATTTGCCATTGTTTCGAATTCACATATAACCAATATTCTACCAGTGATTTTTCGGAGAATAAAGCTGCATTATAAACCATTTACTCAGCTATTATTTATGCCCTCTATTGTTTTCATTTGTGTCCTGTGCATGAAGCCCCATAGCCCAGTCCTGCCGAACCCACCTACACTCAGTTAAACCTGTAGCAAATCAGGGCATAACACTACTACTGTCACCATCGTCACTACCATCATCACTATGTCATCATTATCATTACAACTATCATCATTACTTGTCACCATCATCATCACTATTATGACCATTGTGACGCCTCCCGGCGTTAGCAGAATGGTTGCGTGGGGCATTGCAGCTCGCTAGCGCTCGCCAGGATGGGGGGATGGGCTACAGTTGTCCTAGAATGATCTGCTTTATTTCGTTAGTGTCGTGTTGCCACAGACAGTCTAGAAGTGATCTTTGTTTTGGTCTGTGACCGCGCCTTATATTTTATATTCGCTATAATATAAATGTTGCTTGTGTGGGAAGCGAGCGAGAGCGGGTGAGGGAGTACACCTGGCAGCGGGGGGTGGGCTGTGATGCGACTCGCTTGAGCGCTGACGGCGTTGGCGGCCGGGTGGTCAACTAGTCCCTTCCCGTCGCGGCCTCATGGTTTTTTACCAAGCTCAGAGCTGGCCTGACACGCGTATCGTCTACATCCTTTGCAATTCTGTCCCCCATACTCGCCACTTTGCATACTATTTCCAGAGGGTTGGAAAACCTAACCAAACAATTCCGAGAGCCCCGTTGCACCCCATTCCTGTCAGTGGACCGCCCTTCAGTAAGGTCATCATTGATATTTTCGGACCCCTACCCCCTACTAGTGCCGGTAATAAATTTCTATTAACTATCATGGATGTGGCCACTCGTTACCCTGATGCATATCCAATGAGAAATGACACAGCGAAAACTGTTGTCCGGAACCTGCTCTTGTATTGCTCGCGGTATGGTTACCCGCAAGAGGTGCAATCGGACCAAGGTTCTAATGTTACCTCTAATCTGTTCAAACAAACTATGATTCAGCATGGCATCAGCACTGTCGTCTCTTCTGCGTATCATCCGGAGAGTCAAGGGGTGTTGGAGAGGTGGCACGCCGCGCTGGAAAGCATGCTTCGATGTTGTTGCGCAGAGAACGGAAAGGATTGGGACCTTGGTCTGCCGTATGTTTTGTTCGCGGCAAGAGAAGTACCTGGAGAGAGTCTCGGTTTCAGTATGAATGAGCTTGTTTTCGGGCATCAGGTGAGGGGTCCTCTCCACATGGTGAAGGAGATGTGGGAGGGCACTAGGCATGTTGTTCTGCGAGATGAGTTGCAGCCTCTTGTTCCTGAGCGACGGGAGGAGTTGTTTGCTAGGCTGTGGCAGTCCGTCCGCATGTTTGGTGCTTCTCCAGGCCTGATGTACGGGGTAGAATCCGACATGGAGGCTGGAGACAGTGCAAAGCTCGAGTTGGTTCCTTACCGTGTGAATCCTGCTCGACAGCCTGTTGTGAAGGCGGAGCTGGACAGCGTGTGGAGAGGGGGTCTGAGGGATGAGGAATGTCGTGAGTGGTCGTTGCCAGTGGCTTTGCAACCTGAGTTTGGTGGCAGAGTCTGTGTGTATGTTGATTGCAAGAGTGTGGAAGCATTATCCCTGACGGACGCCTATCCATTACCCAGAGTTGACGACACCATAGACCGCTTCGGGGCTGCCTCGCTTATCACGAAGGTAGAACTACTGAAGGGTTATTGGCAGGCCCCGTTGCCGGGAAGAGCGAAGAGAAGTGCCAGTTTTGCGATGAGCTGGGCAGTTTGTCAGTGCCAGGTGTTGTTGTGCTGCCGGAACACAAGTTGGATGTGTGGCATGCTGGGGGCACTGATAATGTTTTGGCTTTGTTTGCAGGAGAACCCTCGCTGTTCAGTCAGTGTCTGTCGCGGGTGGAGGATCCGGGGTAGGCTACCACAGTATGTTGGTATAGCCTCCTGTCTTGGCTCGCGGTGTATTTTTGCGCTGGTGCTTGTTGGCTCGCGTGTGTAGCATCAGCGTAGGGTCGCAGGGCAGGAGTTGTTGGCTTTGATTAGACGAAAATTAGGCTACATCTATAGTAGCCGCCAAAAACAACATTAAAATAAAGTATGAAAAAATTAAATAAAAACTCTTTCTTTTTAATAATTAATTTTAAGATAATATTGTAGCTGAGTACTGAGTGCAGATAATTTTCTCTCAGTAGGCTGTGCTTCTTAAAGCTCGCTCTGGGAGCACAATGTTATGAATTAATGTATTATGTTTGGGAAGGGTGATAAGATTTTTTTTATATATAAAATGTTGTTGTATTTTTTTTTGGAGACTGAGCTTGCATTCCATGAGTGGCAGAGTGGTTAGGAGTGGCAGATTCTAGCGACATTCTGCCTGTTCAGATATGGGCTCATGGTTGAGTGTCCCATATCTTGGGGGGGGTGTGACGCCTCCCGGCGTTAGCAGAATGGTTGCGTGGGGCATTGCAGCTCGCTAGCGCTCGCCAGGATGGGGGGATGGGCTACAGTTGTCCTAGAATGATCTGCTTTATTTCGTTAGTATCGTGTTGCCACAGACAGTCTAGAAGTGATCTTTGTTTTGGTCTGTGACTGCGCCTTATATTTTATATTCGCTATAATATAAATGTTGCTTGTGTGGGAAGCGAGCGAGAGCGGGTGAGGGAGTACACCTGGCAGCGGGGGGTGGGCTGTGACGCGGCTCGCTTGAGCGCTGACGGCGTTGGCGGCCGGGTGGTCAACTAGTCCCTTCCCGTCGCGGCCTCATGGTTTTTTACCAAGCTCAGAGCTGGCCTGGCACGCGTATCGTCTACATCCTTTGCAATTCTGTCCCCCATACTCGTCACTTTGCATACTATTTCTCTCTCTCGACTTCTCTTTTCTCATTCTCTAATCTTTATTAAACTCAACATCCCTTCTGGTTTCAGCATAGACGTTCACCGTCGGCCAGTCGTATTGTACGCGAAGCTCTCAGATATTTCTATGTATTAGGCTTTAATGAGGTTTGGAGAGACGGACTTTTCCGTGTGTGTCCTCTCTCGGGAAGGTTGTAGACCGGTATATGTCTCCCTGGCAAGGTGTTGAGTGATTCTGCTTGGTTATCTAAAGCTAGACTAGGGGTAAGGTTACTGTGTCGTTGTCTCCGATGTGTGCAGTGTTAGCTAAGCCCTGCACGACATCGACAGGTACTGTGGGAGCCTAGGTTGTCTTCGGGTGGGTTTACTTTGCGAGCACAGCTCTGTAGTGTGAGAGGGCCATAGCCTATCCCTCACAACATAGTGCTGCCTCTTTGTGTTGACTTCTGAGGGATCGCCAGGATAGAACTAGGTACTAGAGACCTAGATTTATCAAGAGAGCATCCCCGTCATATAACGTAATCTTCATTATACCACCTTCGGACAACGTTAGGCTACGAGCCGCATGCTCGCCCATTGTTGCCCTGCCTTGATACACCAGCTAGACTTTATTAACTGAGCAGACACTGGTTAGAGATAAGCTCCCATTATTATATGTATGCCACATTATTATTCACTGCACTTTTGAGCCGAGGTTGTTGTTGAGTTGCACAACCCTAGTAGGCTGTTGCGTTGTGTCACGAAGCATTTCTTTAGTTGTCGAGCATTACTACCTTTGCGCAGTCTTTATTATTCGCCTGCCTAGTATTACTATATGTCCTAGTATTTATTGTGACCCGTATTCTGCATTATAATTGTTCAAGATTCTTTACGAACATCTTCCCAGCATCAGACTTATTTCAGAAGTTTCCAGTTGATGTTGCAGGACTAGCATTGCACTTTCTTTAATACAGGAGTGCCAGTTATTTGAGTATCTACCGTGACGTTAATTAATCACGTTAACTATCTTTTCTTTGTGTAACCTAATCGAGTAATCTTTTACTGTTTGAGAATAGGCTGTTTCATCGAGCGTCAGCCTAGTGTGTGTGCACCAGTTACCGTGTCATAGCATACCTCGTTGTCCAGGCACGACTCAGGGCGGTAATGGTGTTTTGTTTTCCAGTGTTTAAGGCAGGGGTTGGATCTAGTGTTACCGTTGTTGCATTTTGCCATTATCTAGTCCAATGTTGAAGAGCCCTGTGTCTTTGAGAACCTGGATCGTAACACCATCATCATTACTACTAGTACTATCACCATCATATCTACTACTGTCATCATCATCACTACCATCATCATTACTACTGTCATCATCATCACCACAACTACAACCATCATCACTACTATTATCACCATCATCACTACTATTACCATCATCCCCACTATTACTATCATCACTTCTAATGTCAACTAAACTAACTTAACCTAACAGATGCGGGGCGAGAAGTTTTCGGGCCCAGAACGAATGCGTTCTGTGTGTGAGCCCCTTCGGGGCACACACACTAAGAACGCCATAATTGCTGGGGGGGGGGGGGGGAACCATATTTGGATCTAAAGTCATAACTATTGCACAAATTCAAAAAATCTTTTTTGACTGACGTTTGCATTCACCCAAAAAAAAATTGTGTGAAGTTTGGTGAAAATCCGTCCAACGGTCTAGGAGGATTTCAGCGACAGACGGACATCGACGACGAAGACGACAGATTTTTTTTTCGGGTGGTACCCACTATGGGGGGGGGGGGGATACCAAACTCTGCTTATGCAGAGTTGATTATTATGGACACTTAAATTACTCTTTTCATATCTTCTTTTAACCCATAGGTTTTACAGTGTAACCTCCCTACTGCCAACCTAGAAGTTGGCAGATTGGGAGCCAAAGCGTCACATTTTTCCCTTGCCCCTCAACTTTCCCTTCATAATTGCTGAGGGGCACAGGGCCTTGGGTGGGGCTTTGGTTTCCCGGGCGTTTCCGCACCCTCCTCAGCTCCCTGCCTTGGAGTGGCTTCGGTCACCCGGGCTTTGTTAGTAGTAAGCAGGGAGGGTTTTGTGGGGGCACTCATTTATGGCCTTGGCCTTGCTCAAGACCTTGGGGCTGTTCGGCCAGACAGCCTGGGGAACAACAACAACAACAACAGTGTAACATTAGACGATTTAGGTCAGCCAAGGAAGCACATTCTCTAGTAACTCTCTCAGTTCAGTGACGTCTTATTTTCTTCCCTTCTAGCTATACCAAGACATTATAAATACATATACAGTACATACAGTACATGTTTGCTCTCATTCAACCTGTCCCAAAGAATGGTGACCGCTCTCAACCCTCCAACTATCGTCCAATTGATCTCATCTCTTGTATCTCTAAAGTTTTTGAAACTATTTTTGCTTCCAAATTTCTTAAGCATTTCTCTTCTCATAATCTAGTCTCAGATCGACAGTATGGCTTCCGGTGATATTCTTTCATATCTTACTAACTCTTGGTCATCCTCCTTTCGGGACTTCGGTGATACCTTTTCTATTACACTAGACATATCCAAAGCCTCGCAGTAACTATTATTTACTTTAGGCGGAAACTAGCCTCGCATTTCCCCGTTTTCTATCAGGACACTGTTTATTGTGTTTGAGACTTAACATCTCTGTGTATACTTTTTGTGGTTTCTGGTAGTAACATTGTGATTATTTATATGTTCTATTAGTGACCTTATTTTCCATTTACTAGACCATTTCCATTCTAGTATATTCTTATTACTTACATTTATTATTTATGTTGAATCGTAAGCCTTATCTATATGTATGAGAACCGATTATGATTTATGATTATCTGACTTATCTATTGTACCCTAGCTGTTAAGGAATAAAACTTGTGAAACTTTATCGTGCATTCTGTATTAATTGATTATTGTAGCGGTGACTTTATGGTTGCCCTTTTTACCTCTTACCTTAATTGTCCTTGATTATGCTTGTAGTTGAGGTTTTCACTGTAAAAACATGTTGAAAGGTAACTTGTTAAGGTATTGATTTGAAGTAAAGACACTGTTGGGTTTTATTACCAGAAAAATAGATTATACTAAATTAGGGCCTGGTTTGAGTTATTGATTGTCTTTGTAGGTATTGTAGACTGGGAAATACCTACAGCTTTGCACTATATTATAAAACCAATTAGATTGAGCTATATTCCTGTGATTATAATCTTTCCACGGCCGCATGAAGGGTTAACCTTCCTAAAAAATGGCTGTCTGATCTGCTACTAGTCAATGCCTGGGGGCTCGAGCGTGCCGGCTTCTGACCAGTGTGGAGTCATACGATACATGTTGCTAGCAATCATATTGGAGTTGCTGCAATACTTTAAGAAGACCGTGGGAACGCTTGCTTACTCTGCAAGAATTGTACCAAGTCCTTTTATAGGTGGGGGAGATGATCTGTCTATAGGGAGATCATTCCCAACTAGAATGTACAGTAGTATACTTAAGTAAGTGAATAACTGTTATAAGGGTGTGAGTTATACAAGTGATTATATGAGTTACCCTAGAGTGTACAGTCGCTCAAAATGCGCTGTTACACCGCTCGGCCATGTAAAGTGACGCCCACCGAACATATATATATCATCCCTATCATCCCTATGACTTACATAATCCTATTCCCAGTGTATAGCAATGCCAAAGAAAGTATTAAAAGGTAAGAACCAACTTACACAGTCGCCTCGGCAGTTGCCAGCTTAGCCTTACGTCTACGAGTCAGGCGATCAACCCTGAAAGATAGGCGAAGGAAGAGGCCTACAAGGATTAGAATTATTACTGAGAGAGCCAAGGGAGGGGTTAGTACTGTAGGATAGATAACGTCTGGGCTGATGGACATGGGGAGAGATGAACTAATTAGATTAGTAAACTCAGAAGAATTCAATGCATTTAACATTTTAATGCTACGTGACTTGATGATCAGGTCTGAAGAGTTGCCTGTGAAAGAATTGTTAATTGGGATGAAATCAGAAGAGAGGTTAGTAATCAGGGCGAGGTGCTGATGAGAAGGTAGAGTATGAATGAGTGAACTCCTTACTTCACAGTGATCAGGGGCCTGATACATCCCTTGTGCATGAAATATATTTCTAGAATCTTGACAAATGAGAGACACCTGGGTCTGGTTAGGGAAGTAAAAGAACTGAATATCTAGCAAGTGTTTATGAAACACGGGGAGCTGAGGAGCCGGGGCATAAGTACAGCCTTTCATAGCTCCAGTGTCAGTCACAGTGGTTTGAGTCAAGGTAAGTTCGCATGCAGTTTTGTCCGGGGACGTAAAGGAAAACACATACGCTGGACACACATATAGATGAAGATACGAGGACCTACATAAGTTAAGTGCGTCATTGTCAGTCACAGTCACAAGTTGAAGGTCGTCGGAGACGAGCATCATGTCTGCTGTGTCAGTCACGGTTAGTAATCTTCCGTCTACGAGAAACGGGAACGGGATAATTTTCCAAGCATTGAACATGTGTGAGGACTTGAACGGGATGTGGATTAAATTGATGAGTGCGTAAGAACTGCTTCCAATAGAGGGTAGTAGAACTCACATTCACCTGCTTCAAATAGCGGCATCAGGGAATACTGGTCTTTCGCTATCTCTATTGCCATACTGAGATGTTCTACAGGTACTAGGTCACTGGTGACTCGGCTTAGGGCAGCATCAACGAGATTTGCTATAACCCTCTTCGTACCCAGAAATAAATCACTAACATCTTCTTCAGTAGCTTGCTGGATCTCGGACAAGTAAATGACTTTATCTGTGGAATGTCCATCAGAAACTAGAGAATTAACTACTTGTGTCAAGTTATTAATAGTCGAAATTACCGAGTTAACTGCCGTGAATACATCCTTCATTGCTATTGAGTCGTAATTCAAGACTCTATTCATGGCTCTTGCTGCTGTCTCCAGTACACTAAGTCTCTTTCCCAGCTTTTCAACATCAGAAGCTTGGACTGTTCCAAAGAGCTCATGGGAGATCAAGCCAACAAAATTGAAAAGTCCTCTCTTTGTACGCCGTGAGTAAGCGTGTTTGGCTACCTGGATAGGGTCTTCAGGCAGGACCAATTGGATCTTCCGTAATTTACGATTCATACGAGCTACACGTGAGCGTTGGAGTATAACTGTAAGTCGTAAGTCACGGAGCATTGTCTGATTAGTCAGTAGGAAGGTAAAAGTAGAGTGTAATTTGTCTATGCGACGTTGGAGCGTCTCAACACTACGGGGGATTGCAAAGATGTCTCCGAAATCATACTGAACTGCTACTACATCTTCCGCAATTAGCACTCTTCCAACTTGGGCTACAAGGGCGCCACGTTTCAGATACGAGGGTGTCGTAGAATCAACCAAAATTAGTGTTCCAAGTAGAAGAAGGGCTTTCATTAACCAGACCATCTTTCTCGGGAGAAAGGCAATATTCTACTCGTAGGGGTACTAATAGAATACTTCACTCGCCCAGTAGGATGTACGTGGGGAATGGCTTGCTCTGTCAGATATGTGACGTTGACAGAACGATGATGTGTGTAGAATACTTCACTCTCTAACTAGAGTGGTCTTACTTGAGTGGTCTCACTTCACTCTCTTACTAGAGTGGTCTTGCTTCACTCTCTTATTAGAGTGGTCTTAGAACGCTCTGCTAAGTTATTACTTGAGAAACTGTTACTGCAAATATAGAGTACTTAAATTCTTTGATCAAACTTGAATTCATAGAAGGAATGAAATTAATGAGGAACGTACAGTCCCAGCTAAATTATTCTATACACATGAATAAGTTGAAAGAATAGTTAAGATACTTTGGCATTGCTTGTTTGTGTTGACAGGATTTTTACTAGTACTAATTACTAGTATATTTAGTTTGTATGTTATTTCTGACTAACCGATACAAGGCTGAATGTTGCGATGTTTGAAGGTCTTCTAGTCAGCTGATGTAGAATGAAGTTTGAAGTGTTGATCCCTTAGAGTAGATTTCTTCTCCTTATGTCGTCACCAATTCCCGTGACGTCACAGTTCACACACACGTCATACCCTGGCCTGGGCATGGTGTGCGTGCGTGCGTGTGTGTGTCTAGGGTTGAGTTGCTGGGGCGAGTTGCTGGCGTGCGGGCTCACCGTGACTCATTGGCTCAGTGAAGGGAATGCTGAGGTCAGCGCTGATGTGCTGGATACTGAGTTATAGTACCAGTTCACTCTGAATCCACTTCTATTGTTTTATCATTCATCGATGTTTTTCTTTCCACTTAGCTCTGTTATGTTAATGTTTTTCTAATTGCTTTTTCTTAGTGCTTTTGTTTGCTCTTCGGAGGTCTTATTTTAATTGTGTTTTCGATTTGGGGAACACGAATCCCAATATACGCTGCCAACCAATTATGTAGCGGTGACTTTATGGTTGCCATTTTTACCTCTTACCTTAATTGTCCTTGATTATGCTTGTAGTTGAGGTTTTCACTGTAAAAACATGTTGAAAGGTAACTTGTTAAGGTATTGATTTGAAGTAAAGACACTGTTGGGTTTTCTAGGGTTTTATTACCAGAAAAATAGATTATGCTTAATTAGGGGCTGGTTTGAGTTATTGATTGTCTTTGTAGGTATTGTAGCTACCCAACTGGGAAATACCTACAGCTTTGCACTCTATTATAAAAGCAATTAGATTGAGCTATATTCCTGTGATTATAATCCTTCCACGGCCACATGAAGGGTTAACCTTCCTAATGGATGTCTGATCTGCTACTAGTCAATGCCTGGGGGCTCGAGCGTGCCGGCTTCTGACCAGTGTGGAGTCATACGATACATGTTGCTAGAAATCATATTGGAGTTGCTGCAATACTTTAAGAAGACCGTGAGAACGCTTGCTTACTCTGCAAGAATTGTACCAAGTCCTTTTATAGTTGGGGGAGATGATCTATCTATAGGGAGATCATTCCCAACTAGAATGTACAGTAGTATACTTAAGTAAGTGAATAACTGTTATAAGGGTGTGAGTTATACAAGTGATTATATGAGTTACCCTAGAGTGTACAGTCGCTCAAAATGTGCTGTTACACCGCTCGGCCACGTAAAGTGAGGCCCACCGAACATATATATATCATCCCTATTATCCCTATGACTTACATAATCCTATTCCCAGTGTATAGCAATGCCAAAGAAAGTATTAAAAGGTAAGAACCAACTTACATAGTCGCCTCGGCAGTTGCCAGCTTAGCCTTACGTCCACGAGTCAGGCGATCAACCCTGAAAGATAAGCGAAGGAAGAGGCCTACAAGGATTAGAATTATTACTGAGCGAGCCAAGGGAGGGGTTAGTACTGTAGGATAGATAACGTCTGGGCTGATGGACATGGGGAGAGATGAACTAATTAGATTAGTAAACTCAGAAGAATTCAATGCATTTAACATTTTAATGCTACGTGACTTGATGATCAGGCCTGAAGAGTTGCCTGTGAAAGAAATGTTAATTGGGATGAACTCAGAAGAGAGGTTAGTAATCAGGGCGAGGTGCTGATGAGAAGGTAGAGTATAAATAAGTGAACTCCTTACTTCACAGTGATCAGGGGCCTGATACATCCCTTGTGCATGAAATATATTTCTAGAATCTTGAAAAATGAGAGACACCTGGGTCTGGTTAGGGAAGTAAAAGAACTGAATATCTAGCAAGTGTTTATTAAACATGGGGAGCTGAGGAGCTGGGGCGTAAGTACAGTCTTTCATAGCTCCAGTGTCAGTCACAGTGGTTTGAGTCAAGGTAAGTTCGCATGCAGTTTTGTCCGGGAACGTAAAGGAAAACACATACGCTGGACACACATATAGATGAAGATACGAGAACCTACATAAGATAAGTGCGTCATTGTCAGTCACAGTCACAAGTTTAAGGTCGTCGGAGACGAGCATTATGTCCGCTGTGTCAGTCACGGTTAGTAATCTTCCGTCTACGAGAAACGGGAACGGGATAATTTTCCAAGCATTGAACATGTGTGAGGACTTGAACGGGATGTGGACTAAAATTGATGAGTGCGTAAGAACTGCTTCCAATAGAGGGTAGTAGAACTCACATTCACCTGCTTCAAATAGCGGCATCAGGGAATACTGGTCTTTCGCTATCTCTATTGCCGTACTGAGATGTTCTACAGGTACTAGGTCACTGGTGACTCGGCTTAGGGCAGCATCAATGAGATTTGCTATAACCCTCTTCGTACCCAGAAATAAATCGCTAACATCTTCCTCAGTAGCTTGCAGGATCTCGGACAAATAAATGATTTTATCTGTGGAATGTCCATCAGAAACTAGAGAATTAACTACTTGTGTCAAGTTATTAATAGTCGAAATTACCGAGTTAACTGTCGTGAATACATCCTTCATTGCTACTGAGTCGTAATTCAAGACTCTATTCATGGCTCTTGCTGCTGTCTCCAGTACACTAAGTCTCTTTCCCAGCTTTTCAACATCAGAAGCTTGGACTGTTCCAAAGAGCTCATGGGAGATCAAGCCAACAAAATTGAAAAGTCCTCTCTTTGTACGCCGTGAGTAAGCGTGCTTGGCTACCTGGATAGGGTCTTCAGGCAGGACCAATTGGATCTTCCGTAATTTACGATTCATACGAGCTACACGTGAGCGTTGGAGTATAACTGTAAGTCGTAAATCACGGAGCATTGTCTGATTAGTCAGTAGGAAGGTAAAAGTAAAGTGTAATTTGTCTATGCGACGTTGGAGCGTCTCAACACTACGGGGGATTGCAAAGATGTCTCCGAAATCATACTGAACTGCTACTACATCTTCCGCAATTAGCACTCTTCCAACTTGGGCTACAAGGGCGCCAGGTTTCAGATACGAGGGTGTCGTAGAATCAACCAAAATTAGTGTTCCAAGTAGAAGAAGGGCTTTCATTAACCAGACCATCTTTCTCGGGAGAAAGGCAATATTCTACTCGTAGGGGTACTAATAGAATACTTCACTCGCCCAGTAGGATGTACGTGGGGAATGGCTTGCTCTGTCAGATATGTGACGTTGACAGAACGATGATGTGTATAGAATACTTCACTCTCTAACTAGAGTGGTCTTACTTGAGTGGTCTCACTTCACTCTCTTACTAGAGTGGTCTTGCTTCACTCTCTTATTAGAGTGGTCTTAGAATGCTCTGCTAAGTTATTACTTGAGAAACTGTTACTGCAAATATAGAGTACTTAAATTCTTTGATCAAACGTGAATTCATAGAAGGAATGAAATTAATGAGGAACGTACAGTCCCAGCTAAATTATTCTATACACATGAATAAGTTGAAAGAATAGTTAAGATACTTTGGCATTGCTTGTTTGTGTTGACAGGATTTTTACTAGTACTAATTACTAGTATATTTAGTTTGTATGTTATTTCTGACTAACCGATACAAGGCTGAATGTTGCGATGTTTGAAGGTCTTCTAGTCAGCTGATGTAGAATGAAGTTTGAAGTGTTGATCCCTTAGAGTTGATTTCTTCTCCTTATGTCGTCACCAATTCCCGTGACGTCACAGTTCACACACACGTCATACCCTGGCCTGGGCGTGGTGTGCGTGCGTGCGTGTGTGTGTCTAGGGTTGAGTTGCTGGGGCGAGTTGCTGGCGCGCGAGCTCACCGTGACTCATTGGCTCGGTGAAGGGAATGCTGAGGTCAGCGCTGATGTGCTGGGTACTGAGTTATAGTACCAGTTCACTCTGAATCCACTTCTATTGTTTTATCATTCATCGATGTTTTTCTTTCCACTTAGCTCTGTTATGTTAATGTTTTTCTAATTGCTTTTTCTTAGTGCTTTTGTTTGCTCTTCGGAGGTCTTATTTTAATTGTGTTTTCGATTTGGGGAACACGAATCCCAATATACGCTGCCAACCAATTATGTAGCGGTGACTTTATGGTTGCCATTTTTACCTCTTACCTTAATTGTCCTTGATTATGCTTGTAGTTGAGGTTTTCACTGTAAAAACATGTTGAAAGGTAACTTGTTAAGGTATTGATTTGAAGTAAAGACACTGTTGGGTTTTCTAGGGTTTTATTACCAGAAAAATAGATTATGCTTAATTAGGGGCTGGTTTGAGTTATTGATTGTCTTCGTAGGTATTGTAGCTACCCG
Source organism: Paralithodes platypus (assembly GCA_032716605.1). Lineage (NCBI taxonomy): Eukaryota > Metazoa > Arthropoda > Malacostraca > Decapoda > Lithodidae > Paralithodes > Paralithodes platypus. The sequence continues at coordinate 20,046,335 of CM064543.1, read as the reverse complement.
ACTGGGAAATACCTACAGCTTTGCACTATATTATAAAAGCAATTAGATTGAGCTATATTCCTGTGATTATAATCTTTCCACGGCCGCATGAAGGGTTAACCTTCCTAATGGATGTCTGATCTGCTACTAGTCAATGCCTTGGGGCTCGAGCGTGCCGGCTTCTGACCAGTGTGGAGTCATACGATACATGTTGCTAGCAATCATATTGGAGTTGCTGCAATACTTTAAGAAGACCGTGGGAACGCTTGCTTACTCTGCAAGAATTGTACCAAGTCCTTTTATAGTTGGGGGAGATGATCTGTCTATAGGGAGATCATTCCCAACTAGAATGTACAGTAGTATACTTAAGTAAGTGAATAACTGTTATAAGGGTGTGAGTTATACAAGTGATTATATGAGTTACCCTAGAGTGTACAGTCGCTCAAAATGCGCTATTACATTATTATTGTTGTGTAATTATAAGACTAAAGTTCGTTATCTCCCAGTGCGAGAGTTGTGAATTACGTAGTTTCCTAAGGTGGAAAACGTAATCACTGTAAAGCACATTGATTTATAATGTCGCATAACACTGGCGGCAGCGGTGTCTCAACTCTGAATAGCAACTTTGGTTTATAATTCACTCAATGTAACCAATAACACAGACATCATGGCAGGTAAATCGCTCAAAATTATTCCTTTCAAGCAAGAAGATCACGCCATTGTTACTTATCTTGAAGTCGTTAAGCCAGTCCTTGATATTGTGTTCAAGGACGATGATACCTCCATAATCCACACAGTTGTGATGAAGTTGGGCCGGCATATGTCCCTCATTTCAGGTTATGTGCTTGATACCCCACAATTGACCTGGGCTCAATTTTAAAAGTATACCAAGGGAGTCATTAAAAAAATTGCCAACCAACAATTCCACAGTGTTTAATTTTCATTTAGACCACACCATCAGCCAATTAAATCAGCTCGTAGTCACAGCGTTTCCCGAAGACACTGCAGCTAGTAGAAAAGAGAGTGTGTTCAATGCCTTAATTAGGGTATTAACCACTTCAGTGCGAGATCATTTCGCAATATCCGAGCCCAAGGGCTATGACGAGGACTTACCTATTATCCGGCGTATCTTGGCGTTACAAAAGAGCCAAGAGAAAGACAAGATCGCCGCAATTAGCCGTGCCACCACCCAACCTCAAACTTCTTCAGCACCTTCTTCAACTACGTTGTATCCCCATCCAGCAGAAAAGATGGAAGATTGGGAAAGAATCCGACCTTCAGATTGGAAACCTTGCAGCCCAAAATGCCCTATCTTGTCTCTAAAAAAATAATTCACTGAATTGGTGAAATGTCGTCCCAAGCTACCTCAATTCTGGGGACAAATCCCTTGGATTAAGCCACGACGAGTTGTCACCATCACTGAAGACGGAACCGCAGGGATAGATGACGCCCCCGAAGAAGGAATACACGAAGAACTAGTGGAAAGGGAGGATCCTACACACATTCAAGATAACCTGGATTTTTAATTCGCCCCCGCCCACCTGTCGCCAAACTGGCGGGGGCTCGTGATGGAACAACTTCAGATAAACCCCCCATTTATAATCATCTTTCGATTCAAGGTGTTAAAGCTAGACTTTTGATCGACACGGGGGGGGGCCTCCCGTTCGTGTCTATTCTCTTCATTCTTTCATAAGAACAAGGCCACTTTTGGGCCACTACAACTCTCATCCATCGTTTTAATGAATGCAAACGATGGCATAATTCCAAATAGCGGTCAAACCGCTCCCCTTTACGTAGCTACAAACATCCCAGTTCACGGTCACCACCATTCCTTCATGATCTTTCCCTCCAAAGAGTTAAATTACGATGGATATCTAGGCTTTGACTTGTTAACCTCCCTTCATGCCACCATCGATTGTGTTAAACGTGTGATCAACTTTGCCCCTCATTCAAAAAACAAAAAAATATATCAGCGAACCTAACGTAGCGTAGCTTCTGTTCAACGCGAACTTAACGTCACACATTCCGTTCGCACTATCAAAACCCCTCAAGCTATCATAGCCAAATCTGTTACAATACCCCCCCATCATGAACAGTGGATTTCTATCCTACCCACCTTGCCCGGTGATGTAATCATCACCCCGAACCTCCAAAGCCCCTTTGATAGAGATTGCCTTACCGCTCCAGCCATCATGTCCGATAAATTAAATTGCATCAAAATTGCTAACATTTCTGACCACCCCCTGACTTTGCCAAAAGGATTAGCTATTGGAGAGCTAGAAAATCATGATGAAGAATTATCCCTACCTGAAGATAAAGAATCCTCCCCCTCCTAAATTCCCTGAGATTCCTTCCCAACTCACTCACCAACAAAGACAAGACCTACAAGACTTGATGACTTCGTTTCAAGATATCTTCGCCACATCCAGCCGCGACGTAGGAAAAACCCAACTGCTTCACCACCCAATTCATACCGTAGGACCACCCATTCGTCAATCAGTTAGCAGAAAAAAACAGATTCAACGCCAAGAGGAAGATAATCAAGTACAGGAAATGTTAGAGACAGGAGTCATTCAACCATCCACCAGCCCGTGGTCTTCCCCTGTAGTTCTGGTAAGAAATAAAGACGGTTCTACCAGATTCTGCATTTATTATCGACAACTAAATGACGAAACCATCAAAGATGCCACATCCTTACCTCGCATTGACAATTCATTAGACTCATTGCTAAGCGCCAGATGGTTTACCACCTCAAAGCCTGATATTGGCAAGTACCCGTAGTCCCCGAACACCAACAGAAAACGGCATTCTCAACCAGCCAATGTAGACTGGATGAATTCACCGTGCTACCGTTCGGTTTGTGTAACAGACCCACAACCTTCTCACGGCTCATGGAATCCGTGTTACAAGGATTAACTTGGGAGACATGTTTGGTATACCTTGATGACATCATCGTTTTGGGAAAAACTTGGGCAGAACACCTACAACACCTACGCCAAGTATTCCAACGGATCCGGAGTGCCAACATAAAACTCAAGCCCTCCAAATGTACCATGGCCCAAAAAGAAGTACAGTTCCTATGCCACATAGTATCCGAAGAAGGCATTTCACCTGATCCAGCGAAACTCCAAGCAACAAGTGCCATAACCCCACCTAACAACGTAAAAGGAGTTGAGCCTTTCTAGGACTAGCATCTTATTATCGTCGATTTGTGAAAAACTTTGCCACAATAGCCAAGCCCCTACATGACCTCACCAGAAAAGAAGAGCCTTTCCTTTGGACAACACAACGTCTACAAGCCTCCATACCCTCAAAGACCTACTCGTAGCCACACCAGTTGTTTCGTTTCCGGATTATACCCAGCCTTTCCGCCTCTATACAGACGTGTCCCTATTCGGAATCGGAGCTGTCTTAGCCCAAACCAGAGACGGAAAAGAACACATCATTGCCTGTGCTAGTAGAACCCTCAATCCAGCGGAAATTAACTACCCCGTAACTAAGCGAGAATGATTAGGAGTCATCTGGGCACTTTAACATTTTAAGGCATACTTAGCAGGAGTCAAAGTCACCATCATCACGGATCACCACGCCTTACAGTGGCTCCAGAAGTCAGATACAAAAAATGCTCTAACAGTAAGATGGCGAGAATCACTAGAAGAATATAACTTTGAAATAGCATATCAACCCGGGAAGCTACATACCAATGCCGACGCCCTCTCTAGGCTGCCACTACAGCCACCCTCCCCTACCATCACCACCCCAGGCCAACCCCTGCGCCAATACGTGCCATTCACCATCAAGATTCAACCGATCAAGACAAACACCACCTACTGCAATAATTCCAACTTCAACAAAAAACAGATTGGATGCCAAGGCATATTTTCTCCCAATTACAGAGAAAAGAAGACAAACACTACACCACAGACGGAAAAATTGTCATCAGCCCCAACACTGCTCTATCTACAATGCAATCCCTACATTCCCATAATGGCATCCATTTAGGCCAAAGAAAGCTTGTCACCACCTTCCAAGAAGTTTACTGGACCCTTTCCACCTACTTAACCCCCTCAGACAGGAATAGTTAACATACTGACGAGGAGGCGGACCGCCTGGTATTTTCCCCACAACAGTCAAAATCACACTGAGGGACCGTTAGGAGTCGGAGAAATTTGGGGTTGCCATCAATCGACAGATTCTGATCTAACTTACCTAACTTACTGAGGCCAAAATGACGCTAGAGCGTCATATAACTTATTATTGAGATATTAACCCTCTCCGACATATGACGCAATTTTGAGCCTATTAGGGATACTTTAAAACCTTTGTTACCATCAGGGGTATTTAGAAATCTTAAGCTTAGTTACTTCAACCTCTGCAGTTGTCTTTGAGTTAGCTGTGGGCAGAAAACTAATTTTGGAGAGGTAATTATAAGAGTGAAAGAACTCTATTTCTTATTGCTAATCTGGCAACTTCTGCATCATATGAGTCTGAAGGGGTTAATATAAGTTCATATGACGCGATCGCGTCATATGAGTATTTGGGTGGAACCGCCATATGACGCGATCGCGTCATATGAGTCGGAGGGGGTTAACTGCAAAGAAAGTAACCGAAGCATCCCGATCCTGCGCCCTTGGGAAAGACAAGACAAGAACTCCAGGACCCTCAGGAAAACTCATAGCATCCAAACCATGGCAACTACTCGCCGTCGATATTATGGGGCCCCTAGAAGGTGTAAAAGGTTTCAAGTATATAATCACCTTTGTCGATACATATTCCAAGTATGTCATACCTTGCCCCACTAAAGAACACACCGCATTCGCGGTAGCTGAAGCAATGTTGCAACATGTGTTCCCATATTTTGGACTACCTCAAGCTATCCACTCTGACAACGCCTCTGAGTTCATTGGACATGTCTGGACACAAATATCACAAATGTTCAGATTTAAAATCAGCCATTCCTCCCCCTACTGGCCCCAAGGAAATTATGTTTGCGAAAGGAGCCACCGCACCATTGCCAACCAAGTCAGAACCCGGCTGCAACAAATGAACACAGCCGACTGGCCCAGCCAAGTTCGAATCGTGCAATGGGGTATTAACACCTGCCCTCGCCAAGACGGAATCACACCCCATGAAAGAGTTTTCGGAGAACCACCCCTGCTACTACCCTTACATCATCTGTCCGTTCCATACGAGCCCTCGTCCAATTTGAACCAATCTCTCGTCCACCTTAAAAACAGATTGAGACAACTGCAGTACCTCCAGGATCTTCAACCCGACGAAACTCCAAAAATCAACACACACCATGTAGGCGATCTTGTCATGGTAGCACAACTACCTGTGCCCTCTAAGCTCAAACCAAGATACAAAGGCCCCTTCGAGATTTTAATAGTACAAAATTGCCATCAGGTCACGGTTAACTACCATGGGGAATCACGCACATACCGTAACCATTATGTACGCCGGTTCCAACCTCTAGATGAAAATTTGTCTATGCTGGCTAATCCCAATGATGATAACGCATGCCCTGTTGCAAATAATCCTAGCCTTTTTCCAACCAAAACAGAGACCCTGCTTCCCCTCCCACTTCCCACCATCACTCCCATCCCCCCTACTCTGCCTCTTCCCCCTGTTCCTAACCTTAAATGCTTTCCGTCTATTCCCCTACCTATTCCCGCACCTACTACATACTTTCCTAACCACCCTACTACTCTACCTTCACCTACTCGACCCTTCTCAGCTCCCCCCATACTTACCACTATTCCAAGCACTCAACCAGCACCTGTCATCCCCACCTCCATACAACAAACCCCCCCTTCAGCCAAGCTCTCCTAGACAAAGTTGAAAGGAAGGCCTTTCGTATCATTAACTCCCGTCCACTCACCAACTCTCTGCAATCTCTCTCTCTCCGCCGCAATGTTGCATCTCTCTCGCTATTCTATCGCTACTATAATAATCAGTGTTCCTCAGAGCTATCCCAGTGCATACCACCTCCTTTACGTAGGGCACGTGGTACCCGTCTTGCAACTCAATCCCACCCCTACTCTGTGCAACTCTCCAACCCAAGAGTGAAACGTTACTCTCAAACTTTCTTCTACTCAACATCTGAGCTCTGGAACTCTCTCCCAGAATCGGTCTTTCCCTCTTCCTATGACTTAAATTGCTTCAAACTCCGTGTGTCCAGGCATTTTGGCTCGAACGTCCCTTGATTTTGGCCCTGTCACTCTTTCAACTATGGGGGAGGCACTCGCTATAGGCAGTTATGCCTTTTGCCTCCCTCAATCACATAGAAAAAAAAAAAAAAAAAAAAAAAAAAACACCCCCTCACCACAACCCAAACCTCCACCAACCTTGACCTCCCCATTTTTTCTCTGTCACCAAACACTCAATCAACTTCTCCTTCCCTTTCGCTCATACCTAGTGCAACTAACTCTCCATCTAACCCTACTCCTTCAAACTTAACCTCTTCTCTATCGAAACCTACTCAACAACCCTCCACCTCTACCATGAAAAACAATCCTAAAACACTCCTTTCCAAAGACAAATGAACTCTACCCTCTCCATTACCACTTCCTAAAGATAAACCCACCCCCCTCCCGTAACCCCCAACTTCAAAACCCCAATTCCGCCCTTCTCCCTCACCAACCCCTTCTCCTCCTACTATTCCACAGCCGATCCAAACAAAATCTGGCCACCGTGTAATACAAACGAAAAGATGGTCCCCTGCCGTCCCCGTGCCAAAACCCAGGAAGAAGGTGACCAAAACTACCCTGGCTACACCTGTCACCACCAGCCGAACCCCTGCCAAACCAGCCACCCCCACCACCAGCCCTGCGAAGCCGCCACCTATCACTCATGCACCTGCGGAACCCTCGCCTGTCATCGCTACCACCGCTGAGTCATCATCTACAATCAACACGCCTGCTGATCATCCACCTGTCCAGCCTACACCTGCCGACCACCCCACGCAAACAAACAAACTTTAAAATTACCCCAAGTGCACACCTGACACCCCCACACTTCTCATACACCACCTAGACCCCCTGACCTTGACCTTACTAAGCTCCTCCCACTACCCCTCGACCCCACAAGTGACCCTCACACCCCTCATAGGCTCATTCCAGACTCTAACTCAGCTCCTACAACACCCACCAAAATGAAAGTTAATTGTCTCTCTCTCAAGTTGAACGAGAAGGACGTTCCAATTCACACACCTGCCCAGCTAATCGACCTCCTCCAAAATTCCAACACACTCCTTCACCTCACTGTATTCCGAGACATAGCAGCCCCAATAATGTTCAAGCCAGAGAATGGTATTATTTTTTGCAACATCTCCAGCCATACGTCTGCAACAAAACGTCCAAAACGTACTTATTGCAAGCCCGAGGTCGGGACTTTTTTCTGGAAGGTGATGGTGAGATAACTGGCCCTAATCATCAAAAGCCAAAACCAGCCCAGCACCTGCTCCCATAGTCTAATAGCAACACAAAACATCATGCCGCATTGCTAGCATAAAGAGTGAATCACGGCCGAATCAACTCTCCACCACCCAGGCCCAGCCACAACAACACACAGTGACAAACGCGGTAGAAAACGCGGCCCCAACCTTCGGCCATGACCTACCCAACCCAGATGTAGACTACAGTGAGGAATTGTTCATGCAAATTCCCCATCAGCCCCCTCAATATCATCACATCAACTTCTACCATAATGAGCAAGTCAACTTTGACTAGGCGAGCTAACAAGCCAAATTCCCCTACACACCTTCTGTCTAAATCACCATCATACAAACCACAAAATTCCTATCTCCACCCCAAACAGTTATATATTTTTCCACACCACAGCAAGCCCTATCGAAACTCAGAGTAAATACTAACAAGTGTGAAATGTTCACCCAGTCACAACAATATCCTTCCCATATTTTTAGTGCAACCCATAACCTCAGGATAATTAAAAAAGTACTTAGCTCCATGCCCCTACTACCCCGAGAGACCAGCTCCTTAACCCAATCCCAAAGAGGATTACTACCTGCCCGAGCCAAGGGAAGGTAGGCAAAATTAGGGATCTAGGTGAGTACCTCTTCTTAGGAAGGACGTGCTTAGCTAGATACCTTAATTCGGAGCAAGACTTCCATACAGATCTAGCCAGTTAATCTGTTGAACAGTTGTAAACTCAGTGTAAGCTAGAGTAAACCAGTGTAAACCAGTGTATCCCAGTGACCCCGAAGAAAGATGAGGAAGAAGCTTACCTGTTGTGTGTGAACTTCGTGATGAGCCCTATAGTGAGAGAAAGGACAACTGCAGCAGTAACCACGTGTTCGCGAGATTCTCTACCAGGCTACTATCTTTCTTCAAACTCCTTTAAGTGCTCTTTGTTTTGTTAAAGTAAAGATGATTTCACCTAGGGTTTAACTAAGATATGTTGAGGTTCACGCTAACGTAATACTAAAGATTTTCCGTTCTTTCCTTATCCTAGTTCCCTGTCGCTTGTTGAAAGAGAACATTTACACCCCTATCTGTGGAGTCGATAATATATATACTGTATATCACTTCGAATATAGGCTCCTATATTCTATATGAAGTAGAATTAATTTTGTGTATTGTTTGAGTTGTCGTAAAACTCTATTTATTCACGTCGTCGCAGTAACTTGCCTCTCGGCGAGGATTTTCAGCCACGCATACATTGACTATTATATTTATTTAACCCCTTCATGAATTTATATTCATAATTATTCCTCTTTGAGTTCTTTGAGTTTAATCTCCTGTATAAGTTGAATTAACATATTGTTATTCAGATATCATATCAAACAGTGTCTTATTTTACATAACTTCAGTACCGGTGTATGTCCTAGCAGTAACTATTATTTACCTTAGGCGGAAACTAGCCTCACATTTCCCCGTTTTCTATCAGGACACTGTTTATTGTGTTTGAGACTTAACATCTCTGTGTATACTTTTTGTGGTTTCTGGTAGTAACATTGTGATTATTTATATGTTCTATTAGTGACCTTATTTTCCATTTACTAGACCATTTCCATTCTAGTATATTCTTATTACTTACATTTATTATTTATGTTGAATCGTAAGCCTTATCTATAATATATGAGGACCGATTATGATTCATGATTATCTGACTTATCTATTGTACTGTACCCTAGCTGTTAAGGAATAAAACTTGTGAAACTTTATCCTGTATTCTGTATGCATTGATTATTATTGTTGTGTAATTATAAGACTAAAGTTCATTATCTCCAAGTGAGAGAGTTGTGAATTACGTCGTTTCCTAAGGTGGAAAACGTAATCACTATAAAGCACGTTGATTCATAACGTCGCATAACAATATGGAGCTCTCATACCATTTTGGTTATCAGCTACTGAAATTCTTAGGCTGCATATAATCATAATTTTCAATATAGCTAGAACAGAATGAAATGTATCCCTCATCCGTCTAATTGGGTTTTAAATTATCACTTTTCATCTATAGACAGGAATTGTTGTTGTTGTTTTTTTTTGTTTTTTTTATCTCCAATGAAAATAATTGATTATTGATCTGGTGTCCGGGCTTTATACAGGTACAGTAAATGCTGCAATGGTTGGTGGGCAAGCTTGCCCTCTTTCCTTGCTAGCTCAGGAGTGAGACAAGGGTCTGTGCTGGAATCCTCACTCAACACCAGACCGTTAATATTATTATTAATGCAGACTCATTTAATCTCATTCAACTAGTCAACCAACCCACCCGTGTACCAGATAATCCTAATCATAATTCCCACCTACTGGACTTATTTTTAACAACCAATTCAGAAAATTATGATGTTACAGTGAGGTCCCCACTTGGATCTTCTGATCACTGTCTGATACAGGCCACCTGTCTATCACCTACCACACCTTCCCACTCTGAACCTGTTTTGGTGACTAAATGGCATTACGATAGGGCAGACTGGGAGGGTCTTCAAGGTTTCTTTATTGATATTCCCTGGACCTCTTTCTTTTCTAATGATGCACACTCCACCTTGAGCCACATACAAGATTTTGTAAAAATTGGAATGGAAACTTTTATTCCTCATCAAAAGTACAGTAAAAGATCTAATTCACCTAAATGGTTTGACCATAATTGTGCTAGAGTAACTGAACAAAAAGCAATAGCCTACAATGCATACACAAGATCAAAAACACATGAAGCCTTTAATTACTTTAGAAACATCAGAAATCATGCCAAAACTGTATTAAACCTAACTAAATCAAACTTTCTCCATAAGCAGGCAAATAAACTTCTAAATAATCCAAATGATAACAAAATATTTTGGTCTACTCTTAACTCATTCAAATCCAACTTCACTACTGCTTCATCCATTCCACCATTAAAATCTCCGACTGGCAATCTTGTAAGTGACCCACGAGGTAAAGCTAACCTTCTTGCAGATATTTTCTCCACCAACTCAACCTTAGATGACATAAATCAAGATGTCCCTGTACTTAATTTTAATTCACCTGAAATTCCCTCACTTAAGATCCACACCAGACATGTCAAAACTATTTTGCAGAATCTCTCAGTAGATAAGGCTCCTGGTCCAGATGAAATTCCTCCAATAGTACTTAAGAATTGCTCCTTGGTGCTCGCTCCTGTATTGGCAAAAAATTTCCGTCTGTGTACTCATACCTCATGCTTCCCAGTACCCTGGAAAGAAGCAAACATCCATCCAGTTCCTAAAAAAGGTGCCTCTTCAGATCCATCAAACTACAGACCAATAGCTATAACTTCCACTCTTGGCAAAGTTTTTTGAAATTATATTAAATAATCACATAATTAAGCATCTGGAGAATAATAAATTAATCAGTGATAGGCAATATGGTTTTAGACGATGTCGATCAACTGCAGACATTCTTTGCCTTCTTACGCATCAAATCAACCAAGCTACAGACCAACATGGTGAAACACATACAATAGCACTGGATATATCAAAGGCATTTGATAGAGTCTGGCATCAATCCTTATTGTCGAAGATGTCACACTACGGCCTTGCATCATTAGTTCCACTAATTTCTTCTTATCTTCATAACAGAAAAATACGTGTAATGGTAGATGGCCTTTATTCTCAATTTCACTCAATAAATGCTGGTGTTCCCCAGGGATCAGTTTTGGCCCCAACTCTGTTCCTCATTCATATCAATGATCTCATATCTACCACTCATAATCCAATACATTCCTACGCAGATGACTCAACACTCCACAGTTCCTTCACATTTACCAATTCTTTCACCCAACCCGATCTTATAAATTCAAAAATAAACACTGCAATTTCTCTGAACCAGGACCTTTCTAGAATTAATGAATGGGGACAAGAGAATCTAGTTTCCTTTAATGCACAGAAAACCAAGTACATTCAATTTTCTAACCGACAGAATCTCACGGACTCCCATATATTTTTTAATGATGTAAATATTCCCACTTCCCCTAGTATTGACATTCTCGGTGTAACATTAACTACTAACTTGAGCTGGACACATTATGTTAGAAGCATTGCTAAGAATGCCTCTAAAAAACTGGGACTCCTGTACAGAGTTCGAGAATTCTTCACTGACGAGCAGTTGGCCGTAATATATAAAAGTCATGTGCGCTCTCAGATGGATTACTGTTCACCTCTGTGGGGTGGAAGTGGAGTGGTTGCATTGAGGCAGTTGGACAAAATTCAAAATAAAGCTATTAGATTAATCAATAACCCTGCAATCACACAGGACCTTCCTACATTAGCCATACGAAGAAACGTTGCATCCCTTGCATTATTCTACAGATATTTTCACAGCAATTGTTCCGAGGAACTTGCTTCAATTGTGCCGCCTCTCCACATCTTTCCCCGTAGAACTAGGGCAGCTGAGAGCGCCCATGAATTTACACTTTCTCCTCCACAATGCAGAACTTCTGCTTATCAGAATTCATTTATCCCCAGAGCTACTACTCTTTGGAATTCACTTCCCTCGAATTGCTTTCCACAAACTTACAATCAACAAATGTTTAAATCCAGTTGTTACAAACATTTTATGAATGGAGGATGCCTTTAGGCACATGGACCTTTTTGTTTTATCTGTGTTTTTCCTTCCTCCGTTCATTGTCTCTTAAAAAAAAAAAAAAAAAAAAAAAAATCTAGTCAATGTGGAGCATCACTTGGAAATTTCAAGATAACCAACCTGATTATTCAGGTGATACAGTGATCATAGCAGAGATGGTGGAGATTCTTATACTACCTTTTGAAGCACTCCTTGAAGATTCAAAAGATCTAAAGATCTATTGGCCTAAGACTAATTAAAGTTCAAGCATTTGAGGGTGTGTTGGGTGAAGTAGTGCAGCTTGTACTTACATGCGGTAAGAACAGAGAGGCCTTGGATAAATATACTATCTTGGTAGTGAGATCCATAACAGAGGTGGGTCAGACCACGATGTTGTTTGTCACCTTAGCCTAGCTTATGGGGTTATGTACTCTCCCAACAAGAGAATATGGCGAAGGTGATATCTATGCAGAAGAACTAAGTTGCGAATATTCAAAACACTGGTGCTCCCTGCCTTGTTATATGTTTGTGAGACATGGACACTCAACAGTGAATTGAAGAGACACTTAAACTCGTTTGGTGTCTTTGCAGGATCATGGACTACCATTGATATGACCATATATCAAATCAGAGTCACTCTCTAGTCTATGCTCTGCAACTGATACAAAATATATTAGGATAACAGTTTGTGAGCCTCAGCATGAGCTACAGTATATGGGTATGTGGCCCACCACCCTGAAGTTGACCCTGCTCATGCCATGTCATGGGCTCTCGTGAAAGACCACATCAGTATAATGATTGACAAAAGTTGAGCGATCATGCTGCAAACTATTTGGGGTGAATTGAGTCGTAGCCACTGATCTCGCGTGGAAAACCCCCAGGAATGAAGTCGGAAGGTGAGTACAGCTACGCGCCGTCATTTCTTCATTCATTCATTAATTATGAATTCATATTATCACCAACCCACCAATTAACTTACAAATAAACCTAATTAATGAAATCAATGAAACTAATGAATAAATGTGGTACTCCAAGGATTCGAACCTAGGATACTCACACCGAAATGCCGTGCACTACCCATTACTTTATGAAAACAGTTAAAGGTTTATGCACAAGCTCATGAAATATTATCCATTCTCGAATAATGGATAATAATCTAAGCATGTACAGTACAGTCGGTCACCTCTCCGACTGGGCCACCTAATGGTAATTTCGCTGGGTCTTTCGCTCTGGTATTACTAAGATCGCTCACTCCCCCCCACCCTGAATCTGTTGCATATTATGTCCCATAGATGGCGTCATTAGATTTGCTGGGAAGGAGAGGGGTGGGCTACACGAAGAAGGGGGAGGGGGGGGGGGGTATTGTGTAGGGAAAGTTGGAAGTATGTAGGGTGGGGGAGGGGGGTTACGTGAATTATTTCACCAGTTTTATGGTTACTGTTTTATCTCTTGATATTAATTAAGATGTAAATAGTTTTTTGCTAGTGAAATCGGCCTTTAAGAAATATTTGTTTATGTGTAATTATTGTTTACAAACCAATTTGTAGGGATTGCTAGATTCACTATCTATTTAGTAAGACAGCTCTTTCTCACTCATTCACTCACACTATCTATTTATCTATCTATCTATAGCTATCCACATTATAGATTAGTCTTTTCCTTAGCTGATGTTCATTTGCTCTTCTTTGGGTTAATGTTGGTCTCTTAATTTTGGTTGAGGTCCCGGGCTGGCCCGTATTGTCGATTTGCGGCATTTGTTTTGGGGCTCCTCATACCTCTCTGTCCCCTGCCTTTTTCTTCAAATACAGCATTATGTGTAGCATTGTGTTGTTACTTAAAATAACATAATGTATTGCATATCCATATCCATCTAGTCGTCATTAGTGAAATTCCCATACCAAAATAACAGCTTTCATAACTAGTCGCTTACACCAAAGAATCCTACACTGTTAGAGAAAATAGGTCATTCAGCAATAAAAGCAGTGCAATATAATTATATTGATATAATTATGATATTCTCCAGATGTGTATTTTGTGTTTGAGAAGGGGGTTTGGAGAAGAAAAAATATATATATGACTAAAATACAGTACAAAAATATCAGACATAATTAAACCGTTCAGAGAGAGCGAGAAGGAAAGGGAGAGACGAACTAAATGGACGAATACATCGAAGAGATTTATACACGAAAGCTTGACTCTAATATCTGTGGATAGAGTATTTATTAATCAAAATAATAAGTATTCGGTAATGTTTACTCTATATATTCATCTAAACATATGAAGAAAAAAATACCCGCAGAGCCACTTCACCTATGTAATGCAAATTCCCATTACAAGCAACCCAATTCCTCGATATGACAATCAAAGGTTTGATGTTCTCCACTTCCCTTTACCTAATAAATTGTTTCTCTGCATATGAAAGAGACAAGAGGCAAAACTACTTATAAACAATTTGACGTCCTATTGTCCCCCTTACCCCAGTCAGAACAGAATGCTTAGTACAGAACCATATTCAAGGTGCACTGGAATGTAACTGCAGGACACGCAAAGCTTGAAACAAAGTCATAGGGTGAGGGATAGACACATTTACGGAGTTAATTCCATACTTTACTTGTTGAGCTGAAAAATTACTAGGAAATTTAAGTTAACTGTTGGCTTTGAATGGTGGGCAGAAAAGTGGTGGGAATGAGTTACGAAGCGGGTGGCCCTCTGTCTCTGCAGAGTGAGAGGTATACGCTGGGACAGCTGTGAAGAACACTGATTATAATAATGGCATAACAGTAATATACATGCAGTTTTCACAATGTGGAGATATTGTAGACACTATGGTGGAGAAGAGTAGAGATTACATGCCATTGACTGCACCCTTTCAGAGGCATTTTTCATATGCGAACAATACCTGATACGCTTACAACAGTGTCCCTGTACGGAGAAAGAGGCTGTACGGGGATAAGGGGGTAACAGACGATTGAGCAAACCTAACTTCTGGGAAACTTTTTAATCAACAATGCTAATATGATCTTTCAAAGACACACACACACACACTTGTGTTTCGATAAACACTAATGTTTCACTGCATGCACGCACATATCAGTATATGTTATGGCTCTAGCCATCTCTCTCTCTCTCTCTCTCTCTCTGTAGGAATAGTGGTTTGGCAGGAGAGTCACAAGGACCGCACTTTCTACCAATTGTTATCTTTCGCAACTAACTCAGCGTGTTACAGGTTGGCAGTGTAGTTCATGAAAAAGATATATCCACTGATATTTTAACAACCAATCATGTTATGACTTATACCTATTGGCTTCTGGAAGAGAAAAACATGCGTAGGAACTATTTAAGATATACTGAAATTTAGCAACCACGCTAGGCCTGAAGAGACCATAATTATATCACAATTCCACGTGGCAGCTGTATGTGTGTGTGTGTGTGTGGGGGGGGGGGGGGGGGGTTTAAATGCCGATATAACTATGTTAACGTTAAATATCTCATGATTAAGTCTATGCAAGGGTAACTATAATTTATTATGTGCAGTAAAATGTATAAGTTAGATAAGAGACTGTCACCCTATAAAATCATTAATATCTATATGCGTAACCATAAACCGAGTGCACTGTGAGGAATACTGGAGAATTCGCCCCGAAACGAGTTCGCCCCGCTTTGAGAAGTAGCCCCGCCGCGAGTTCGCCCCGTTAATGTCCCCCCTCCACCCTAAAGGGGTACTGAAGAATTCCCCCTCTATTCATCTATCTAACCTAACCAAACCAAACCAAACCTAACCTAACCTAATCTAACCTTACCCTAACCTAACCTAACCTAAAATAACCTAACCCTAACCTAACCTAACCCTAACCTAACCTAACCCTAACCTAACCTAACAAATGAGTACAAATGAGTACAAATGAGTACCAGTGCATCTACACTCTGAAGGAGCTAGTGGATGGGTACATCAAAATGAACAGCTTAATTTTTGCATGCTTTCTTGATGCTAGTAAGGCATTTGACAGAGTCTGCCACAATTTCCTGTTTGATAAATTAGCAACAAGGGGAGTGCCATCCTATATACTGAGAATCTTGAAGTACTGGTACGCCAATCAAACATTTAATGTAAGATGGGGTAACATTATTTCGGATTCCTTTACAGTAACCAATGGAGTGAGACAGGGTAGTATTCTCTCACCTTACTTATTCAATGTATATATGGATGAATTAAGTGATAAATTGAATAAAGAGCAGATTGGATGTTATGGTGGGAATAAAATCATCAACCATCTCATGTATGCTGATGATCTGGTCATTATTGCACCGTCTTCTGCGGGTCTGAGCAAACTTCTTGATATATGTGAATCTTTTGGTAGTAAACATTGTGTTAAATTCAACCCACTGAAAAGTGCTGTTCTTATATTTAGATCAAAATTACTGTATAAAAGTAAACTGCCAAATTTCTCACTCAATAATCAAATTATTCAAGAAGTAAACAAAATAAAATACCTGGGACACATTATCTCAAACGATTGCTCAGATGATGCAGATATCGGCCGTCAGCGCAGACAGCTATATTTACGTGGTAACACCATCTTGAGAAAATTCCACATGTGTAATTGGGAAACTAAAGTCACTTTGTTCCGGACATATTGTTCCTCTATGTACACGGCCCATTTGTGGTGGAAGTATAAGAGAGCCACCATAAATGGTCTGTGTACATCCTATCATAATATACTCAAGATGTTCATTGGTCTCTCTAAATATGAAAGCACTAGTATGGTGTGCACACTGTTGGATGTGCAGTGCTGTCGGGCTGTCATCAGGAGACTGGGTGTACAGCTTTTCGCAGCGACTGCAATCCTCCAGTAACACGCTGATTGTAGCTCTTTGGTCTAGTGATCATATCTATGAATCCCGTATTATATCTCACTGGCAGAAGCTGCTGCACACATAGTATGTACTGTAATGTAATATATAGGTCTAATTGAACTATGAGCAATGATCTGTGCAATAGGTGTTAACCAACATTGAGCAATAGCCTTAGTTAGCCTATCTGTGTTATATTGTGACAAAATGTGATATGTGCTCTATTCTGTAAATAGGCCTACTGTATTTTTTATTTTATTGTGTCTTTATTAATATATCTTTGTGTATAATTATTATCTGTGCTCTGACGAGAAGTGTATGTGATATGGACCATTAGGTCGTACTGTATTTATACTGTATCTATCTTATGTGTCTGGAATAAAGAATTATTATTATTATTATTATTATTACAAATGAGTGATGTCCTCAATTCCTTCTTTGCATCAGTTTTTACTACAGAAGACCTCAGGGGTTGGGGAGGAATGGAAATAAGTGGCAAGGTCCAGGAGTGGTGGTGTTGGTGGTGGTGGTAGTGGGAGGGAGGGGGGGGGGGTATAAACGGGGCGAACTCGTTGTCCAAGAGCGGGGCGACTTGGTTTCGGGGCGAATTCTCCTGTAACCACTGTGAGTGATGGCAGATAATATCTGTAGGACGGTGACTTCCGAGGACCATTTTTGTAAAACCCTGTTGGGTATTGTTAATGTGTCCATTATGTGGGCTGCTGGATCACTATACTCTGTTTCAGCAACGCTGAGGTGAGATGTCAATAAGTCTAACTGATTGGCTCATGCGATACCGTAGTGTTCAATGTCTCGTCCTTTAGTAATTATTAATTCTTAAAGATTTAAATAATCACGGTCGCACAAGTCAATCAGCTGGAACTATTGACATCTACCTGGTCGCTGAAACAGTATAGTCATTAGTATATAACAGACAGCACCTGGTCATGCTAATGCTACCACAGAAAGTGTAACAGGCAGTCAGACAGTCAATAGCCAACCCTTCATTCCCGGTAAATAGATGGGGAAGATTAGCAAGGGACATTAGAAAGGGAGCAATGATGACCGGGAGAAAATGAATACAATAAACACCTTCCAAAGCAAGTATCTTAACATTCGGAACAACATTCACCAGGCCTCAATATCATTGATGATATACACTTCCACAACAAAGTCTCTTCACAACATCGGGGATGATAACCTTCCAGGTTTGTCAATTAAAAGGTTACAAATACCTTCACATGTTCTTCCTAACAAACCTCCTCCATATATTCCTGTAACAACAATCGCATATAATATCCGTGTTAATAGTTCATACATCGACCATGAACCTCCCGACCATGGTTCACCCTTATTGTTTTGGCTGCAATCATACATTTTATTGAGACTAGTGTTTGATAATTTCATTCAGCACTGGAGCCACGGCGGTCGAGTGGCAAGCACGCTCACGTGTGAATCTGCTTGACCTGGGTTCGATCCCAGCCAAGGCTGACATATTTAGTGGGTGTGAAACTCAGGTGTCTGAAGCAATTGCCATCAGCCCCTTCTCTGTATCCTCCTACTTTCTCTATCCTAGTTTCAAAGCCAAAGGCAGATGTTGTGCATACGTGCACAACAAATTCACTTGCTCTCGTATTTCCGATTTTGGCTCCTCTGAATTCTCCACTTTTTGGCTCAAACTTTTCTGTCATTCTCATATTAAATATTTATGTGATATCTGTCGTTCCCCTAACTCTACCGACTTTCCCAAATTGTTTGATTATCTAAACTCTAAAGTGGAACATATTCTAGCCATTTCTCCTTTCTCTGAATCTCCATTTTAGGAGATTTCAACGTTCATCACCACCAATGGCTCTCCTCTAATTCTACTGACCAACTTGGTGAACAAGCCTACATCTTTTCTATCCTAAATGACCTAGAGCAGTTGGTTCAGCAACCTACCCGTATCCCGGATCGCCTCGGAGATTGGCCCAACATTCTTGACTTGTTTTTAACTTCTAACCCTTCTTCTTATACTGTCGATCTTTTCTCTCCTTTGGGCTCCTCCGACCATAAACTTATCTCTGTCATCTGTCCTATCTCTCCAGTACGGCCACATGATCCTCTTAGCAGGCGGCGCTTGTGGCACTTTGTCGCTGACGACTGGGAGGCTCTCCGACAGTACTTCTTTGATTTCCCATGGAATGAATATTGCTTCTGTGGCCAAGGACCCTCGGAGAGTGCTGAACGCATTACCGAGGTAATCCTATCGGGCATGGAGGCATACATTCCATTTTCTTTCTCTCTGACTAGTGCAAAAATTCTTGGTTTACTCATGCTTTTTCTACTGCTGTCTGCAATAAGGAGGAAGCATTTAAACGGTACCGACGCCTTAAACCTCAAGAATTCATTCTTCCTATGTTTCTGCCCGGAATCAAGCCAAATCTGTTCTTCGACTTGCCAAACACTCTTTCATCAATAATAAATGCACTGAACTATCCAATTCTAGCTCTTCCCAAGCTTTCTAGCATCTAGCCTAAAACCTGTCCGACAATTTTTCTTCCTCGTTTTTCCCTCCCCTTGTCCACTCTGATGGCACAACCATCACTTCTTCCTCTGACAAAGCTGAACTATTCGCTCAAACTTTCGCTAAAAACTCCACCTTGGATGATTCCGGTGCTATCCATCCCTCTCCACCCCCCTCTCTCCTACTTATGCCTAATATCCTAATCTCTTCTAAAGATGTACTTTCTATCCTCTCTGGGCTTAGTACATAGAAGGCGTATTGTCCGAATGGTGTTCCTCCTGTTGTACTCAAAAACTGTTCTTCTGTGCTTGACTCCCTGCCTAGGCAAACTCTTTTGTCTCTGTCTCTTCTCTAACATCTTCCCTTCTTGCTGGAAGTTCGCTCTCATTCAACCTGTCCCAAAGAAGGGTGACCATTCTCAACCCTCCAACTATCGTCCAATTGCTCTCATTTTGTATCTCTAAAGTTTTTGAAACTATTCTTACTTCCAAATTTCTTAAGCATTTCTCTTCTCATAATCTACTCTCAGATCGCCAGTATGGCTTCCTTAAGGGGAGGTTTCTAGTTTGTTTCCTACTCCTCCAGCAATCTTAAAATTTCACCCCCTTGACCCCCTTTCAAGACAAATTTGTACATTTTTCTACCGAAAAATGTCCCGGCCGAAGGCCGATTACTCTTAAATTACAGGCTCGCTATCGCTCGCCAGGATAAAATCGACACCTAAATGGCACGAAAGGTCTTTTAAAATTGACAGAATGGGGCGGAAATTCTTAAAAATAACCAAACTAATGGGGCAAACATCTTAAAATCTCAAAAGCCATGGGGCTAGATATGAGGGAGAAAGAGGTTCAGAAAAAAATCCTCCAGGTGGAAATTAAGGGTCGCTCTATTGGAGATCTTCTTTCATATCTTACTAACTCCTGGTCATTCTCCTTTCGGGACTTCGGTGAGACCTTTTCTATTGCGCTAGACATATCGAAGGCCTTCAATGTAAGAGTTATAGAGTTATAAGAGTTTCTACCGTATTTCGTCATTATTATGTAATTCACTTCCATTCTCTCGTATATTTTGTGTGTGTTTCTATGTAATATTCCCTAATATCAATATCTCCTTTTCCTTTATCCGTAAACCGTTTATCCTTAAAACGTGGCGACCACCTAAATTACATAATTGTGTTAATAGTTCTACCCAGTCTTTCTTAACTCCTTTCGTACCGGTGACGTCTTTTTATTTTCTTCTAGCTACTATTAGACGATATTTTTCAGCTTAAAAAGGGCCTCTAGCAATTAAGCGGCTTTGAACTATCTCAATTAACCCTTTATTCTACCACAGATCCTTCTTAAGCTGCACAAAATCATCTAAATATAGCTAGAATAAAATTAAAAAGACGTCGCGGTACAGAAGGGGTTAAACCTATCCTACGATTACCTTATCTCAGAGAACCTAATCTGTTTACAATAGGAGTGCTTTCTGTCATGAGACAAAAGAGGTCAAAGTAGCATAAACGTCTACAGTGAGGTAACGGAAGTTTGATGATGCAGAGTATTTCATTCCTTATCTAGCTGTGCAATAGATCGTTAATACAATCAATCATAAAATACGGTTGCCAGCTTCATTTTAATTTTTGACATACCAATTTTCCTGGATGGCATAAAATACATAGTCATTTGCTTTATTATATATACCTACGGTAGTTCATCAACTAATTTACTTTCGGAATACGATGATCTTGAGTTAATAGGCATAGGCCAAATAAACAAAGGTTCATGGCCAGTAAATGTTTGTAAACTGCTTTGTAAAAAATTAAATGATAGTAAAATATTGTAATCAAATAAGATTATTATGTAAATCGCCCATAGTCAAATTGTACAAAAGGCTAATAAACTATTTTTGTTTGTTTGTTTGTTTGTTTTGTATAACCAACCTTTCCTACACAATAATACACCCCCCCCCCCCCCCCCACCCCCACCCCGCAAATCTAACTACGCCATCTATGGGACATAATATGCAACAGATTCAGGGTGGGGGGAGTGAGCAACCTTACTAATATCAGAGCGAAAGACTCCCAGCGAAATTACCATAGGTGGCCCAGTCGGAAAGGTGACCGACTGTACATACATCCAACTGCACTATGATAGCCTAATGATTACAGTTTCGTTGCACTTTGTGCGTTCTATTTTTTATGCACGCATTTTAATGTAGAAACTGTTATGTAGTTTAGGAAAAACTGCAAGCGGATTTGATCTTTAACCCTTAATTAGCGGCGAGCAACATAAGTCGAGTTAAATAAAGCTGGACTATGTGGCGGCGCTCGACATAGGTCGAGTGGCAATTTCAGCACGTAATGTGGCTGAGAGAGAGAGACAAGTGGTGGCAGGAGACTAGCGAGCGTATGACTGCTCCAGACCACCGCGGGGAACCTACTGACACAAATCTCAGCTCCCTCCTCCCTCTCTCACTCGCTACATACTCAATTATGTACCGAAAGTACCGAATTACCTGCTTTTTGCACTCGCGTTGCACGGTTATTGCAAGAAAACTATCCATCATACAAGGATCGTTATGGTGTCATTCGAAAGCTCTGTTTATGCCCTTTCAGGGATAGGTACTTGTTTTACGTTCTGGGTCTTATTTAGGCATGAAAATGATCACGTAAACAGCCCTATTTTGGCTAAAAACACCCCGCTGTGCGGTACATATAAATAAACCGCATAGGCCGCTCGTAAGGTGTTAAATATGCCAGTTCTTATCTAACTGGGGGATCTCGAAAACTGTAGTGGAAAAATATATAGAAATATCCTTTGCAAGATCAATAACTGATAACTTATTTATAGCAAAGCGTACAGACACGCGGACATATTATTTTGTCATGGTTTGAAAATATGACAAATTAACCCTCCTCTAGCGGGTGCTCTGTGGCCGTTTTGGGCCTTTCTGGGCCGTTCTGACTGCTATATCAACCATCAGTATGAAAGGAACTGTATTGCGCCGAAAACTAGATGGAAATCGCTACACAATGACGCCACATACAGCTACGTAGCGCTCGTGGAGCACTGACAGTGTTACCTCGAAGATGGAAGTTTAGCGGATTTTGCTACCTTGCTCACTTTTAGCGAACTATTGGTTACACTGTCATCCACACGCGCGGTGGGGGAACTGGAGTTAGTGTGGGCCGGGAGGCCACAGATGTCGGACGTATGGATCATTACTATCCCACCCATTTTCACTCGATTTCCACCCTTTTTTCACCCGTTTTTTGCCAGTTTTTTCAACTCGACTTATGTGGTGAGCCGCTTTTTAAGGGTTAAGAACATAAGAACATAAGAACATAAGAAAATGGGAGTCTGCAGAAAGCCGATTGGCCTAAGCAAGGCAGATCCCTGTCCCACACAACCCCAATTACAAAGCCCAATTATAGGCTCAACACTCTAATACCCTGAGGATCATCTTACCAAAACGGTTAGAGATTAACGCAGGATTACGGGGGTCTGCAGAGCGCTGATTGCCCAACCCTGCTGATCCCCCTTCACACCCAACCATTCTCGTCCATATGCTTATCCAATTTTATCTTAAAGCTCCCTATCGTTTTTAATCCCACTATAGTACTTGGTAGTCTATTCCACCCATCTACAACTCTGTTACCAAACCAATATTTGCCTATATCTTTTCTGAAACGAAATTTATCTAATTTGAAACCATTGGTACGAGTTCTTTCGCTATCACTGAGCTTTAGTACATTTGTCATGTCCCCTTTGTTAATCCCACTAACCCACTTGAACACCTCTATCATTGTATAAATTGTATAAACAATTTAATTGGGTATCTCACGAGAGCTTCTATTTTAAATGTTCGATAGTCAGCATTTTCCTGGCAACATTTCAAGGATCTTTTGCACTGGTATCGGTGACTATACTGACATTAGAATAATTTAGATTTTAGGTGATAGAACTATTTGAAAGGTTTTCCTCATAAGTTGCCAGACCAGTGTTGACGATAATAATTGAGGGGAAAAGTAGTCGGCTTTACCTGGTGTTACATGATCTATTTTAGAAGCAGAATGTATCAGAAGCTTTGCAGGGGAAATTTTTAGTTTTCTCCCTAGACCTCCTACCTATGTTCACCTATGTGGAGTTCGCCACTCTTGCTAGTGGTACCGAAGAGCGCACCGCCCTTCGTTGTTGTTTGAGAATTGGTGCAGCAGACTATTCGAAGAGGTGGAGTGCACCCTTGTGAAGATGGGCTCGTCTGGCACTTTTTGTAGTTCGACATCGAGAGCTCTCTTGAAGCTGTCTAACGAGACACCTCTCATGTCTCTCACTCCCCGCGGGAGTTTGTTGAAGAGACGTGCTCCTCTATGTGATAACCAGCCCTCTCGCAGAGAGCCCATAGCCCCCGATTTATCATCTTGGGGATATCGCATTCCCAGCCTCTCCTATCATTGAATTTCATTGCTATTGGTGTATGTAGATTTGGTACAAAACCCTCTGCGATTTTCCATGTATATATTATTAAGTATCGTTCCCTTCTACGTTCCAACGAATACAGTTTGAGTGATTTTAGGCGATCCCAATAGTGTAACTGTTTTACT
The DNA here is from genome assembly GCA_032716605.1 of Paralithodes platypus. Lineage (NCBI taxonomy): Eukaryota > Metazoa > Arthropoda > Malacostraca > Decapoda > Lithodidae > Paralithodes > Paralithodes platypus. The sequence continues at coordinate 20,022,373 of CM064543.1, read as the reverse complement.
GAGTTTATATGTGAGGTGAAGTTCCTTTATACACTTTCTAAGTCATTAATTTCACCTAATTTGTATGGGAATGTTAATACGTTACAGTATTCTAGCCGCGGTAGCACCAGGGATTTGAAGAGTGTTATCATAGGCAATTCACCGCGAGTTCTAAATGTTCGTAGAATCCAACCTGTTAGCCATGTCGCAGCTGCAACTTTGACCTGGTTATGTTCTTTGAATCCCATATTTTCAGACATTATCACCCCAAGGTCTTTCACATTGTCTTTACGTTCTATTATGTGATTGGATTCTGTTATGTAACTTGTGCTCTCTTTAACGAAATCCTTATCTCCGTATCGTATTAATTGAAATTTGTCTTCATTAAATTGCATGTTATTTTCCCTGGTCCACTGGAACACCTTATTTATGTCCTCTTGCAGCCGGCCCGTGTCTTCCTGTGTCTTTACTATCATACTCAGTTTCGTGTCATCCACAAAGGAGGATACTGTACTGTGTCTTGTGTTGGCATCTATGTCACTTATTAGAATGAGGAAAAGAAGGGGCGCTAGTACTGTTCCTTGGGGAACTGAGCTTTTGACGTCTGAAGGCTCAGATATTACTTGGCTTACTGCTACTGATTGTTTTCGGTTCACGAGGAAGTTGTATATCCACCTTCCGATTTTACCTGTTATCCCTTTTGCTTTAAGTTTGTGTGCAATAATACCGTGATCACATTTATCAAATGCCTTAGCAAAATCGGTGTAGATGACGTCCACGTTTTTCTTTTCTTCTAGGGATTTAAGAATTCTGTCGTAGTGTTCCAATAGTTGCGAGAGACATGATCTTCCTGCTCTGAACCCATGTTGACCAGTGTTGTGTAGTTAATTTTTTTCCATAAATGTTGAGATTTTGCCTGCAGGATTCGCTCGAAAATGTTAATGATGTGGGAAGTCAGAGCTACTGGGCGATAGTTTTTTGGTAGTGCTTTACTCCCTCCTTTATGCAAAGGGGCAATTATTGCGTTTTTCAAACTATCCGGTATTTCTCCAGTGTCTAGACTCCTTCTCCACATTATAGCCAGGGGTTTTGAGAGGTTTTCCTTACATTTCTTTATTAGGATTGAACTCCACGAGTCCGGGCCTGGTGCCGAGTGGGATGGCATGTTGGCGATGGCGTCTGCTATATCTTTTGGTCCGAAATTAATGTCCAGAATCTGGGGGGTTTCCGTGTGGGGATTATTCATGAAAATTTAATTTTGGTCTCTGATTGCTTTTGTTTCGTCAGGCTTACTGAAGGCTTTTTCATACTGTAGACGTAATAGTTCACTCATTTCCTTTTTGTCCCCTGTGAATGACCCATCATCTTTACTTAGTGGGCCGATATTTGATGTGGTTTTAGTTTTATGTTTACCGTATGAAAAGAAGTACTTGGAGTTTTCCTTTATGCTTGCAATAGCTTTGCTCTCCTCTTCTATTTGTTGTAGCTCATAGGAGATTCTTAGTCGTTGTTCAATTTCCACAATTTCTCTATCTATTTGGATCTTTTGTCTTTCCTGTAGACTTTGTTGTGTGCGTCTTTGTGTTAGTAATTTTCTTCTTCTGTACAGCTTCCTTCTTTCCCGTTCTTGTTTGCTTCTTCGTCTTGTTTGTCTATCTGGTATGTGGTGGCTACAGATTTGGGTCATGGTTTCCGTTAATAGGACTAGGCATTCTTGCTGATGGTGTCCGGTTGTTCTTTAAATCTTCCCAGTCTATTTCCTCCATTTCTTGGTTTACCTCTCCCCACCTAATATTTTTACTATAGAAGTTAAATTTGCTGAATGGACCAGTTTTTGGTCTAGTTTCTGAGGTGTTCTGTACACATGCTAGGGTTGTTTTGATCTCAATTAATTTATGATCTGAGTATGTTGTGTCCGATATGTTAACACTGTGTACTAGGTTGTCATTATTAGTGAAGACAAAGTCTAAGATATTGTTTTCATGTGTGGGTTCGGTAATATGCTGGTTAAGACTAAAAAAGTCGCAAAGATTAAATAGTTCTAAAAATGCCCCAGAACAAGAAGCCCACCACAGAAGCCACGAGCGAACACCACACAGAAACACCCGAAAGAAAGGTCCACAGAACGAAAGGACCAGCTGACCGAGCCAGCCAATTCAGACAGGCCCAAGCCCGCAGGGCTAAGCAGCTCCAGGCCGCACCTACATACCCCTTCTAAACTGACCATTTTCCACACCTCACGTACACTACCCCTTCGTGTCCTACACTTCTAACTACAAAGATGATGAACAGGAATATACATTCATATTAAAAACACCCATGCCCTGTCCCTACGTTGAGCCAATGCCAACACATCAGACAGCCATAATTATATCTATGTATGTTCTTACATCCGAGAAGTAGATGTTATATACCTTAGAAGTTAATACACCCATGCTGTCCTAGGTTTAAGATATTCATATTAACATACCCTAACATACCTTGTCTTGCCAGACTAAGTTTCTGAAGACCCATCGCCCCCATAAAATCTATGTATTCAATCCTTAGGTTAAGTATTAATATGAACATTCCCTAACATATCTTGTCTTGCCAGACTAAGTTTCTGAAGACCCATCGCCCCATAAAATCTATGTATTTAATCCTTAGTTTAAGTATTAATGTTAACATTCCCTAACATATCTTGTCTTGCCAGACTAAGTTTCTGAAGACTCATCGCCCATAAAATCTATGTATTCAATCCTTAGGTTAAGTATCTTTATCCGCCATTGTGTTCACCGTTTTCCATTTACTTTTCCACAATTGTCATACGTCTTCCACTTACCTCCTTCGTATCCACAGTCCACACTACGCCATATTACTTCGTGTCCTACACCTCTTACCCGCCCGATTCTACCTACACGATGATGAACAAGAATATACATTCATATGAAAAACATCCATGCCCTGTCCCTGAGTTGAGCCAACGCCAACCAATCTGACAGCCCTATATCTATGTATGTTCTTACATCCGAGAAGTAGATGTAAAAAAGAAACCACATGTCCAAACTCATAAGAAATTAAAGATACCCACGGGTACACCAAGATATAGAACCATTGCCCCCATAAGACTTAGACAGCCATGACTACAGATGTTAGCCACCATGCTGTAACGTAATCCTTACCCCAACCAGAAATTGTATAGATAACCTTTGTTACCAGTATCTATCATAGTACCTCGAAACAATAACGCAGTACCCCTACGAACTGCCGCTTTCCTTGGGTCTATATTTCATAGAAAACGCAGTTCCCAGGGACACCTAGACGTACAAAAAAGTGTGTCAAATAATAGGTCCATAACCCCTCGTATGTACGAGAAATAATACACCATGTTTTCCTTACTTTATCCACAAGTCACGCACACACCTACAGTTAACCTCCTTCTCCCCCACCGCCCCACAGTCCACATGATTCTATCTTTTCCAGACTCATATACCACCCCGTATTTGCATCCCCCGGTAGCATTTGACTAACGTACTTTCACTGTCTTTTCAAACTCCAATATCAATTGTAGCCTAATGCCACCCCCACACCCAGGGACCTTAGGGGCAAATTTCCCTGTAGCCCCTGAGCTTCCCCCCCCTCTCATTAAGATACCCGCGCTTCTCGACTCTTGTCCGACCTAGCCTCTCTCTCATACCTCTTGAAGATCCTTGATTTTTCCGTTGCTAACGCTCTCCAACCTTTTATATATATACTCCTATCCAGCCTACCTTCACTTAGTAGGCCAGAACAACATTAGAACTTTACTAACCCCTTGCATGCCATCTATTCTCTTACAACCCATTCACAACCCTGCACCCCATGGTCGTCAGTGCGAGGCTCGCCGCCTCGCCAGTAACTAATTTCTATTGCCATACTTCCAGATAAATGTGGCAGAGTTAGCAACCAGTCTCCACCACATCCAGCAAGCCATGCAATTAACAGCCAACCGAGTACACCCAGCTAGCCAAGGCACCTTCGGTTTTGATATTAAGAACACCCACATCTGTCTCATAAACAGAGGGTTATTACAAACACTGGTGATATGGCAAGCCCCTAGCCACAGCCGCCGGAGGACCATCCCAGAGGGAGAGCGCCCGGCTACCCCTTTTTACCCACCCGAGGAGGGAGACCCCCACCCCCGCAGAGGTATACCTGACCCCTGTTTTGACTTCCGGGTCATTGCCAGGTAGCCTAGGAATTCTTCCTATCAATGAACTAACCATGCATGTCTAACCCCCTTACTCACTTCTCTATACCCACAATAACCCATCCACCTGTTTTGCATACTCGGATAGTCAAATTAGCACCTCAGCTATTCAATAGAACAAAGACTGAGCAATATAAGAGAGACGCCCCTATCACAGCTGTCCCAGTCCTCCCCGCAAAGTAGATCCAGTCTCCCTTCCATAAATACTTCCAGTATAGACAAAATAGTACCTTTTACTAATGCTCAGTTATATCACAAATTGAAGGCTTCCTATAGCCATGTGCCACAACAGTAATCACCATCTTACCCAGTCCCCATATCTATTGAGAGCTCAAATAAGTCCATAAGACTCGAGCTCCCTATTGTCTACAGGGTCCAGAACCGAGCCTATAAACCTATATCCCGCCCCAAGTCAATCAGTTGAAAGTTAGACACCAACCAGTGGTCACTACCCTGAAGTTAACCTCTAGCTCTGCCCTTGTGTTGTTCCTGAGTTGAGAGATTCCCGAGCCGGCAGACTCCATGGCAGAAGTTAAATAGAAGAGCTGTCCATGTACAAGTCCTAACGTGCACCTTATAACCTTCACACAAATTCGTGGGTATATAAGTGTGTAGCCAGCACCGATCGTCAAGAGATCCGACTTGAGAACTTCCTACATTTTGGACCACCTGGACGGCCGAGGAACCAGTCGTTAGCCCCCAACATCACCGGAAGCCAGATAACCAGGACCAGACCTACAAATACTATTCAAGATTCATGTTACTAGTACTAAGTGTTATAGTACCAGTTGACACTCACTTATTAACTTTCTATGAAGTGGCTATAACCTTGCCCAGTGTAACTCATATCTAACCATTCCATTTGGGACGTACTAAGCGTATCAGTGTTCATTAATTAACAGGCGACATTGACTCTCGTAATTACCTTATTCAGATATTAAAACCCTAGTGATATCTAACGTTCGCCCACTGATTTGTGTTCTACGTATTTCTGCCATAAGAATATAAACCTTAGATCAGTACCCCCATGAGGTTACTAGACATTCCGTGTTCTAAAATAGACGCGTGTCTAATCCTAACTGTGAGCTGCTACTTGGGCACGCGACCAGCCAGTAAGAGATCAAATCAGTGAAATTGAATACATAAATATATTGAGGTCTTCCAGTATAATAAAACTTGCTAACTAAACCCGTGATCAGAAGAGTATACCTGAACGTTGGAAGTGGGAGACTAGGCTCCATCCAGATCCGCTAATGCTAGCAGTTCCCTTCTATTATTTGTTTTGTACGAGAATTACTATTTGTCTATGCTCTTTATTCATCTACTTAAATAAAAGTGATCGGGTGTCGTGTTACCGTGTGTTTATTTTGTGTTCTCTATTCCTCATACCTTGTATTGTGCATGCAGCCTTATATACCCAGTCAGATAGAACCCACATTACCCAAGTTAATCCTGTAGAAAAACAGGGCATAACATTGGCGGCAGCGGTGGTTCTTGATTCGGATAAAAGGTTGCATTACATTGCAAGTTTGGAACAGCCAGAACACGAGAACATCATGGCGCACCGTTTTCACATTCCCATCCCACATTATGATGGAGAAACTTATGAGATCGAAACATTCATGGACATAGTGAAACCCGTACTTGACCTAGTTTATACCACGGACGCAGAAAAAATAGCCGTAACATTAACGCACCTGGGAAAAGCCGTTTCCCTGGTTGCCTATCAAGTGCACCCTGCTCTCACCTGGGACGAATTTTGCCCAATAGTGATAGAAGCCATTAAGCCTTCGTTGGGCGTTTTCGTGGCCCACACCCGTATCCAAGACACTAAATTCGAAGGCGATTTAGATGCCACAGTGAATAAGATTGCCCAACACATAAAAATTTCTTTCCCTACATTGACCAGAATCCAACAAGAACAGCAAATTCTGGTCAACCTTGTGTCGATATTGCCCTCAGCAGTAAAAGACCATTTCCGTGTGCACGATTTCGTCGGATACAAAAAAGATCTCATCACGATCCGACGTATTTTGGCCGTGCGCACAGAAGCACCCACACAAATCGCTGCAATCAAGAAGTTTCCCACGCACCCACAGCAACCCGACCACCAAAACTCCAAGAATGCCTACCCAGCCTCATCCTTCAACAACAGACCCACCTACCCTTCCGGCAAGCTCCAACCCAGTAGACCCCGGTTCCAACCTACCCAGCCACGCAGAATCTTCAACCGGAACAGGAACTACAACACCTACCAAAGTAAAAACCCTACCTTAGTCATTATCAACCCCTATGATTTCCCTGCCTGTAATGCTCAGTGTGCTTTCCATCAAATTCGTGACTCTGCCAAACCTCGCCCCTTTACTCCTCGCATTTCTGTAAATGAAGAGTTGGGACAAGAGGAAGAGATGGAAGAAAGACATACGGGAGAAATAGCCCCTAACATGACCTCAGAGGATACCGAGGAAACCCTGGAGGAGGTAGATACCGATTCCCAGGATTTTTAAAGTACCCCCCGCCCAAGATGGCCTCGGCGGGGGACGCCATAACTGACCGCACTGCCCCCATTTATTACCTGGCCAAAATCAAGGACATTCCTGTCCGCTTGCTAATCGACACGGGAGCTGCCAAGTCATGTTTGTTCAAATCTTACTATGAAATACATCACCGACTATTTGGCCCTTTGTTAAACACCAAAACAGAACTAATCTCAGCTGCTGATACTTACTTAAATCTCCTAGGAGACACTTTACCCCTATCAGTAACCACTCCTGCCCCCCATGCTCGTTGTTATCACACATTCACAGTATTTTCCTCCAACTGTAAACATTATGATGGTTTCCTTGGACTTGACCTCCTTCAAAAACTCCAGGCCCAGGTCGACTGCGGCCAAAGACTGATATAATTCAAAAAATTCCAACCCAAAGCCTCTGACAAACCCATCACGCAGAAACCCATTCAAAAAAAAAAAAAAACACCCTCCCCCTCAACAAACCCTGAGTCAGGGTTACCAAATTGCAGCTAGCACTAAGGTGACCCCTAAACCCTCCCCTTGCCCTGACTCCCCTCCAAATCTCACCCCATTCAGTAAACAAATGCCTCAACAAACGAAAGAAGACAAGTCCAAGCAACTCCCTCTCGGTAATTCCCTCCATTCTCTTCATGCTGTCCCGGATAAATCCTCCCATGTTTTCAGGACAGACTCTGATATATGTAACCATCATTCCATCCAATGTTTATGTACACATGTTTCCAGGAAAAATGCCGATCAATGTACCCAACAAAATTTCCCCCATGCCCCCAGAAATGTTCAGCTATCCCACAACCCACAACAATTCCCTTGTGACAATTTTCCGTCAATAGCTCCCTTGCCCCCCACACAATTCACACCCCTAGAAAAATTCACAACCCCACAGTTGACTCACCCTCTCATGACAAACAAACCCACCCGCCCCACATCACTTTTAACCAGACCTTGACTGCCACCAAAAAAGTTCCCCACGTTCGTCCTGTGAACAACACCACATCAATACACCAGTCCTCCACCAATAACCCATGTTCTACACCTAACTTTTTCCCCACCAACCCTCCACATTCCCCCCCCAAATTCCGTTTTCTAACTCGCTCACCTCTCAGCACTCTGAACCACCCGCACGCGCCGTTAATCCCCCCCTCACGCGTGCCGACCGAGAGACACAACCATGTTCCCACCATGCCCCCAGAAATGCCCAGCTAGTCCACCCCCACCCCCCTTCCCCTTGTGACAGTTTTCCGTCAGTAGCTCCCTTCCACCCCCACACAATTCACACCCCTAGAAAACTTCACAACCCCACACTTGACTCGCCCTATCATGACGAACAAAACCACCAAATCCATATAAACTCCAAACAAACCGTCACTGCCACCGACAACGCTCCCCAAATTCCTTCTAACCACCACATGTCCTTACATCAGTCCTCCAACAATAACCCATCTTCTATATCTCACGCTTCCCCCACCAACCCTCCGCAGTCCCTCCAACAACTCCCGTTTTCTAACTCCCTCACACCACGCCCCACTGATCCTCCCACACGCGCCGTTAATCCCCCCCTCATGCGTGACCCCCACCAAAGCGACCTTGCCCCGCTTATAAGTAGCAAGCACCTGCTCGCCAGTCAATCCCCCACCATCATTAGCCCAGCTGTAGTTCAGGATAAATGCCAAATTCCCCCCCACCATCAAAAATGGGTGAACCTGCGGCCCATACCCCAAACGCACATGATATTTTCCCCCACTACCACGTCCCCCAACCCCCATCGTTGCCTCTTACAACCCGCCATCATTTCCGCTCGCATCAACCACATTCTCGTGGCAATTATCTCAGAACAATCCCTGACACTACCAAAAGGTCTCATTATAGGAGACCTCGAAACTTTCGATGACCTCCCCATAGATTTTAACGACACCCCTACCAGCCTCCAATTGCCCCCTCTCCCTGAGACATTATCTGACCACCAAAAGAACGGCATGTACGACCTACTGCTGGAATTCAGTGACGTGTTTGCCCAACAACCCACCGAAATCGGACAGACTGATATAGAACAACACATTATTAACACCACAGGCCCCCCCATATGACAACCATCCCGTAGAAAGAACCCCATACAACGTCAGGAAGAGGAACGCCAAGTCCAGGAAATGTTAGAGGCCGGGATTGCCACCCCGTCCATTAGCCCCTGGTCTTCCCCTGTTGTCTTAGTCAAAAAGAAAGATGGGACAACCCGTTTTTGCGTCGATTACAGGAGGTTAAATGACGTAACCATTAAAGACGCTACGCCCTTACCCCGAATAGACGATTCCCTTGACTCCCTACACAGATCCAAATGGTTCACTACCCTCGACTTGCAAGCAGGGTATTGGCAAGTGCCTATCAAGGCCGAGGACCAAAAGAAAACAGCATTTTCCACTAGTGGTGGCCATCACTATGAATTTAACGTCCTACCTTTTGGCCTCTGTAACGGACCCGCCACTTTCTCCCGTTTGATGCAAGCGGTATTACATGGCCTAACCTGGGAAACCTGCCTAGCCTATCTGGACGATATTATTGTGTACTCTCCAACCTGGGAAGAACACCTCCTCAGGTTGAGACAAGTCCTTCAAAGAATCCGAGCCGCCGGGTTGAAATTAAAACCCTCAAAGTGCGTGATTGCCCAGAATAAGGTAGATTTCCTCGGACACGTGATATCTGAACATGGTATTGTGCCAGACCCAAAGAAACTTCAAGCCATACAAAACCAAACCCCACCCACCACTGTTAAAGGAATACGTTCGTTTCTAGGTTTAGCCACATACTACAGACGTTTCGTCCCCCACTTTGCCACCATAGCCAGACCCCTCCACCAACTTACCCACAAAGACACCCCGTTCACCTGGACACCTGAAAGAGACCTCGCGTTTAACACTTTGAAACAAAAGCTAATCCAAGCCCCTATTGTCGCTTTCCCTGACTACCAAAAACCTTTCCGTCTTTATACCGACGTATCTCTGTACGCCATGGGTGCAGTTTTAGCTCAAGTCAGAGACGGAGAGGAACATGTGATAGTGTATGCCAGCTCCACCCTCACCCAACCACAACAGAATTACGCAGCCACCAAGAGAGAGTGCTTAGGGATCATTTGGGCACTCAGCCACTTCCGGTCATTTGTGTTGGGCGCAAAACTCGAAATAATTACCGACCATCAATCTTTACAATGGCTGCGTAGGTGCGAAACCAACTCAGCCATTTTGGTACGTTGGAGGGAGACACTAGAGGACTATGACTTTACCATACAATATCGTCCAGGCAAACTCCATACTAATGCAGACGCCCTGTCACGTTTGCCAGTACCAAAAGACCCCCCCACCAACCTACCCCCCTTCCAAACACCCAGTTGGTATCTACCCCCACCCCCCGACAGAATGCCCCCCCAGCCCCCTCCCTAATTCAATCTTGGGAAGCAAGAATCAGACCCCCCTGGATACCGTTAAATATCTTCCGGGGACTGACTCGCTGGGGAGATCAACTTGCCACAGACACTGGTCACATAATCTTGGACCCCACCATTGCCCATGACTACATGATTGCCATCCACGAGGGAAACGGCATACACCTGGGACAAAAGAAGATGTTAAAAATCTTCACAGACCAATACTGGACCCCCAACCCCTCCAAAATTGCACAACGAGTGACAGAATCCTGCAAACCGTGTTTATTGGGAAAGGATAGATCACGCACCCCAGGCCCAGCTGCTACCAAACCATTCCAAGTCCTATCCCTCGACATCATGGGCCCGTTTCCTCCTTACGCTGGCAAGCGCTATATCGTCACATTTGTGGACGTCTATTCCAAATTTTTAATCGCCTGCCCAGCTAAAGACCACACAGCCACCACAGTCGCCACACTGCTTGCCACAGAAGTATTCCCTATATTCGGTCTGCCCCTTGCTCTTCTATCCGACAATGCCCCTGAGTTTAGTGGACACGTTTGGCAACAGTTCACCCAACAATGTGGCATTAAGATTAAACACTCATCCCCATACTGGCCTCAAGGAAATGCTATATGCGAACGCAGCCATCGCACCATCAACAATCAGTTGCGAACAAAAATTATTGCTTTTAACACCACAGACTGGCCATCACAACTAAAAATGATACAATGGGGCATGAACACCTGTCCCTGAGAAGACGGTATTTCCCCTCATGAACGTGTTTACGGCGTACTGCCATTCCACCACCACGCTCACCTTCCCTCCACCACCTCCACAATTGACCCACTGCAACATCTGCAAAACACCCTCCATACCGCCCAGATCTGTCAGGACACCAAAACTGATAACATCGATGACAAAAACCCTTTCGCCATCCATGACACCGTAATGGTAGCCAACCTCCCTATCACCAACAAGTTAGGCCCTCGCTATGTCGGGCCCTACACCATCACACAAGTCCCAAACGCCTATCAAGTCACCATCGACTATCACGGCGTGACTCGCACGTTCCGAACTAGATTCGTCCGAGCGTTTAAACCACTCCAACCACAAGACAATCCCCCACCCCACACGGCTGAACCAGAATTAAACACCCCTATTACGCCATACACTCCAGCTATGAAAATCCCCACACAAACCCCTAAAGACCTAAGCCCTCCGACACCGAACAGACAGACCATTCCTCAACATACCCCCCGAACTAACCTCCACAAACCCCAAGCCCCCACTATCACACCCTCCTCCACCATGACACCTTCGTTCACTTCTGATAATCAAGTACCTCCCCAGCTTATCCAAATACGAAAGCCTCCCCCCACAACCCCGACCACAACAGAGACTCTGCCGTCTAGCCCTGACATACCTTCCCCATGCACCACACTAAGAAAACCACACACCCCACCCAAAACCAAGTACACACCCAAACACACCATACAATCTACCTCAGTAACCTCACGCTACAACCTACGCCCACGACACAAACTTTTTAAAACCTCCAGGAAACACACCCTGCTAACCAAATTCCGTAGGGCTGCCAGACCACTAACCTCCTCCTCTTCTTCTTCGTCGACTTCTCCTCCACAAAGGGAAAGAAGACGAATAATCACCCCTAAACACCATAAACCCTCTAACTATAGCCCAGAAGTAACCACCCCCACCCCCCCAACAAAACACATACCTTCCTCTTCAACCTCATCCCCTCTCAACCCCCACCAAACACCCATAAAACCGCCCACTGCCACCACCAGCAAATCACCAACCTCACCAAACGACACACCCCACACACGTCCCTACCCCCAACCCTCCAACTTAAATCTACACTCCTTATCCACCCGTCTAGCCCCCCCCGCATCCGCCCCTTTCCCCTCCACGATCCCCACCACCCTACCCACACATCGACCAACCTCCTCATCTCACCGAACCCCCAACCAACCAACCCCTAAGGAATCCCCCCCCACAAAGTCACCCCTGAGAGAACCCCCACATGTCCTTTACCTGTAAAACGTTCTTCCCCTCAATATAAAACATCGTCGAGCGACTCAAGTCCCACGACAAACATCTACCTTCCCACCAGGACCGCCAGAGGTAGAATAATCAACAGACCCATCAGATTTAAAGACAGCGATACAAAAATAACACCCCGTTCTGACACTCAGGACCCAAGCCACACAACACACACACCCCCTCCTTCCCACACACCTCCTTCACCCACCTTACCTAAACCGATCTTGCGCATTGCCTCACTATATTTTCCCAACCTACAACACTGCCCAAGAAAACCAAAAAAAACCCAGACTCACATTCCCCCTTCATCCCCAGCTCTGTTGTCACGCGTGAATCCCCCTTCGGTTAGTAACCCATTCACCACACTAAACAGATCTCCTGTCAATCCCACACACCTCACTCCGACCCCCACGGGGGAAAGCTACAAACCATTCATACGGAAGGTTAAAGTAAAAACCCCCACTGGACACTTGGCCCGCGTACCACGCCCACATCAAGCCCGGGCAGCCGCCCGCCACAACACAGAGGACACATTCTTACAGGTATACATTGACCTGCAAAAGAAACCTGACCGTCGCTCTCTTGCTTGGTGGAACCTTCTAAATACCCTTAAAATGACCCACCATGACTATGCTTCTTTTTACTTCACCCTTGAGGCTCGAGGACGAGCCTATAATGAAGGAGAGGGAAGTAAAATGTCCCAGAACAAGAAGCCCACCACAGAAGCCAAGAGCGAACACCACACAGAAACACCCGAAAGAAAGGTCCACAGAACGAAAGGACCAGCTGACCGAGCCAGCCAATTCAGACAGGCCCAAGCCCGCAGGGCTAAGCAGCTCCAGGCCGCACCTACATACCCCTTCTAAACTGACCATTTTCCACACCTCACGTACACTACGTCCTCGTGTCCTACACTTCTAACTACAAAGATGATGAACAGGAATATACATTCATATTAAAAACACCCATGCAATGTCCCTACGTTGAGCCAATGCCAACACATCAGACAGCCATAATTATATCTATGTATGTTCTTACATCCGAAAAGTAGATGTTATATACCTTAGAAGTTAATACACCCATGCTGTCCCTAGGTTTAAGATATTCATATTAACATACCCTAACATACCTTGTCTTGCCAGACTAAGTTTCTGAAGACCCATCGCCCCCATAAAATCTATTTATTCAATCCTTAGGTTAAGTATTAATATGAACATTCCCTAACATATCTTGTCTTGCCAGACTAAGTTTCTGAAGACCCATCGCCCATAAAATCTATGTATTTAATCCTTAGTTTAAGTATTAATGTTAACATTCCCTAACATATCTTGTCTTGCCAGACTAAGTTTCTGAAGACTCATCACCCATAAAATCTATGTATTCAATCCTTAGGTTAAGTATCTTTATCCGCCATTGTGTTCACCGTTTTCCATTTACTTTTCCACAATTGTCATACGTCTTCCACTTACCTCCTTCGTATCCACAGTCCACACTACGCCATATTACTTCGTGTCCTACACCTCTTACCCGCCCGATTCTACCTACACGATGATGAACAAGAATATACATTCATATGAAAAACATCCATGCCCTGTCCCTGAGTTGAGCCAACGCCAACCAATCTGACAGCCCTATATTTATGTATGTTCTTACATCCGAGAAGTAGATGTAAAAAAGAAACCACATGTCCAAACTCATAAGAAATTAAAGATACCCACGGGTACACCAAGATATAGAACCATTGCCCCCATAAGACTTAGACAGCCATGACTACAGATGTTAGCCACCATGCTGTAACGTAATCCTTACCCCAACCAGAGATTGTATAGATAACCTTTGTTACCAGTATCTATCATAGTACCTCGAAACAATAACGCAGTACCCCTACGAACTGCCGCTTTCCTTGGGTCTATATTTCATAGAAAACGCAGTTCCCAGGGACACCTAGACGTACACAAAAGTGTGTCAAATAATAGGTCCATAACCCCTCGTATGTACGAGAAATAATACACCATGTTTTCCTTACTTTATCCACAAGTCACGCACACACCTACAGTTAACCTCCTTCTCCCCCACCGCCCCACAGTCCACATGATTCTATCTTTTCCAGACTCATATACCACCCCTTATTTGCATCCCCCGGTAGCATTTGACTAACGTACTTTCACTGTCTTTTCAAACTCCAATATCAATTGTAGCCTAATGCCACCCCCACGCCCAGGGACCTTAGGGGCAAATTTCCCTGTAGCCCCTGAGCTTCCCCCCCTCTCATTAAGATACCCGCACTTCTCGACTCTTGTCCGACCTAGCCTCTCTCTCTCATACCTCTTGAAGATCCTTGATTTTTCCGTTGCTAACGCTCTCTACCCTTTTATATACATACTCCTATCCAGCCTACCTTCACTTAGTAGGCCAGAACAACATTAGAACTTTACTAACCCCTTGCATGCCATCTATTCTCTTACAACCCATTCACAACCCTGCACCCCATGATCGTCGGTGCGAGGCTCGCCGCCTCGCCAGTAACTAATTTCTATTGCCATACTTCCAGATAAATGTGGCAGAGTTAGCAACCAGTCTCCACCACATCCAGCAAGCCATGCAATTAACAGCCAACCGAGTACACTCAGCTAGCCAAGGCACCTTCGGTTTTGATATTAAGAACACCCACATCTGTCTCATAAACAGAGGGTTATTACAAACACTGGTGATATGGCAAGCCCCTAGCCACAGCCGCCGGAGGACCATCCCAGAGGGAGACCGCCCGGCTACCCCTTTTTACCCACCCGAGGAGGGAGACCCCCACCCCCACGGAGGTATGCCTGACCCCTGTTTTGACTTCCGGGTCATTGCCAGGTAGCCTAGGAATTCTTCCTATCAATGAACTAACCATGCATGTCTAACCCCCTTACTCACTTCTCTATACCCACAATAACCCATCCACCTGTTTTGCATACTCGGATAGTCAAATTAGCACCTCAGCTATGCAATAGAACAAAGACTGAGCAATATAAGAGAGACGCCCCTATCACAGCTGTCCCAGTCCTCCCCGCAAAGTAGATCCAGTCTCCCTTCCATAAATACTTCCAGTATAGCCAAAATAGTACCTTTTACTAGGGCTCAGTTATATCACAAATTGAAGGCTTCCTATAGCCATGTGCCACAACAGTAATCACCATCTTACCCAGTCCCCATATCTATTGAGAGCTCAAATAAGTCCATAAGACTCGAGATCCCTATTGTCTACAGGGTCCAGAACCGAGCCTATAAACCTAGCTCCCGCCCCCCAGTCAAATCAGTTGAAAGTTAGACACCAACCAGTGGTCACTACCCTGAAGTTAACCTCTAGCTCTGCCCTTGTGTTGTTCCTGAGTTGAGAGATTCCCGAGCCGGCAGACTCCATGGCAGAAGTTAAATAGAAGAGTTGTCCATGTACAAGTCCTAACGTGCACCTTATAACCTTCACACAAATTCGTGGGTATATAAGTGTGTAGCCAGCACCGATCGTCAAAAGATCCGACTTGAGAACTTCCTACATTTTGGACCACCTGGACGGCCGAGGAACCAGTCGTTAGCCCCCAACATCACCGGAAGCATGATAACCAGAACCAGACCTACAAATATTATTCAAGATTCATGTTACTAGTACTAAGTGTTATAGTACCATTTGACACTCACTTATTAACTTTCTATGAAGTGGCTATAACCTTGCCCAGTGTAACTCATATCTAACCATTCCATTTGGGACGTACTAAGCGTATCAGTGTTCATGAATTAACAGGCGACATTGACTCTCGTAATTACCTTATTCAGATATTAAAACCCTAGTGATATCTAACGTTCGCCCACTGATTTGTGTTCTACGTATTTCTGCCATAAGAATATAAACCTTAGATCAGTACCCCCATGAGGTTACTAGAGATTCCATGTTCTAAAATAGATGTGTGTCTAATCCTAACTGTGAGCTGCTACTTGGGCACGCGACCAGCCAGTAAGAGATCAAATCAGTGAAATTGAATACATAAATATATTGAGGTCTTCCAGTATAATAAAACTTGCTAACTAAACCCGTGATCAGAAGAGTATACCTGAACGTTGGAAGTGGGAGACTAGGCTCCATCCAGATCCGCTAATGCTAGCAGTTCCCTTCTATTATTTGTTTTGTACGAGAATTACTATTTGTCTATGCTCTTTATTCATCTACTTAAATAAAAGTGATCGTGTGTCGTGTGTTTATTTTGTGTTCTCTATTCCTCATACCTTGTATTGTGCATGCAGCCTTATATACCCAGTCAGATAGAACCCACATTACCCAAGTTAATCCTGTAGAAAAACAGGGCATAACAGTTCTCCTGCATTTGTTTCTCTTGCATTTGCTTCTCTGGCGTTTATCGACACTACTTGGTCTTCTAGTTGCCTCCACTTGATGTTTGGAAGGTTAAAATCTCCTAACCACATAATATTTGGTGTCGGGTTTCCCAGGGCTTCCACTTCTGATTTTATCATGTTGAGCTGGGTTTTGAATTTTTCTAAGGAAGAGTCAGGAGGTCTGTATGTAACAATAACTGCTAGGTTTAGGGATTCTATTTTAACTCCAAGTATTTCTACTACTTCGTTACTGTTATTTAGAAATTCAGTAGATATCAGCGAGTCATGAATGTACAAGGCTACACCTCCACGAGTGCTATGCGTGCTGTCCGCCCTATGTAGGTTATAACCAGGAATCCATACTTCACTATCTGCCTGATCATTAATTAATGTGGGTTTCTGTGAGAGCCGCAAATATAGCGTTTCCTTCTAGCAGGCCCCTAATAAATGGTACTTTGTTTGTGATTCTATGTTTAAGACCTTGGATGTTTGCAAACAAGCTTAAAAAATATCCCCAAAACCTCCCTTTGTACATTTTTCGATAGAAAAGTGTCACGGCCGAAAACCGGTTGCTCCTAAATTACAGGCTCGCTATCGCTCGCAAGGAAAAATTTACACCTAAATGTCATGAGTTTTTTTAAATTGACAGAAATGGGGAGAAAGGTTTTTAAATCGCCAAACTAATGGTGCAAATTTCTTTAAAATCGCATAACTAATGGGACTAATAGTGAGGGAAAAGGAAGTCCAAAAAAAAACTTAAGTGAAAATTTCACTTTAACTTTCAGACAAGAATGCTACTTATCTTTTTTATTTTGGTTATTAGTAGACGATTGTATTAGATTTATAAAGGACTTCTATAAATAAACTTGACCTAGCAATTCGTGACAAACGCCTAATCTTCATTAGCGTCTGGCAACAAAACAAAAAAATACAAAAATAAATAAATAAATGCAATGGGGTACAATCGTCTGTAGTGATTATTTTTTTTTAAATGAAAGGATTCTGACACGTTTATTGAATCTTTTTGAAACATTGACTTTTTTCCAATGAGTGTTTCCCTCAATCAATGTTCACTGTATCATATTGATCACATAATAGTGTACCAGTTACTAGTGCAGGTGATTGTACAAGTAACACTTTAACTCCTTCGTAAGTTCAGTCAAAATCTTATAATATTAGCAGATTAAATTGTGTAAGGGGGGGGGGTAGTTTGCTCCTTAGATCTCAATCAAACTTACATAACACTCCAAGATCCCCTTCCAGATAAATTTGGACATTTTTCGTTAGAAAAATTTGTCCCGGCCGAAAGCCGATTCCTCCTAAAGTACAGGCTTGCTATCGCTCGCCACGAAAATATCTACACCTACATGGTATGTAGGGTCTTAATATTGACAAATAAATGGGGCAAAATGTCTTAAAACTGCCAAACTAATGGGGCCAGCGTCTTTAAACCTCAAAATTAATGGGACTAAACATGAGGGAGAAGGGGTCCAGAAAAACAAATACATCCCTCAAAATCCCACAGATCCTTGCTACGTAGAGTAGAATGTTATAATATTAACAGAATAAAAATGTTTAATATTAGCAACAATATATTTAGGAAGGAAAGTGAAATAGTGAAGTGGTTATCTTTATCTGTATGAGAGAGACTGTAGGCCGTGTAGGGCTTGAGGGGGGTGTTGTGCAACTACCAGAAGCTCTACAAGTGATATAGTTAAGTGGTTATCTTTATCTGTATGAGAGAGACTGTAGGCCGTGTAGGGCTTGAGGGGGGTGTTGTGCAACTACCAGAAGCTCTACAAGTGTGGGTGTGTTGAGGTGTAGGCTATACGTAACAGAGGGGAAGAGAGAGACTTAACTTGACTTCATAACCTACATTTACCACTCCACACAGTGAATGCGAGCAGACAATTATGCAATATGATAACTGTTAATGATACAATTAATCAGTTATAATTTGGCCCATAATATTTGTTTCTTGGCCATGTGTAACATGGGCCTATTTTGTTCATTTGTAAAATCATTACAAACAAAACAGTTTCTTGAGATAAGATTACAATAATAAAAAACCTAGACAATAACTTGCACAGTGTTTCAAAGGGGGGGGGGCCTTCCTAAGTTGATTAGACTCGACTAATGTTAGCCAGAGTCCACTAATAATAGTTTCGTCGTGTCCTGAAGGGGTTAATCAACAACTGTATTGCATCAAAGCATTCACCAGTTATCTTCAAATACTCTACGCTGTATTAATGTCTGCCGGATGCTGAGTAAGGTGTATAAATTAGATAAGTATAAGAAAGACTGCAACGTACATTCTGCACAGAAATATATATCCATGAAATTAATAGTGAAATAACTGTTAACTGCCACTTTA
This sequence comes from Paralithodes platypus, assembly GCA_032716605.1. Lineage (NCBI taxonomy): Eukaryota > Metazoa > Arthropoda > Malacostraca > Decapoda > Lithodidae > Paralithodes > Paralithodes platypus. Next base: position 20,003,415 of record CM064543.1, on the reverse strand, counting down.
GATATCCCTCTTCAATATTACGGTTTCTTGGCTTTATTCGACCTTATAATTACGATAATGAGACAGTAAATAACTAATAGTATCAACAACTAGTTGGGTTAGTGACCGTTAAAACTACGTTACTAGGTCTATGCGAAGCTAGGACCTTTAGGGTTTACTCCTGTCGTTGTTGTTGTTGTTGTTGTTGTTGTTAGGGTGATGCTTATTAAACAAGGCTATTTCTTGGTTATTACTGAACCAAATGTATTGACTTTTCACATGCATATACAATGATTTATCCTCTAGGCCGTAACAGAGCCCTTTTTTTATATTTCGGCCTGGGCGCCCCTCAAATCGCCACCTTCTGCAGTAGTCTATGTTTATCAAAAAATGTTTTTTCTCGGTTATTACTGAACCAAATAAATTTACCTTACACATGTATATAAATGATCTATCCTTTAGGCTGTAACGGAGCCCTTTGTTTCATTTCTGCCCTGGGCAGACTTAGACGAAATAGCCACTTTCTGCAGTAGTGGGACGCTTATCAAAAAAAAAAAATTCTCGGTTATTACTAAACCAAATATAATGAACTAACACACGCTTATACTCGAATATATCCTCTAGGCTCCCCACTAATCGGCGCCTTCTGCAGTAATGGTGAAAAGTGAAATGACCACATGTTTGGACATTGCTAAGGCATATTTTATAGAACTCCATGGGCATAGACACTTGCTTATTGTTCAGGCTGTGAGAGGGCACTTATAAAATACTTTGCCCTTGGTGGTTAACTATAGGGCCCCTTCTACAGGAGTTGATTGCAAATTAAATTTGCATGTCTTTTGGGGATTTTGCTTTGCCAATTTCATGCACATGCATACTGTACTCTGATCTATTCCTTAACCATATCGGAGTCCAATCATCACCAACTGTAGCCCTGGGTACCTCACTACTGTCTCCCTTCTACAGGAGTGACGTATAATGAGATTGGATATTTTTGTGTGATTAATGAACCACATATTATGTAGTGTACATACATATACTTCCAATTAATAATTGGATCCAACATATTGGCCTTTGCGCCCCACCACAAGGCCCCTTATGCAGGAGTGATGGAAAGATCAAATTTATATTTTGGGAAACTATTACTTATTTTTTAGTTGTACATGTAGATAATCTCATCTATTTCTTGGACATAATGATTGGGGTCCTATTTTCTAAATTTGCCCAGGGCACCCCGCTGTTGGTTCCGTTCTGCAGGAGTGACAGAAAATGTGATCCAGTGTTAATGAAATACATTGCGTGCAACTGCACATGATTGTAATTACCTCCGCCAACTTCGTTGGCGGAGGTTATGTTTTGCCTGCATTGGTTTGTCTTTTTGTCTTTAGTTATTTGTTTGTCTGTCTGTAAGCAAAATATATCCTATCAAAAAGCTATTTACAGATTGTCACGAACGTTGTAGGCCAGTAGGGGTAGGCAGCCCCGCCCAGGGAAGTACTACCGCCAAGGTTTCGGGAGACTCAGGGAATAGCCTGAATTCCATTTTCTCTCCCAGGCCTTGGTAGCTGGATACATATCTTTCTGCCTCACACATCAGGGGTATCAGGAAAACCCTCTTTATATAACGTACACATCCAACTTCACGACATTGCCCTACATCGCTATCCTCTATCCATAAAACACTACTCTTCCCACTACATATCATACATGCAACACCATACACTTACCTAATAAATATGGCAGTACAATTGTTAAGAGCAAACCTGGTGGTCCCTCGGATATCCACCCCCGGCAGGGTTGGGTCATTGACACAGGGCCCTCCCGGTCGTCATCATGCGACTGTGTCAAGAGCATTGCAACGTCCCAAAGCTGCTCGTCGGTGCAGCTTTTTCTTTAGTAATATAAGGGGACTTCACTCTAACATCAATTCCGTACACCAATTTCTTCAAGCAGAATCCCCTACTCTCCTTTTTTTGACAGAGACTCAAGTAACATCCACATCTGACACGTCTAGATTTAATTTTCCAGGTTATCAACTGCTCCAAAATTTCAGACCTAAAGGAGGTGTATGTTGCTTCGCAAAATCTGAAATTGCCCTGGAGGAGGTTACTAGTTTCAATTGTCCCTATTTTGATTATTCTATATACAAATTAATTTCTGCTGGTAAATTTAAATACATATGTTGCATCTACCGTTCCCCAAATACTCCTCCAGAGCAAAGTCTTTTTGATTCTCTGTCCTCACAACTCAGTGTCCTCAACTTAAATGCTTCTTCTGAAATCACTGTGTTGGGTGATTTTAATGTCCATAATGTTGAATGGCTCACTCATTCAGCCAGGACTGATGATGCTGGTCTTGAATGTGAGCTATTTGCAGACTCATTTAATCTCACTCAACTAGTCAACCAACCCACCCGTGTACCAGATAATCCTAATCATAATTCCCACCTACTGGACTTATTTTTAACAACCAATTCAGAAAATTATGATGTTACAGTGAGGTCCCCGCTTGGATCTTCTGATCACTGTCTGATACAGGCCACCTGTCTATCACCTACCACACCTTCCCACTCTGAACCTGTTTTGGTGACTAAATGGCATTACGATAGGGCAGACTGGGAGGGTCTTCAAGGTTTCTTTATTGATATTCCCTGGACCTCTTTCTTTTCTAATGATGCACACTCCACCTTGAGCCACATACAAGATTTTGTAAAAATTGGAATGGAAACTTTTATTCCTCATCAAAAGTACAGTAAAAGATCTAATTCACCTAAATGGTTTGACCATAATTGTGCTAGAGTAACTGAACAAAAAGCAATAGCCTACAATGCATACACAAGATCAAAACACATGAAGCCTTTAATTACTTTAGAAACATCAGAAATCATGCCAAAACTGTATTAAACCTAACTAAATCAAACTTTCTCCACAAGCAGGCAAATAAACTTCTAAATAATCCAAATGATAACAAAATATTTTGGTCTACTCTTAACTCATTCAAATCCAACTTCACTACTGCTTCATCCATTCCACCATTAAAATCTCCGACTGGCAATCTTGTGAGTGACCCAAGAGGTAAAGCTAACCTTCTTGCGGATATTTTCTCCACCAACTCAACCTTAGATGAAATAAATCAAGATGTCCCTGTACTTAATTTTAATTCGCCTGAAATTCCCTCACTTAAGATCCACACCAGACATGTCAAAACTATTTTGCAGAATCTCTCAGTAGATAAGGCTCCTGGTCCAGATGAAATTCCTCCAATAGTACTTAAGAATTGCTCCTTGGTGCTCTCTCCTGTATTGGCAAAATGTTTCCGTCTGTGTACTCATACCTCATGCTTCCCAGTACCCTGGAAAGAAGCAAACATTCATCCAGTTCCTAAAAAAGGTGCCTCTTCAGATCCATCAAACTACAGACCAATAGCTATAACTTCCACTCTTGGTAAAGTCTTTGAAATTATATTAAATAATCACATAATTAAGCATCTTGAGAATAAATTAATCAGTGATAGGCAATATGGTTTTAGACGATGTCGATCAACTGCAGACATTCTTTGCCTTCTTACGCATCAAATCAACCAAGCTACAGACCAACAGGGTGAAACACATACAATAGCACTGGATATATCAAAGGCATTTGATAGAGTCTGGCATCAATCCTTATTGTCGAAGATGTCACACTACGGCCTTGCATCATTAGTTCCACTAATTTCTTCTTATCTTCATAACAGAAAAATATGTGTAATGGTAGATGGCCTTTATTCTCAATTTCACTCAATAAATGCTGGTGTTCCCCAGGGATCAGTTTTGGCCCCAATTCTGTTCCTCATTCATATCAATGATCTCATATCTACCACTCATAATCCAACACATTCCTACGCAGATGACTCAACACTCCACAGTTCCTTCACATTTACCAATTCTTTCACCCAACCCGATCTTATAAATTCAAAAATAAACACTGCAATTTCTCTGAACCAGGACCTTTCTAGAATTAATGGATGGGGACAAAAGAATCTAGTTTCCTTTAATGCACAGAAAACCAAGTACATTCAATTTTCTAACCGACAGAATCTCACTGACTCCCATATATTTTTTAATGATGTAAATATTCCCACTTCCCCTAGTATTGACATTCTCGGTGTAACATTAACTACTAACTTGAGCTGGACACATTATGTTAGAAGCATTGCTAAGAATGCCTCTAGAAAACTGGGACTCCTGTACAGAGTTCGAGAATTCTTCACTGACGAGCAGTTGGCCGTAATATATAAAAGTCATGTGCGTTCTCAGATGGATTACTGTTCACCTCCGTGGGGTGGAAGGGGAGTGGTTGCATTGAGGCAGTTGGACAAAATTCAAAATAAAGCTATTAGATATATCAATAACCCTGCAATCACACAAGACCTTCCTACATTATTCATACGAAGAAACGTTGCATCCCTTGCATTATTCTACAGATATTTTCACAGCAATTGTTCCGAGGAACTTGCTTCAATTGTGCCGCCTCTCCACATCTTTCCCCGTAGAACTAGGGCAGCTGAGAGCGCCCATGAATTTACACTTTCTCCTCCACAATGCAGAACTTCTGCTTATCAGAATTCATTTATCCCCAGAGCTACTACTCTTTGGAATTCACTTCCCTCGAATTGCTTTCCACAAACTTACAATTTACAAATGTTTAAATCCAGTTGTTACAAACATTTTATGAATGGAGGAGCCTTTAGGCACATGGACCTTTTTGTTTTATCTGTGTTTTTCCTTCCTCCGTTCATTGTCTCTTAAAAAAAAAAAAAAAAAAAAAAATAGGATATGCACCAAGGAAGAAGTAATTAAATTGTGGAGGTGATTGGTAGAGCGCATACCTCTGCCAGCTTAGGGGGAGGTACGTGCTTTTCAGAGTGCCCCTTATTTTTACTTCCGCCAGCGATGCTGGACGGAGGTTATGTTTTTGCCTCCGTTTGTCTGATTGTCTGTAAAAATAATATCTCAAAAGTTATGAACCAATGACCACGAAATTTGGTGAGCAGATAGGACATGCTCCAAGTAAGAAGTGATTAAATATTGAAGGCGATCAATAGAGCGCATACCTCCGCCAGTGTAGACGGCTCTCAAAGCTACGAACCGATTTTCAAGAAATGTGGTCATTATAATTGAACACAATTTAATGATCTTCCATGTGTATATACTCTAAATCTATCCTCTCTAGACCGTAACAGAACCCTTTTTGTCTTTACATTTCATTCTGTGCGTCGCGCCACACGCCTCGGAGTTAACACGGCCGCACGGACCTGTATTCCAGCTTGGACTTGTTATATTATATTGGCAATTACGCTGCTAGTCTCCTAACGGTAGTTAGTAGAGATTCTGTTTACTAAATGGTAGGTGCTAGATCTCATTGCTGTATCAAACATTTTTCTAAATGATTGGATGATCCCAACTTGGGGTTTTGGGACTTCTCCCCTAAAAGTTAACAGCTCTCTCACCTCGAAAATGCATGAATGGAATCAAATGCAATTTAGTGACTGCATTTGACTCGCTTATGCCCATATAGGCCGCGAACCAAACTGATTGCAGAAAAAAATGGCGCCACAGACCAAAACAGCCAATCAAATTAGAGCCCTGGGCACATGTCGACCATGTACCAAAACAGCCACGAATCAAAATGGCCGTATCCCGAAATATTCATTCCTACAATACTGATCGAATTATTTTTACAGCTCGGCTCTGCCCATATCGACCACGGGCCAATTCGATCCAGAACAAAATCAGCCGCAGACCAAAGCGGTCGCGGACTGGGCGAGTTTTAATTACAGTTGCTCTGGTTTGCAGGCATGGTCGAAATCATTATGCGTTCAATTGACCACCTGCAAGTTTCAGGCTATAAGGAAGTTGGAGATGTAGACATCGATAATAAGCAGAATTGCCAGCTAAACTACGGTCGTTGTGCATTATTTTATAAATACATAACACCAAATTAATCATACTTGCTATCCATTAGAAACCTATACATTAGTATTGCATTACAGGTCTATATCTATGTTTACGGCTCCAACTTCCTTATAGCCTGAAACTCACAAGTGGTCAACTGAGCACCTTTATTGCTATTTGTTTCACGTATCAGAAGTGTCAAGTTAACCCTTTGAGGATTAGGACGCATTTTGACAGTTTATGTGGCAACCATTGATTGGATTATTTAGTTCAGGAAGGAAATGTATAACTCAGAGGGTTAATTAAGATATTCTTTATCAATCCGAGTTCCACAAGTCCTTTCTAAGCTCCATGAGATCGTCTAATGGTATATCAATCAAAAGGAGAAACGCACCCTTAAATACCAAAAGAATTAACCCATTCACTACCGGTGACGTCCTTTGCACTATATGCTGGCAACTATTAGATGATTTCATTCAGCTTAGGAAGGACCATTATCAATGAAAAGGCTAAAGACTCTCATTTAATCCTTTGAGCTACCAGAGATCTTTCCTAAGCTGAAGAAAATCGTCTAATAGTGACCAGAATATACCGAAAAGGACGTCACCGGTACTAGATGGGTAAATGTCCCTTTTCTAGATCACTTACCATCAAGGTTTTCAAGGAACCATTGACTTTGAATATACACTATCCCAACTAACTTGTTGACCATCCCAGTTTCTTTCAAACTTTCTATTGGTGACCAGCATAACATAAATGATAACAACACTCGTAATTAAGGTATATTTTCATTTAAACCCTGCTCAGGCATATTGGCCCCATATGGGCCAAAAATATGCGTAACACAGGTTTTTTGCGAATATTTCACGGCCGGAGGCCGATGGCAAGAAATTTTGAAGACGAGCAGTCAGTCCGCATCGTCCTACAACTGGGAGAGGGTGTGAGCCGCTGCGCTCTCTCCTCCCCTTTCCTGTACCAACCTGTCCGGTCACCATATGGGGTCCATAATCCCAAATGTGTACAACAAATTTCCCCTTCCTATCGAACTTTTTTTTAGCCCCAGAGTTCTGCCTTGTTGTCACTCTAGACCCTCAGCCATACCCTCCACAGCCCTGCAACCAAATTAATCCAGCTTATGTAATGTATGAGATATGCTTCACTTTTGTTGACCCTTTTTTTCACTACTTTTTTTTTTTTTTTTTTATATATGACTTAATATTTACAGTAGTGTAATTTACTCTTAACATAATATTAAGCATTAATTGTAGTTTCTATTGGTAACAAGAAATTTAAAATCCATCAATCAGTTTTCGGGTGAGAGCCGTTTAAAGTGACGGTCCCCATATGGGGCCACATTGCTAATTTTGTTACACTTCTGGAACATTACCTGAGCAGGGTTAAGGGGGTGATTTTTTCTGGACCCCCTATCCCTAATGTTTTGAGATATTAAGACGTTCGCCCCATTAGTTTGGCAATTTTAAGACCTTTCACCCCATTACCATTGTCAATTTTAAGACCTTTCGTGCCATTTTGGCGTCGATTTTTTCCTGGTGAGCTATAGTGAGCCAGCAGTTTAGGAGGAACCAGCCTTTGGCCGGGACATTATTCTACCGACAAATGTACGAATTCATCTCGAAGGGAGGCCTTGGAAGTATATTTTTAAGCTTCATGATGGTCTAGGGAGCAAACTAAAAACCTCCCCTTAACCCCTTCAGCACCACGACGCCCTTTTACTTTTATTCTAACTATATTTAGAAGATTTTGTGCGGTTAAAGAAGGATTGTAGTAGTAAAGAGGGTTAAGTGATATACAGTAGTTCGAAGCCTGTTAATGGCTGGAGGCCCTTTTCAAATTGAATACAATCGTCTAACGGTATCCAGAATACAATAAAAAGGACGTCCCCGGAACAGAATTGGTTAAAGGGCTAACTATTCATATCAATCCAAAATAACAATAACCTTCATTATATTCCATCTACATCCAGACCATTTGTATTTAGTTCAGGGCATACAGTCATGGTCATCAATTTATGGACAATGTTTGGAGGCACTATTATTATGGGACACTGGGAACTGTTTGAGGCCCATATATTAACCCTTTCTGTACTGGTGACTTTTTCATTGGACTTTATTTGAGTTCAGCAACAGTAAGATGATTTTATGGAGCTTAGGAATTATGTATGGTAGCTAAAAGGATTAATTGAGATACTCTGTAGCCTTTTAGTGGGTAGACGTCCTTCTAAAGCTGACTGATATATTTCCATAATTACCAGAACATAATGAAAGGAACGTTACCGGTACAAAATGGGTTAAACTACTCTGATTCACTAGGTAACCCTTCCAAGATACGATGCCGCACTTCTCTGTTGGCTGACTATTTATTATTGGATGATTATATTCAGATTAGGGAGGGTACATGGAAGTCAGAGGGTTAATTGAGATAGTATTTACCCTTTTAATTCCCGCAGATCCTTCTTAAGCTTTATAAAATCGTTTAATAATAGCGGGAATAGTGTTACAATGCACCATAATCCTCGGTGGGTTAATACTCGCTGACTTGTTTTGACAGAGATGTACAGTCGCTGTCATTAACCTCTTCTGTACCAATGACGTCCTTTTTAGTTTGTTCTGGCTACTACTAATCGGTTTTATTCAGCTTAGGAAGAATCTCTAACGTTTATAAGGCTTCGAACTATCTCAATCAACCCTCTTAGCTACCACAGATCCTTCCTAAGCTACATACAATCGTCTAAATAAGCTAGAATACAATACAACAGATGTCGCTGGTACAGAAAAGGTTAATGCTGTCTATATCGTTCTGAGGCTGTCTCTGGCTAAATTGATGCTCCTTAACCCTCTCACCATGGAAGGGCTCTTGAACGCCCATAAAAAAGCATATAACAGGTACCCGGAAGGCCTCTTGAACGCCCAGTGGTTGAAAGCCTGTGAGCTTCGTGTGCGAGGCGTCGGTCCGACGCATGTAAACAACAGCCGGCTGGACCGACGCCCCGCATCTCCGGCCACAAGAAGGAGAGCGTCGCTTGTTCGTGTGTGCCTGTATGTTGTTGTTAAGTATCGAAAAGTGGTGTAAAGTGGCTGTTTTGGCCATAAAGTTATCTCCAATGAAATCATCATCACAGCTCAACCAGTTGACTTAGAGAGCTCTACTTAATGCCATTCTACAGGTAAATAACACAGCTACGCTTGGGAATGCGTGGGAATGCGGGAAGCAGTCTGATTAACGAATATATGGTAGCCTAGCCTAGACGTTTTTCGGCCAAAACACCCGGGTTTCGAGGAATATATATATAATACATAGCCGGGGCTGGAGGGTTAAGGCCGCGTCATACAGAGGCCGAACGTACTAGGACAAAGTCCCGAATAGGATGACTTGCACATTTTTACCGAATACAGCCGAGACTCTCCCGAAATTTGAAGATTACGAACATGGCCCGAACGAGTTCAGAATAATATCCGATAGTCAAGAACGACCTACGACAAAATCTCGAACAACTACCGAACATGAATCGAACTTACACTCGTTATGCAAAGAATGATTTTCGACCATACCCGAATCATCAGACACAGATCCGAATGACATTGGAATGCTTTAGGATAATTAACCGATGAGATATCGATAAACAACCGATAGAGAAGAACATTATGAGAACAACATCAGACTGTTTTACGACTGTAGCACCTCTGTCCCCAGTCAGTCGACGCCCCTCCCCTCAACCTGCACCGCCTTTGTTCATGTACTTCCTCACTCCATCCTTCCACCTCTCATTCGTTTTCAAATACACCTAGACAAAATGTAGGCTATAATAACAAAGTATTGTAATCGAGTTTACTGTATTATAATGTACCACCTAACGTAAGACTAACGTATCCTAACCTAATTATTGTCCTTCCTAATCTCAATAAAAGCAACTAATGAAGGCCAGAATAACGATATACCCATAAATAATCGTAGTGTTCGAACCCAGAGGCAGAACAGAGGTACGGTACCAGTATCTATAACATGCTCGCTTTTTCTGGACCCCCTTCTCCCACATGTTTAGCATATTCGTTTTGAGGTTTAAGACGTTCGTTCCGTTAGTTTGGCTATTTTGAGACCTTTCGCCTCATTCTGTTATCAATATTAGCCTATAAGACCTTTCGTGCCTTTTAGGTGTCGATTTTTTCCTGGCGAGCAATAGCGAACCTCTAATTTTAGAAGAGGCCCACATGTTTAGCATATTCGTTTTGAGGTTTAAGACGTTCGTTCCGTTAGTTTGGCTATTTTGAGACCTTTCGCCTCATGCTGTTATCAATATTAGCCTATAAGACCTTTCGTGCCTTTTAGGTGTCGATTTTTTCCTGGCGAGCAATAGCGAACCTCTAATTTTAGAAGAGGCCCACATGTTTAGCATATTCGTTTTGAGGTTTAAGACGTTCGTTCCGTTAGTTTGGCTATTTTGAGACCTTTCGCCTCATTGTTATCAATATTAGCCTATAAGACATTTCGTGCCTTTTAGGTGTCGATTTTTTCCTGGCGAGCAATAGAGAACCTCTAATTTTAGAAGGAGGCTATTCTACTTGTTCGATATCAATTCGGATTTAATTCCTAATTAAACAAGATACATTGAGCAGACATCCTACATTATTCGTATATTTGTCTGAATTTGATCGTAACTTGTTCTGAAAATTCGTAACTCGTGCGGGTTTTATTCTGGAATACGAGGGAATCATCGTAATTTTATCGAATTTTTGTCGGGAATTGTTCGGGATTTGTTCGGGTAGTTCCTAACAAATTCGGCAATTGAAAAAAGTACCGAACAAGTCCCGAAACAGAAGACCGAACTACGAATTAATCAGAACAACTTCCGAACGAGTTACGAATAATTCCCGACCAACATCCGACCATTTTGTAACGGTTTTTTTACCCGAATGTTCGTAGAAATTTAGTGTAGCCACTAAATTTTTCCCGACTCTCCGGAATGTCGGCAACATACATGAACAACATCAGACCAACATCAGACCAACCCACGAATAGTACGGAACGTATGCCGAATTATGCAGAATATACCCGACCCTCCTGAAATTTGAATTTTTTTTGCAAGTCATCCTATTCGGGACTTTGTCCTAGTACGTTCGGCCTCTGTATGACGCGGCCTTTATTCATTCTTGATCTTATAATTATACAATATGCGTTTCGGACATTTGTGTATCAGTTCGAGGGCTTAAGCAGTATCATATTTGCGACCATGACTGTACTGGCAAAATCAATAGTTCACCAAAAATGTTGTTCATAAACTCTTGTGTAATTTTAAGCTATGTTTGTCCTTGATATGCGTGTAATAGCCCGTAACTATAGTCCATTCGTTATATATGTATACTAATTATTGTTTCATGTAATAGAGGTGATAAGTTAATGTCCCTTACATTAAATTTCACACAAGCTATCATCAAGTTTGACTATGGATATGAAGTGTACCTTTCTTAGTAAAAGGGTTAAATCTAGGGTGTGTTCAGCTACAATTCGCTGTGTAATATGTAAGGCAACGTATTGCTGTGTACCAACACTGGCGTGTGCTGCCAGCTATTATACGGTATTGATCAGCGCAATAAAAACAACAATATGAAATACACATTTTGTTGTTATATATTTGGTTGCATTCACTTCTGCTGGAAGCCGAAGATGTTTCCTTACATCTCTCAATAATTATATATAGCTTTGTTTGGCATGTTGGTAGACAACAATACGCTGTCTTGCGATTTACAGAGCAGGTTGCCACTGAACGTAGCCCTAGTTGTGTGGCAGCTGGTAAATAGTATTGCCATAGGTAAAGATAGCTCACCCTCCTTGCCCTCAGCATTACCGGAATGTTTGACTACCCTCCAACTCGGGTTAAGTAAAGTGGATAACCTTTTGTCTTACGTTATGTTATATTTGGAACCCCCTCTTATCATAGACACACATGATATGTCTGTAGAGTACACATATCCGCCATGCAGTTGGTCCAGGGGCAGCAGTGTTGGGTTTTGTGTTATTTTGTGTTTGTCTTATGTGTGCAGGGGTTTTATTTTGTTATTTTGCCTGTACAAAATATTACAAAGAAAAGCAAATAGAAGCAGATCTATTGATAATCCCCAAGCTACTTGTTGACAGGTAAGGACTTGGTCAAGAAGAGGAAGTAACATTGGTAATATATATATATATATATATATATATATATATATATATATATATATATAATTATAATATATATCGGTATATATATATATATATATATATATATATATATATATATATATATATATATATATATATATATATATATATATGTAAGTTATACCAGGATTTTTACCAGGTTTTTTATATTGGTTATAGTGAGTTCTACCTAACTGGGGAATTCAGATATCATACAATACGTGCATAGAAACAAATAGAGGTTATATATAACACCAAGTATAATTATAAAGAACAGTTTTATTTAGCTTAAACTCTTACTTATATGTGTATAGATAGCTACAGATTAAAATGATAAGGTTATACAATAGACTTTACTATCCTAGCACGATCGAGGATCTAGAAGGAGCTCAGGTATATCAAAATAGATTTAGCTTGCCTCTTGTACAATATAAACAATGACGTATGATTAACCTGATGAGTCGGATAACTGTGTGCTGTTTTAATACTGATTTATAGATATCACTTCAAGCACGAACTGGACGAGGGTTTACACTGAGTAACAATTATAATGGACTCTAACTTTGTAGTGCACCTTACGCACTGGTGTAGATTAGGCAGTCAATATCTTGGGACTCTAACTTTATAGCACACACTTTACGCACTAGTGAAATTTAGGTAGAGTCAATACCTTGGGGACTCTAACTTTATAGTACACCTTACGCACTGGTGGAAATTTAGCAGAGTCAATATCTTGGGACTCTATTTATATAGCACACCTTACGCACTGGTGGAAGTTAGACAGAGTCGATATCTTGGGGACTCTAACTTCGTAACACACCTTACCCACTGGTGGAAGTTAGGCAGAGTCAATTTCTTGAGACTATTATAGATACCTCGTCACTGGTATCGACTGGATGCAGGTTTTCTATCATAACTCCAGAACTAATACTTGGAGTCAAAAGTTGAGGTAACAGCTTGTAGTCGTCTGAGTCTTCTTTAGGCCGTCCAGGTTGGCCTGTCGTGTGAATGGGTTGTTTGGAATAATAATAATAATAATAATAATAATAATATTTATTCAGTTGGCAATTTACAGAGTTGGTACCACATAGTATGTTACAAATATGACATGTACCAGCCTTGCATAATTCCAACTAAGGATAGCCCAATAAGGCCGTTAGGCGTATTTCCATTGGGGTCCTTGTGGGATTAGGTTAGCTGGGGAAATGGGGAGGATAAAGAAATAGATACTTTAGAGAAAGTATTTCTAGGGGGTTATTTTAAGATACCTTACATCCTATAGTAAATATCAGTAATCCGTAATCAGTAATCATTTCAGTTTGGTTTGTCTATCTCTTATGTCGTATTTAGTAGTAGACATAACCTTGGTGCTCCCTTCTCGCAGCTGTCCGGTTCAGGTGTTCCTTCAGGCTACGTCTGAAGGAATGCAGTGTTCTCTTTTCACGGACTGACTGGGGTAGGTCATTCCAGTCTTTGATGGCAGTGAAGAAGAATGTTTGCTTACCCTGTCCTTGGATTCTCGGGACCTTAAAATTAAACATCCTGTTTCTTGTATTATGTCCACTCCTCTCATTTGCTTTAACAAAATCATTCTTAAGATACTCTGGAGCTCTGTCATAGAAAATTTTGAAGGCATTAGTGAGCCTGATTTGTTTGGCCCTGTCAGAGACATTGAGCATACCTAGTGACTGAAGTTGTTCCTGGCCAACATGTGATCTGGGTCCTAGGTTCAGCATGAACCTAACCATTTTATTTTGAGTGACCTGAAGTTTGTGCTGTGCTGATTTAGATGATGCAGAGTACCAGGATGACACAGAATAGTCAAAATGACATTGAACAAGCGCTTGGCAGAGGGTCTTTTTGGTCGCCGCGGGCAAGCATCCCACCTGTCTATACAGGTATTTTATACGTGCTCTACACTTACTCAGGATAGATTCCAAAATTGTTTCACCTGACAATCTCGCGTCCAGTTTTAGTCCGAGATATTTAACTTGTGACACTGCTGTTATAGGAATATCATTACAGTTGACCGAGAAGCCCACAATGTCTTTCAGTTTGTGTTTTGTTCCACATAAGATGGCTTCCGTCTTGCCCAGGTGAAGAGATAGTCTATTGTCCACTAGCCATTCACTACATGATTCTAGTTCTTTGGAAAGTGAAGCGGCAATACTTATTGGGTCTTTTCCTGAAACCAGAAGCACGCTGTCGTCTGCATACAGTAATAATTTACATGAGACGCTCAGTTCCATGTCGTTCACATAACAGAGAAAGAGTAAGGGACCAAGGATGCTTCCCTGCGGGACCCCACAGTTAATTGACATAGGATCAGATATATTATCATCAATTTTGACTCTTTGGGTTCTACCACTAAGATAAGATTTAAACCAGTTCACAGACCCTATGCCCATTGCTTGTAGTTTATTACATAGGATATCATGGTCTACTGTGTCAAACGCTTTTTGTAGATCAAGAAGAACCATACCGGTGTAGTTACCTTTAGACATTTCTTTACGAATGTGATCCGTTAAGTGGATGAGACAGGAGTCTGTCGAGTACATGCATCTGAAACCTGATTGAAAATTATAGAATAGATCATTTTGTTTGAGGTAGTGTTCAATTTTGGTGTATACCGCTCTTACAAGGATTTTAGATACAATACATAATATGCTAACTGGTCTGTAGTTGCCAACTTCTAGTTTATTTCCTTTCTTGAATAGAGGCCCTAGAGGGGTTACAATAGCTTCCTTCAATTCAGCAGGTACAGGGTTGGTGTTAATTGACAAGTTGATGAGGGCCTGCTATACCAATGGCTCCATCTCCTAGAAATTTGGCAGGAATTTTGTCTGGTCCTGTGCTTTTATGTACATTTAGGTTAGAGAGCTCGTCAAAAGTGAATTTTGGTGTAACATTTTGCAATCCATATGTGTTCGGGTGTATGTCTTTATCTCTGTAGAAATTTCGAAAGGTGGCCGTTGTTGTCGTGTATTTATTGAGAGGTTGCAAGTGTGTTTGCTATGGAGGTGAAGAAGGAGTTGAAGTAGGTTGAAATTTGTCGTTTATCGTGGCAAACCTGATCATTAATGTTGAGAGCAATATTAGTGTTAGACGAATCCCTTGTCTTGTTGCTGTAGCCTGTTGTTTTTAGGTGCCTCCATAGTTTCTTTGGGTTATTCTGATATTCCTCTGCCTTATTGTGAAAATAATTAGTTTTCGCTGATTTTATTTTCCTACTTAGTTTATTCCTGGCCCTGTTGAACTCATGTTTCAGACCTTGATCCTGTCTATATTTCGCTAGCCTTTTTAACAGATTGTCTCTGTGTTCCAGATGGTGTAGTATGTCATTGTTGATCCATGGGTCTGACCTTGCTTTAATTCGTATGTCTTTCAGAGGAGCTATTTCGTCTAGGATGTTTGTGATGATGGTTCTGAAGCCAACCCATGCATCATTAACGTTTGTACTTCCAAACACTGGAGACCAGTCTGTATTCCATAAAATGTCCAGAAATGTTTCTTTATTGTAGTTTCTGAGTGACCTTGTTTTGATAACCTTGTGATTCTCTAGGGTAATTTTTGTGGTTTTCCGTGTGCAATATGTGACGAAGTGATCACTTATTCCAGTCTGTATAACCCCTGAATGGGATAATTATTTTGTCCTCTCTGTTACAGTTTATGTGGTCTAATATTGTGGTAGTGTTCTCAGAGATACGTGTGGGGGTTGTGATGAGTTGTTTGTCATTGTGCATTGTCAGTATATGCCTATATTCTCGTACAAGCCTATTATTTCGTTGTTTGTAACACAGGTTAAAATCCCCTAGTATGATGGATTCATTCCGAGAGTCTAGTGATGACAAAGTTCGTTCAAATTTGGTCAAGAATTGTGTGTCGTCTGGTGGCCTATAGCATACCCCAATTGTGATGGGTCTTGTCCTCGGCAGGTGTAGGTCGAACCACAGAGCTTCGTGATTTTCTACATGGAGGTCGGTCCTAGTTGTGTGTGTGAGGTTGTTTTTTACATACAGACATACTCCTCCCGCATGCCTATTGCGATCATTCCTAACCATATTGAAACCTTAAATGTTTATTTCACCATCGTTTATACTTGAATCCAGCCAGGTTTCTGTGATTGCCATTATTGAAGCTTTGGCCTTATTAGCTAACAAGTTTATTTCTGACAATTTATGGTACATTGATCTGGCGTTAATGTGGATAAGATGGAGCCCTTTGTTGGTGAACACTCTGTATTCATCTTTGATTTTGAATGTGTCCTGGCTGGATTCTGAGTTGTTAATACTAATTGGTTCATTTACATTAATATTCGGTAATGAATGCAAGGCACACATGTTGCATAGGAATTCCCGTTCTTCACTGTTGGTCTTCTTAGAGATGCACTTCATGTGAGCTACAGTTTTACACTTAACACAGTTTAGGATCCTTTGTTTTCTTGTTATGAGCGATTCACATATTTCACAAATGATTTTAGGACCTTAACCCGGGAACTACGGGAACTCTTAAGAGTTCCCCCGGCGGACTGCGGGAAGACTCTTAAGAGTCAGAGAAAAAAAAAATTTAAACATCGAAAAAAAAATATATATATATTTGTTTGTTTTTTTGCCCTTGGGTCATGCAAAATATCAGTCCTCTACCTCCCCTCCTTTCCTCACCTCCTTCAGTTATCACCCATTTTCCCTGTTATTCCCTTATTCTGAGGTATATTTTCGTGCTAACATTAGCGAGTTGCAAGCAGGGCATTGTCATCACTGTTAGCAAGCGAGTGAAAGAGAGAGAGAGAGAGTATCGATCGACAGTGTCTCAGTGGCCTTGGGGGAAATTGGTGGGAAAGCAGGTTGCCTCACCCATACATTATGTAACTCGCGGCCTGTAGCGCCGATTTTGACCATCCAAACGCTGTTTTCACTCGTTTTATTGTTGTAACAGGTTAATACCTTTATAATCAACCTATAATAGGCGCATTGGATAAGTATTAATGCTATTTATGGTAAAATGAATATTTTAGTGATGGAAACAGCTCAAATACATGCGCACAGGCAGAGGTGTCTAATTACCCCCATGCGCACTTAAGAGGTTAATAGCTACTTCCCTACATTTATCGAATTCCACTTCTTTTCTGCTAGTAACGTAAGTACATCGATCGTGTACTGTTTCATTACAACTACTACATAGTGACGTTGTACTCCTTTTGTTGAATCCAATATCGCACACTATACATATTTTTCTGTTACTGTTCATCGTACGTCTGGCGGTGTGGTGATCAGCTGAGCGCCGTGAGCGGCTGCTGGTGTGTGAGCGCGTGAGATGGGGACAGGTTGTGGCTCCCCCTTGCCCCCCTCCCACACCTACCTGTATTTGTTGTTTGATGTCCTTGTTCTTGGCCGTTGTTGCTGCTTTATTGTTGATGTTGTTGCGACTGATCCCTTCTTTTTTAGCTGTTCTGGTTGCATGTTGAGCTACCTGGGTCGCCGATAGTGTTGGGTTGTGTTAATTTGTTGTGCAGCGGCGTCGTGTTGTGGGGGGTGGGGGGTTTCTCTTGTCTTTCTTGTTCGTTGCTGTTACTTCATTGTCGATGTGTTTGCTAGAGCTTCCTGCTTTTTTGGGTGTTCTGATTGCATGTTGTGTTACTTGGGTCACCGATATCTGTGATAGTGATGATACAGTTGAGGGTAATGTTGAGTAGGTAGAGTGTTGGCACTGTGCTGGCGGTTGCCCTGCGGTCTTGGTTGGGAGTTGAAGCGTAACGGGAGACTGGGGTGCCTGCTTGTCCAGTTTGTTATAACGAATTTTACTGCTAGGGACTGTTGAAATGTCGGTGTCTGCCTTACTTGATTTGTGGTGAGGTTTCTTCAATGTTGAGCTGGGGCCTGGGTTCGTCTCTATATCTCCACAGCTAATTAGAGTGTAGCACAATAGGTGATGTAGCGAGGTTGTGCCAGACTGTTTGCTAAGACGCTGCGGCTTACCGAGATATGTAGATGCCCAGGCAGGAATGGTGACAAAGATTTCACTTGTGTGTGATTTCTGTGTGACGAGGTCCCTCAATACTTGCTTAGTGTTGACCTGGTACACTACCGGTCCCCTCTGCACCTGTATATCGGCACATCCCCTCTGGATGTTGAGAAGGATGATACACAGGGAGAGAGCTACACTCACGCCCTTCAACCCTCGCGCCATTAATGGGTGTAGGGTCTTAAATGAGGTTCCGTAAATAGTATATTATTTGGGCACCTCATCGGACGAACGCAAGTATATAATTAGCAGAGAGCTAAGGTTACTCGACTATCCTGACCGTTATATTAATCGGTGATGAAGTTCCGTTCAGGTACTCTTGACTTGGGGTCTTTAATATAATGCCTGTCATGACACAGTGACACTATATCGGGCTAATGCGAGGGAACAATATGGTCATGACCACTCTTGTTTTCCTCGACTACCACTGAACTTTATAAGAGGTAAAAGAACTCGGGGTGGTGTTTAAACCTCTTTAATTGCAAAAGTCAAATAACATGTTACAGACAAATGCACTAAGGACTTCTATATACCAATTAAGGTATCTCGTAGAGCCCTGAACTGTTCAAATGATCTTGGTATGCCAAATATCCTTTGGTAGTTCTTTAAAGTGCGGATTTAATAAGAGAAGTCAGGTGGGGACATGTCCGCGAGTTTAGACTTCCAATATATTAAAAGTGCAGCTTATTGGAGATTTCGATGTTAATACTATGGTATGCCACATAAATAACAAGGATTCCTTAATAGGGAAAATAACTCCTCAGACCTATGGGATATTCGGTATGCCGTTTATCATCCACTGAATGGGAGGGTAATTCTAGGACTATTCACTCTGGTATGCCAGTATTTAAAAGCCCTATAATTGCTTGCCCTGTTCAGCTTTCGTTGGGATAGTGACGACTTTAGCTGGGATGTCCCGGGGTAGATGTTCTGGGGTCAAAAGGTCACAAGTCAGTCGGGGCGGGTCTAAAGGGATTAGGAGGGTCCCCTTAGAAGCTGGTGGCCAGGTGATTTGGCTTTTGAGTGGAAGCAGGGTGTAAGTGCCTGTTTCTATGATGGTGATGGTGCTCCTTCTTTCCCTGACTGAAGATGATTTTCCTTTTAATAGTTTCTTGTGGGGCTGATGGTCTATTAATATTCTTGCCGGGTGTTGAGGGAAGTTCTGTTATAATGGCGGCCATCCGGGCATCTCGTCTGATGTCCGTAGGGAGCGTGGAAGCATTATTATCATGGAAGTAGTGATGTGCATTCGTCGTGTAGTTCCGGAAATTGTTCTGCATACGTGGCATCACTCCGCGGGCGTCTTTTGTTGTTATTAATGTTATTCTTCTTTCCTCCTCTGTCCTGCCTTTGTTCTTCTCCTCGTTCTTTTTCTTGATGATATGGGGTAGTTTCGGGATGCGGAGCATTTTGTTTATTTGGTTCATTCTGTTTCCCGTCTGTGTTTGTCCTCTCGGTTCTGGTTTAGTTACTCCTTCCATTTATCCCGGGAAACGTTCTCCTTGGTGGTAGCTATCTTGTCTTCTTGGTTTGTTGTTGATTTCTTGTTGTTTAGGCTTTACTGTTGTCGTTTCGTCTGAATTCTTCTTCTCTGTTTTCTTCTGGACGTTGGTCTTTCTGGCGGTGGTCTGGGGGTCTGGAATGTAGTGCCTGGTGTTTGTTCTTTCTCTACTTTCCTTGTTGTCTATCCTTATTCTCCTTGCTTTAGTTTCTCCTTTCCGTTCTTGTCTTCCCGTCTGTTCTGCATCTTGTTCTTTCGGAGTTTTATGTTTTCTATTTATGGGTGTTTTCCTTATTTGTATTATTTTACTATATATATATATATATATATATATGTATATAAGGAAGGTATATAATAGAATGTGACCCATATATTATTTTCGTACTACTGTTGGCACACATCTGACAGTCACGTACAGTACCATCGCAAAATTATGACACTATATTCAAGGTATTTAATTATGCACAACTGTCATCTCTCTCTCTCTCCGGCCCTAGCAGCGTCAACATTCCTGCATCGCCACTGAGAATACTTTATCATAATTTGAGTATTTCATAACCCTATGCCCTTTATTTATTGCATGAACAGTAGATAAGTGCTTGTAAACCTCCACATAGTTCAGTAGTTGCCGTGCATGTCATGTTATTTCATTTCTGACTGATAAACATTGTTTACCTTTTTTATCCTAGCTTGTGAGTGTAGCAGACGACGCGCGAACCACCAAACTACTTTGTATTTTCTTATTAACTCTACTAGTTATTGTATTTATTTTTTCTTCAAGATTTTTTTTTTTTACTAGTGACAAGATGGGAATCCTTGACTTTATTGATGAAAATTACGAGTGTGCAAGTGTTCCAGCAGTGTTTTCTGATGCCGCACTTTCTGCCATGGCGGGACGTCCGAAGGGAGGCCTTGCTATTTTTTGGAAGAATAGTCCTATATTTAAAATAAACAAAATTGTCTTGGAAAATAATTTTATTGTTTTATGTATTAATATATTGGGCAATGAGGTTTTACTTATTAATACCTATATGAATAGTGACATTTGGGAAATTCGTACCTTGAATATGTATCTTGAAACCCTTTCTTTATTTGAAGACATTATATCACAACATAATTTTGATACACTCTTCTTAATTGGAAATTTTAATGTTGACCCACACTCTGGGAGGGCATGGCGTAGTTTATCTACTTTCATGAATGAAATTGTCCTTAGGTGTTTCGATGTTGATTTGCTTCCTAATGACTCCTATACATTTGTCAGCTATGGTAATTCATCAATTAGATGGCTGGACCACGTTATTGGTCGTTCGACCTTTGAAATATCCCTAAAAAATATAAGTATTATGAATCATATTTTTGGATAAGATCACTTTCCAATGGCTTTAGCACTTCATATTCAAAATTGTAACTCTCTTTTAACACCTTACGAGTGGGCCCGTCAGTTTTTTTCCACTACGCGCCCAGCGTTTTTTTTTTACCCTAAATGGCCTTGTTTCCGTGCTCTTTTTGATGCATAAACAAGAGCCAGAGCGTAATACAATTATGTATCCCTGAAAGGGCGTAAATTGAGCTTTCTAATAACACCAGAACCATTCTTCTACGACCACGCGTTTTCTTGCAACGATCGTGCAACACGAGTGCAAAAACCCTAAAATACGGTAATTTCCGTATATAATTCCCTGTGTGGCGAGGTAGGGAGGGTGGAGTTGTGTGGAGTAGATGTCAGTAGGCGCGCGGGGTCCGTGCCGAGCGGTTATGAGGCAACCTATGCTCCTCCCGTCGCTCGTCTCTCTCTCACAGCCATTCTTGATCAAAAATTGCACACAGACTTAAGTCGGTCCCTGCCACATAGTCCAGGTTTTTAGATACGGACTTAAGTTGAGCCCCGCTAATAAGGGGTTAAATCCCAATTTAAATTTGAATAACGGCTCTGAAATAGTAGACAGTTCTACCTTTGTTAAGTGGTCATCACTAACCTCTGAAGATTTATAAATTATTGACAATCTTATATGTCAACAAATATATGTAACTTCTGAAAATTTGCTAATTGAATGTGCTGTATCTGGGTGTCGCAATCGTCAACATCTCAAAATTATCGATGACTTTTACACTAGAATTTGTACATCTGTTTTAAATGCATCATATTCATATACAACAAAACTGGTAAATGTAAATAAACATAATATAATTCCTGGCTGGAATCGCCGAGTAAAGCACCTTCAAAAAGATGCACGAGAAAGTTTCTTGAAGTGGGTAGAATCTGGCAAGGAACGAGGCACCCATGAACATGAAGCTATAGTGGACTCTAGGAAAGCTTTTAAATACATAATAAGAATAAGGAGATCTCTCAGTCCATCATTGATACATTTTATAATAAAGATTATTGTAAATTTTGGAAGGAGGTTAAACTGGAAAAAAAAAATAATAATAATAATAATAATAGATGGTGCTACAAGGGGAGGTGTGGCGGAGTGGTCTTGCCACTGGACTGGTAATCCAATGGACCCGGGTTCGAATCCCAATATGTCAATGGGAAGATATTATTGGGATGGAATTTGTGCTGTACTTAGTATCAGTGCATTACCACAGCACACCGAAATGCCAAAAAAATAACCTCATTATTCCCTGATTAAATTAGCATTGTATGAATATTCCCATATTCAAAAATATGCTACAGGGGGGCAATGCCTAGTGAATTAATTGCTCAATAGGTGGTGTTCTGAGACTGACGGTCCGAGTGCGGGGGATGAGACTGTGAAGCGCAGAGGCGAGGTGGCTTCAGAGATGTAGTTGCTTCGAGCCGTGAAGCTTCGCATGTCTCACTCCCTAGACTGGAGCAAGACCTCACGGGCCTCACCGTGTTCAGCGGTAGAGTGTAAAGGATATCAGCCTACGCCCGAGAGGGAGTAGTTGGAATATAGACAAAAATAAATGAATAAATAAATAATGCAGATATTGCTAATTTATTTACTGAAATTTTTTTAACTGACAAAGATGGTAATTATTCAATAAATGAGGATAGGTTTCTTGATTTATTCAACTCTGCATGGGCAACAAGGAGGAAGATGTATCTTAGATTGTCTTGTGTTCCCCACCGTGGAGCAATAAGCCAACTTAATAATGGCAGTGGTCATGATCATATGCATTCTGTTCTTCTTAAACATTCTTCTAACAGGTTTTTAAATATTTTATCAATTTTTTACAATGCATGTTTAACCCTCCCCGCCCGGGCTGGCTTTCTAAATGACGGCACTCCTATCCGGGCAATATGGCCAAAAAACGTTGTATGTAAACATATAGGCCTATATTTGTTATTTTAACTACTAGAGAATTCACGTAAATACTTACATAATTGCTTACTTACAGAAAGGTTTCTTCTGTACGTATTTACATCAAATGTTTTTTGATATGTGAAATAACAGGTTTGAGCAGCCCCCCCCAGACCAACTTCCGAATAACAGCCATCCAGGACAGCAGGAGGAATAGCAGAAGACAACAACAGGAGAAAATATGAAAACACAAGACCCGATTAGCTTCCCAGGCTTTAACTCCTGCCGGGATAAGCCAGTCTACCCCTTTTCCCGGATCTGCCCATGCTCTAAATTCCGGGGAAATAGGTCAGTCTGCCCGAGAAAGGAGTTCGAGCCCTGGCCATTCACAGGGGCCCCAGCTCCTCCAATGGCAGAGGCCGGAACCTCTGCCGGAGGCATATCATCGGTTCCAGCCTGACTTGCAGTACAGTGAAGAAATATTTATGCAAGTTGAGCACCAAGAACCTTCCCAATATCGGTACAAGTGGGAATCTCAGTACCCCCCGGGAAGACTGGAAATAATGCAGAAGTGACCAGGAAGAAACCTATGGCCTACAGAGTAAGAAAAGCCAGATACCACGATAGACCGGAAATCATCTATTACGTCACCATATGCCCTCTAAAAATAGGGGGCCAATATCAAGAGATTAAGAATCTCCATATGTATAAATAAGTAACTACCATGTATTTTTAGATTAAGAATTACCTTCACCATAGCCAAAACAACGATATCCACATGTCCCTATGAAATTGAAATACACCAAATTGAACCCTCAAAATAAACCAAATATAGCCTAACTATAACTGAAGGAAGTTAAGCAACTACTATTGTATCTCTCTCCTGGTAAAGCCGGTAGCGGGTAAAAACAATCTAGTACACTTGCTTCATCTGACGTCCATCCCGGAACCACCTTCCCCTGTACCTGGGAAAGAGGCAGTTCCCTTTGACGTCCAGCCCTGCCGTACCACGAGAGGCAGTTCCCCTTGACGTCCAGCTCTGCGGAAACACGAGTCCCCGTCGACCAGATTCTCGCTCAAGGCTCCCTCTACCCTTTACCATAAGTGTCTCTGAGTGTTTTAAGTTGTGGTTATTGTTGTGAGGGTAAGATCAAATATGAGAGTATTCTATTATAATTAATTATAGATCTGTGCCCAAGATCTATCTTGACCCTCTAATACCCATGTAAGATTTATATAACTTTGATCCATACAGTGATTCAATAAGTACGAGATATTGCTAAGATAATTTGTATTTAATCCTTCAGAACCTTAATTGTACGTACGTTACAGTCATTCTTACATGTGTTACTTAGTGAATACTCTCAGATTTTATTCATATATGTTGTTATTCTTTGTGTATCCAAGTCGAAGTGAAGTGTATAACGTGAGCAATTTTCCTTACTAAATTCAATATACCTAAAACCTACACCCAATTTCAGGATTATAGTATCCGTGTAATTATCACCAGAGAATACTTATCGTACTAATTTCCCCCCCTTGAAAGTAAAGAACCCTTTCCGTTGAAGTTAGATTTAATTCATTTGTCAAGATATCTGATCTCTATTAGTTCTTGTGAATAATCCAATGATATACGGTATTCGGTTCATGTAATTCTGTCTACACCAGTCTAGGAATTCAGATTTTACTGTATATTCCTTGTTCGATTCCGCCTAATATTTGGCTATTGATTATATTATTACTTTTTCTAGTAATCCATTTATTATAACCATTGTTTCAGTTATAATACAATGCTACAGTAGTTCTGCGTTCTTATAGGAATTTGTTAATCTATTCATATCTCTTTTTATGCCATCCTACATGGTATTTCATAAGTGCAACTTCGTCGTGTACGCCCATTCAAGTTAGCTCTTTGTAAGCTATATTACAACGCTCTTTCATTTGTGTTTCTTAGGTAGTTGGTTAATTTATTCCAATCTATTTGAATTACTATTTTATTTTATTCCGATTCAGTCACTATATTTACTGTGAATCTGAGTTCCTCAACCCGTGTAATTTGACCTCATCTATGATCGAATATTATTTTTTGTCTCGTGTGATAGATTAATTTTTTTTTTTTTTTTTAAGAGACAATGAACGGAGGAAGGAAAAACACAGATAAAACAAAAAGGTCCATGTGCCTAAAGGCATCCTCCATTCATAAAATGTTTGTAACAACTGGATTTAAACATTTGTTGATTGTAAGTTTGTGGAAAGCAATTCGAGGGAAGTGAATTCCAAAGAGTAGTAGCTCTGGGGATAAATGAATTCTGATAAGCAGAAGTTCTGCATTGTGGAGGAGAAAGTGTAAATTCATGGGCGCTCTCAGCTGCCCTAGTTCTACGGGGAAAGATGTGGAGAGGCGGCACAATTGAAGCAAGTTCCTCGGAACAATTGCTGTGAAAATATCTGTAGAATAATGCAAGGGATGCAACGTTTCTTCGTATGGCTAATGTAGGAAGGTCCTGTGTGATTGCAGGGTTATTGATTAATCTAATAGCTTTATTTTGAATTTTGTCCAACTGCCTCAATGCAACCACTCCACTTCCACCCCACAGAGGTGAACAGTAATCCATCTGAGAGCGCACATGACTTTTATATATTGCGGCCAACTGCTCGTCAGTGAAGAATTCTCGAACTCTGTACAGGAGTCCCAGTTTTTTAGAGGCATTCTTAGCAATGCTTCTAACATAATGTGTCCAGCTCAAGTTAGTAGTTAATGTTACACCGAGAATGTCAATACTAGGGGAAGTGGGAATATTTACATCATTAAAAAATATATGGGAGTCAGTGAGATTCTGTCGGTTAGAAAATTGAATGTACTTGGTTTTCTGTGCATTAAAGGAAACTAGATTCTCTTGTCCCCATTCATTAATTCTAGAAAGGTCCTGGTTCAGAGAAATTGCAGTGTTTATTTTTGAATTTATAAGATCGGGTTGGGTGAAAGAATTGGTAAATGTGAAGGAACTGTGGAGTGTTGAGTCATCTGCGTAGGAATGTATTGGATTATGAGTGGTAGATATGAGATCATTGATATGAATGAGGAACAGAGTTGGGGCCAAAACTGATCCCTGGGGAACACCAGCATTTATTGAGTGAAATTGAGAATAAAGGCCATCTACCATTACACGTATTTTTCTGTTATGAAGATAAGAAGAAATTAGTGGAACTAATGATGCAAGGCCGTAGTGTGACATCTTCGACAATAAGGATTGATGCCAGACTCTATCAAATGCCTTTGATATATCCAGTGCAATTTCAATAACTCTTCGATAGTTATATTCAGATTTAAACTATCTTTCCCCCTAGCTTGAAGAGAAGTTCATATCTTTTTAACCTGATGTACTGTCGCATTAAATAAAAATAATATTTACAGCGATATCAGTCCATCTCACCTGTACCCCCACGAGCGGTACCTTTGTAGTCACACCTGACCGCAACCTATTTTGTTTGTCCCCCCCACCCGCTACCACGTGTAACTACCAACCTCATCTCGGTAGCCAGAACTTATATTCATTATATCTCACGTTAGACACTTGACCCGCATAGTTTATTGTTGTCAATGTGGATTATTAGTATATATGTTCCATAATTGCGTATTTCCTCTCTTCCGTTATTATGTAAGTGACAAACTATATTTCACCAGGGAGTAAAACTTATTCAACTCTCTCCAGTCACATTATATATTAACTTGCTATTTTATATAATAGTGGAGTTAATACCCCATAACTTGTACTAAATGTCCATTTAATAAATATGAGTGTAATCTATACTGTGTGTTTATTGTGTTGTTGGTTGTCCGATTGAGTAAATATTTACCATATTCATGAAGTTAGATGTGTACCTGTCGAGCATATTCCAAATCTAAGTATCCGAAACCCGGATTGATAAAGATACAATACTGAAGCGAGTTGGATTACAACCCAACATAACACTGGTGGCAGCAGTGTCTCGATACGGCATATCAGCTTCTTATTGTTGTTTTTCTTTAATGTGTTGTTACTCAACCAACATCCGTCACAATTTTCATCATGGCTGCACTGGACATTTTGTTTACAATCAAAGCAGAGGAGCAAAATATCAGGACTTACTTAGCAATTGTCAAACCACTCCTGGATATTATATGTTAAGATGAGGAAGAAATTGCAAAGATGCACATAATAGTGATGCATCTATATGCAGCAATGGGTAAACAGGCACATAGCATACACAGGTATGTGCGCGATACTCCTCAGTTGACTTGGGCACAGTTTGCAATGTTCACTATTGCTATAGTAGAGCCCAAGGGTTATGAGGAGGACATGCCAAGTGCTAGCAAGCCTCAATTCAGCCCCTTCCAAACTGTAGCCCAGCTACAGTATGAACAAACCACACAGTTTGTTCAGTTCCCAGATGTGCAGTTCATTGAGTTCACTACTCCTGTTGCAGAATCCGAGAATTATGAGGAAGGTGTAGAGTTCACTACTGAAGTAGCAGAACCCGAGGATGATGAGGAAGACAAGCCTTTTATTCAACCTCACATTTACCAGCACCTTCCATCTCCTCCATCTACAACTCTAACAGTCACTTCCAAATTAGTGACACTTCCCCCTCATGAACAATGGGTAGAACCCGAGGATTATGAGGAAAACCCACCTTTAATTCAAAACCCCATTTACCAGCCCCTTCCATCTCCTTCCGAAACTGTAGTCAAACTACAGTACAATACCATCAATTCTCCTCCACCTACAACTCAAGCAGTCACTTCCAAATTAGTGACACTCCCCCCTAATCATGAACAATGGGTACCTGCCATACCTATATTGTCTGGGGATGTATTTATGACCCCTAACCTCTGAACCCCTTGTGACAGGGATTGCCTGACCGCTCCAACCATCATATCTAATCAATTAAAAAGCACCAAAATAGCTAATATCTCCAATCAATCTGTCACTTTTCCGAAAAGGTCACCCTCAGCCACTGATCAGACAGTTGAAATTCCCAAATCCATTCCTCAGTCATCTAAGCCCCACCTCCCCACCACTACCCTTCTCCACCTCTCTCCACTAACTCATAACAAATTTAACATCCCAACTCTTCCACTTTCACTCCCTAGTCCAGCTGCAAATAACTCAACCTCTCCACCTTTAACTGTCACCAAGAAAAATATGTCATCATCCAAATCTAGCACGTAGGCTACAAGAATAAATATATGTGTAAGTTTCAACCCATTGATAACATGACTGTGCTTGCTGACCCCAAAGATGATGATACCTTGCCTGCAACTAATGACCAGAATTTAGGATCCACAGAACCATTCACACCTCCCATTCTTCCACCCATCTCTCCTCCTCAAATAGCAAAACCAAATTTTGTTGCACCACCTATTCAACCAGTAACTAATCTATCATCTGCCCCTTCACCTAATCCTCCCACAACTTCTAAATCTAGCTATACCTCCCCCATCCTGTTTCACAAATGACAAAACTGAAAGTAAGGTCACCTTCTTTAATGCAACCTTTATCTAATCCACCATGTCGAAGATCTGGCCGACGTGTGGCTCAACCTAAAAGATGGGCACCCACCTTCAAGCTGACCTACAAAAGGCGGCCTCTCACCAAACCCACACCCTCGCAGCATCAGAAGGTCGCCGCCACACCTGTTGCGAGGTCAACCCCTCAACCTGTTCCACCAGCCCCTAACCTAGGGACAGGCCCCCAAACCACCAAGCCCCTCCCACCTGGGCCAAGCAGTTCTACAAGACCAAGTGATGGCAGTACACCATCAACTCCTCCAGCAACCACAGCTCCTAGCTCAACTGACCCTGCCCCCACGATGAAAATCAACAGCTTGGTTGTGTCCTCCGACGACATCAACACTACCACCCATTTTCCTGCTCATCTGCTCCATGTAGCCAAGTTCTCAAAGACTCCTCCTCGGCTTACCCTGGCAATAGACACCACCAGCCCTGTCGACATCCTTTCAACCATCTGGGGTCTCATACTCCAACACCTGACAACCTGTCTCACTACCCGCACCTTCAGAACTTATAAATTAAGATCTCGAGGTTGAGATTTCGTTTTGGACGAAGGTGGTGAAATAACGGGGTTGAGCACCCCCCCCCCCCCCCCCCCCCCAAGTCCAACTTCCGAATAGCAGCCATCCAGGACAACAGGAGGAATAGGAGAAGACAACAACAGGAGAAAATAAGAAAACACAAGACCCGACTAGCTTCCCAGGCTTTAACTCCTGCCGGGATAAGCCAGTCTACCCCTTTTCCCGGATCTGCCCATGCTCTAAATTCCGGGGAAATAGGTCAGTCTGCCCGAGAAAGGCGTTCGAGCCCTGGCCACTCACAGGGGCCCCAGCTCCTCCAATGGCAGAGGCCGAAACCTCAGCCTGATGCATATCATCGGTTCCAGCCTGACTTGCAGAACAGTGAAGAAATATTTATGCAAGTTGAGCACCAAGAACCTTCCCAATATCAGTACAAGTGGGAATCTCAGTACCCCCCCGGAAGACTGGAAATAATGCTGAAGAAGTAACCAGGAAGAAACCTATGGCCTGCAGAGTAAGAAAAGCCAGATACCACGATAGACCGGAAATCATCTATAACGTCACCATATGCCCTCTAAAAATAGGGGGCCAATATCAAGAGATTAAGAATCTCCATATGTATAAATAAGTAACTACCATGTATTTTTAGATTAAGAATTACCTTCACCATAGCCAAAACAACGATATCCACATGTCCCTATGTAATTGAAATACACCAAATTGAACCCTCAAAATAAACCAAATATAGCCTAACTATAACTGAAGGAAGTTAAGCAACTACTATTGTATCTCTCTCCTGGTAAAGCCGGTAGCGGGTAAAAACAATCAAGTACACTTGCTTCATCCGACGTCCATCCCGGAACCACCTTCCCCTGTACCTGGGAAAGAGGCAGTTCCCTTTGACGTCCAGCCCTGCCGTACCACGAGAGGCAGTTCCCCTTGAAGTCCTGCCCTGCGGAAACATGAGTCCCCGTCGACCAGATTCTCGCTCAAGGCTCCCTCTACCCTTTACCATAAGTGTCTCTGAGTGTTTTAAGTTGTGGTTATTGTTGTGAAGGTAAGATAAAATATGCGAGTATTCTATTATAATTAATTATAGATCTGTGCCTAAGATCTATCTTGACCCTCTAATACCTGTGTAAGATTTATATAACTTTGATCAGTACAGTTATTCAATAAGTACGGGTATTCCTAAGATAATTTGTATTTAATCCTTCAGAACCTTAATTGTACGTACGTTACATAGTCATTCTTACATGTGTTACTTAGTGAATACTCTCAGATTTTATTCATATATGTTGTTATTCTTTGTGTATCCAAGTCGAAGTGAAGTGTATAACGTGAGCTATTTTTCTTACTAAATTCAATATACCTAAAACCTACACCCAATTTCAGGATTATAGTATCCGTGTAATTATCACCAAAGAATACTTATCGTACTCATTTCCCCCCCCCCCTAATTGTGAATAATCCAATTATATACGTGTTATGCCCTGTTTTTCTACAGGATTAACTTGGTCAATGTGGGCTCTATCTGACTGGGTATATAAGGCTGCATGCACAATACAAGGTATGAGGAATAGAGAACACAAAATAAACACACGGTAACACGACATACGTTCACGTTTATTGTAGTAAGTGAATAAAGAGCATGGAAAGATAGTAATTCTCGTACAAAACAAATAATAGAAGGGAACTGCTAGCATTAGTGGATCTGGATGGAGCCTAGTCTCCCACTTCCAACGTTCAGGTATACTCTTCTGATCACGGGTTTAGTTAGCAAGTTTTATTATACTGGAAGACCTCAATATATTTATGTATTCAATTTCACTGATTAGATCTCTTACTGGCTGGTCGCGTGCCCAAGTAGCAGCTCACAGTTAGAATTAGGCACGCGTATATTTTAGAACACGGAATCTCTAGTAACCTCATGGGGGTACTGATCTAAGTTTTATATTCTTATGGCAGAAATACGTAGAACACAAATCAGTGGGCGAACGTTAGATATCACTAGGGTTTTAATATCTGAATAAGGTAATTACGAGAGTCAATGTCGCCTGTTAATTAATGAACACTGATACGCTTAGTACGTCCCAAATGGAATGGTTAAATATGAGTTACACTGGGCAAGGTTATAGCCACTTCATAGAAAAGTTAATAAGTGAATGTCGAACTGGTACTATAACACTTAGTACTAGTAACATGAATCTTGAATAGTATTTGTGGGTCTGGTCCTGGTTATCTTGCTTCCGGTGATGTTGGGGGCTAACGACTGGTTCCTCAGCCGTCCAGGTGGTCCAAAATGTAGGAAGTTCTCAAGTCGGATCTCTTGACGATCGGTGCTGGCTACACACTTATATACCCACTAATTTGTGTGAAGGTTATAAGGTGCACGTTGGGACTTGTACATGGACAGCTCTTCTATTTAACTTCTGCCATGGAGTCTGCCGGCTCAGGAATCTCTCAACTCCGGAACAACACAAGGGCAGAGCTAGAGGTTAACTTCAGGGTAGTGACCACTGGTTGGTGTCTAACTTTCAACTGATTTGACTGGGGGCGGGAGCTAGGTTTATAGGCTCGGTTCTGGACCCTGTAGACAATAGGGATCTCGAGTCTTATGGACTTATTTGAGTTCTCAATAGATATGGGGACTAGGTAAGATGGTGATTACTGTTGTGGCACATGGCTATAGGAAGCCTTCAATTTGTGATATAACTGAGCCTTAGTAAAAGGTACTATTTTGGCTATACTGGAAGTATTTATGGGAGGGAGACTGGATCTACTTTGCGGGGAGGACTGGGACAGCTGTGATATTGCTGTATATTGCTCAGTCTTCGTTCTATTGCCTAGCTGAGGTGCTAATTTGACTATCCGAGTATGCAAAACAGGTGAATGGGTTATTGTGGGTACAGAGAGGTGAGTAAGGGGGTTAGACATGCATGGTTAGTTCATTGATAGGAAGAATTCCTAGGCTACCTGGCAATGACCCGGAAGTCAAAACAGGGGTCAGGTATAGCTCCGCGGGGGTGGGGGTCTCCCTCCTCGGGTGGGTAAAAATGGGTAGCCGGGCGCTCTCCCTCTGGGATGGTCGTCCGGCGGCTGTGGCTAGGGGCTTGCCATATCACCAGTGTTTGTAATAACCCTCTGTTTATGAGACAGATGTGGGTGTTCTTAATATCAAAACCGAAGGTGCCTTGCCTAGCTGGGTGTAATCGGTTGGCTGTTAATTGCATGGCTTGCTGGATGTGGTGGAGACTGGTTGCTAACTCTGCCACATTTATCTGGAAGTATGGCAATAGAAATTAATTACTGGCGAGGCGGCGAGCCTCGCACCGACGACCATGGGGTGCAGGGTTGTGAATGGGTTGTAAGAGAATAGATGGCATGCAAGGGGTTAGTAAAGTTCTAATGTTGTTCTGGCCTACTAAGTGAAGGTAGGCTGGATAGGAGTATATATATAAAAGGTTGGAGAGCGTTAGCAACGGAAAAATCAAGGATCTTCAAGAGGTATGAGAGAGAGGCTAGGTCGGACAAGAGTCGAGAAGCGCGGGTATCTTAATGAGAGGGGGGGAAGCTCAGGGGGCTACAGGGAAATTTGACCCTAAGGTCTCTGGGCGTGGGGGTGGCAGTAGGCTACAATTGATATTGGAGTTTGAAAGGACAGTGAAAGTACGTTAGCCAAATGCTACCGGGGGATGCAAATACAGGGTGGTATATGAGTCTGGAAAAGATAGAATCACGTGGACTGTGGGGCGGTGGGGGAGAAGGAGGTTAACTTCAGGTGTGTGCTTGACTGTGGATAAAGTAGGGAAAAACATGGTGTATTATTATTCGTCAATACGAGGGGTTATGGACCTATTATTTGACACGATTTCTTGTACGTCTAGGTGTCCCTGGGAACTGCGTTTTCTATGAAATATAGACCAAAGAAAAACGGCAGTTCGTAGGGGTACTTCGTTATTGTTTAGGAATACTATGATAGATACTGGTAACAAAGGTTATCCATACAATCTCTGGTTGGGGTAAGAGGTGTAGGACACGAAGCAAATTGGCGTAGTGTGGACTGTGGATACGAAGGAGGTAAATGGAAGATGTATGACAATTGTGGAAAAGTAAATGGAAAAAGGTGAACACAATGGCGGATAAAGATACTTAACCTAAGGATTGCATACATAGATTTGATGGGGCGATGGGTCTTCAGAAACTTAGTCTGGCAAAACAAGATGTTAGGGAATGTTAATATTAATACTTAACCTAAGGATTGAATACATAGATTTTAAGGGGGCGATGGGTCTTCAGAAACTTAGTCTGGCAAGACAAGGTATGTTAGGGTATGTTAATATTAATATCTTAAACTAAGGATTGAATACATAGATTTTATGGGGGCGATGGGTCTTCAGAAACTTAGTCTGGCAAGACAAGATATGTTAGGGAATGTTAATATTGATACGTAACCTAAGGATTGAATACATCGATGAACGACGACATTATAGTCGTCGTCCTAATAAGGTGATGAAACCTGGTTGATCTGCACTTGGCACAATACGACACAAGGACAGTGCCGCTATGTCGTATCAATACTGGTGGCAGTTACTATTATAGAGACACTTAGTTACTAGAGGAACAATGCAAGGGGGCGACTGAGCACGGGTTACATATATCTATACTCGTCATGGGAAATGATATACGAGGTCTAGGGACAGGCGTGGGTGTTTTAACTTCTAAGATTTATAACCTCTACTTCTCGGATGTAAGAACATACATATATATATATGGCTGTCTGATTTGTTGGCTTTGGCTCAACCTAGGGACAGGGCATGGGTGTTTTTAATATGAATGTATATTCCTGTTCATCATCATTGTAGTTAGAAGTGTAGGACACGAGGGGGTAGTGTACGTGAGGTGTGGAAAATGGTCAGTTTAGAAGGGGTAGGTAGGTGCGGCCTGGAGCTGCTTAGCCCTGCGGGCTTGGGCCTGTCTGAATTGGCTGGCTCGGTCAGCTGGTCCTTTCGTTCTGTGGACCTTTCTTTCGGGTGTTTCTGTGTGGTGTTCGCTCGTGGCTTCTGTGGTGGGCTTCTTGTTCTGGGGCATTTTACTTCCCTCTCCTTCATTATAGGCTCGTCCTCGAGCCTCAAGGGTGAAGTAAAAAGAAGCATAGTCATGGTGGGTCATTTTAAGGGTATTTAGAAGGTTCCACCAAGCAAGAGAGCGACGGTCAGGTTTCTTTTGCAGGTCAATGTATACCTGTAAGAATGTGTCCTCTGTGTTGTGGCGGGCGGTTGCCCGGGCTTGATGTGGGCGTTGTATACGGGCTAAGTGTCCAGTGGGGTTTTTTACTTTAACCTTCAGTGTGAATGGTTTGTAGCTTTCCCCCGTGGGGGTCGGAGTGAGGTGTGTGGGACTGACAGGAGGTCTGTTTAGTGGGTGAATGGGTTACTAACCGAAGGGGGATTCACGCGTGACAACAGAGCTGGGGATGAAGGGGGAATATGAGTCTGGGTTTTTTGGGGTTTTCTTGGGCGGTGTTGTAGGTTGGGAAAATATAGTGAGGCAATGCGCAAGATCGGTTTAGGTAAGGTGGGTGAAGGAGGTGTGTGGGAAGGAGGGGGTGTGTGTGTTGTGTGGCTTGGGTCCTTAGTGTCAGAACGGGGTGTTATTTTTGTATCGCTGTCTTTAAATCTGATGGGTCTGTTGATTATTCTACCTCTGGCGGTCCTGGTGGGAAGGTAGCTGTTTGTCGTGGGACTTGAGTCGCTCGACGATGTTTTATATTGAGGGGAAGAACGTTTTACAGGTGAAGGGCATCTACTGGGGGCGAGGTCGGGGTTTATTTGAGAGGTAGATGCGTGTGGGGAATTATGTTGGGTGAGGGTGGTAGGCGAAATGGAAGAGGGTTTGGTGGGGGTATTTGTGGGGGTACACTCAGAGGTGACCAGGTGGGGGGATTTTTTAGGGGTTGGTTGGTTGGGGGTTCGATGAGATGAGGAGGTTGGTTGATGTGTGGGGGGGGTTGCGGGGATAGTGGAGGGGAAAGGGGCGGATGCGGGGGGGGCTAGTCGAGTGGGTAGGGAGTGGGGATTTAAGTTGGAGGGTTGGGGGTAGGGACGTGGGTGGGATGTCTTCTGTGGTGAGATCGGTGATTTGCTGGTGATTATTCGTCTTCTTTCCCTTTGTGGGCGAGAATTCGACGAAGAAGAAGAAGAGGAGGAGGAGGAGTAGGAGGGTAGTGGTCTGGCAGCCCTACGGAACTTGGTTAGCAGGGTGTGTTTTCTGGAGGTTTTAAACAATTTTTGTCGTGGGCGTAAGTTGTAGCGTGAGGTTACTGAGGTAGATTGTGTGGTGCGGTTGGGGGTGTACTTGGTTTGGGGTGGGGGGGGTGGTTTTCTCACTGTGGTGCCTGGTGGAGGTATGTCAGGGCTAGACGGGAGGGTTTCCGTTGTGGTCGGGGTTGTGGGTGGGGTTTTTCGTACTTGGATAAGTTGGGGAGGTACTTGACTATCAGAAGTGAAGGAAGGTGTCATGGTGGAAGAGCTGTGATAGTGGGGGCTTGGGGTTTGTGGAGGTTAGTTTGGGGGGTATGTTGAGGAATGATTTGTCGGTTCGGTGCTGGAGGGCTTAGGCCCTTAGGGGTTTGTATGGGAATATTCATAGCCTGAGTGGAAGGGTGAGTAGGGGTGTTTAATTCGGGGTCGGACGTGTGGGGTGGGGTAATGTCTTGTGGCTTTAGAGGTTTAAACGCTCGGACGAATCTAGTTCGGAACGTGCGAGTCACGCCGTGATAATCGATGGTGACTTGAAAGGCATTTGGGACTTGTATGACTGGTGTAGGGCCCGACATAGTGAGGGCCTAATTTGTTGGTGACAGGGAGGTTGGCTACCATTACGGTGTCATGGATGGCGAAAGGGTTTTTATCATCGGGGTTATCCGTTTTGGTGTCTTGACAGGTTTGGGCGGTATGGAGGGTGTTTTGCAGATGTTGCAGTGGGTCAATTATGGAGGTGTTGGAGGGGAGGTGAGCGTGATGATGGAACGGCAGTAACAGGGGGGGTACGCCCTAAACACGTTCATGAGGGGAAATACCGTCTTCTCGGGGACAGGTGTTCATGCCCCATTGTATCATCTTTAGTTGTGATGGCCAGTCTGAGGTGTTAAGAGCAATCATTCTTGTACGTAACTGGTTGTTGATGGTGCGATGGCTGCGTTCGCATATAGCATTTCCTTGAGGCCAGTACGGGGATGAGTGTTTAATCTTAATACCGCATTGTTGGGTGAATTGTTGCCAAACGTGTCCACTAAACTCGGGGGCATTGTCCGATAGAAGAGCAAGGGGAAGGCCGAATATAGGGAACACTTCTGTGGCAAGCAGTGTGGCGACTGTGGTGGCTGTGTGGTCTTTAACTGGGCAGGCTATTAAAAAATTTGAATATACGTCAACAAATGTGACGATATAACGGTTGCCAGCGTAAGAAGGAAACGGGCCCATGATGTCGAGGGATAGGACTTGGAACGGTTTGTTGGCAGAAATGGTACCAGCTGGGCCTGGGGTGTGTGATCTATCCTTCCCCAATAAACAAGGTTTGCAGGATTCTGTCACTCGTTGTGCAATTTTGGAGGGGTTGGGGGTCCAGTATTGGTCTGTGAAGATTTTTAACATCTTCTTTTGTCCAAGGTGTATGCCGTTTCCCTCGTGGATGGCAATCATGTAGTCGTGGGCAATGGTGGGGTCTAAGACTATGTGACCGGAGTCTGTGGCAAGTTGATCTCCCCAGCGAGTCAGTTTCCTGAAGACATTTAACGGTATCCAGGGTGGTCTGATTCTCGTTTCCCAAGATTGAATTAGGGAAGGGGCTGAGGGGGACTGACTGGCGAGCAGGTGTTTGGTAAGCATAACGGGGGAAAGGTCACTTTGGTGAGGGTCACGCGTGAGGGGGGGATTAACGGCACGTGTGGGAGGATCAGTGGGGCGCGGTGTGAGGGGGTTAGAAAACGGGATTTGTTGGAGGGACTGCGGAGGGTTGGTGGGGGAAGCGTGAGGTATAGAAGATGGGTTATTGGTGGAGGACTGATGTAAGGATTTGTGGTTGTTAGAAGGACGACTTTGGGGAGCGTTGTCGGTGGCAGTGACGGTTTGTTTGGAGTTTATATGGATTTGGTGGTTTTGTTTGTCATGAGAGGGCGAGTCAAGTGTGGGGTTGTGAATTTTTTTAGGGGTGTGAATTGTGTGGGGGGGCAAGGGAGCTACTGACGGAAAATTGTCACAAAGGAATTGTTGTGGGTTGTGGGATAGCTGAACATTTCTGGGGGCATGGGGGAAACATTGTTGGGTACATTGATCGGCATTTTCCCTGAAAACATGTGTACATAAACATTGGATGGAATTATGGTTACATATATCAGAGTTTGTCCTGAAAACATGGGAGGATTTATCCGGGACAGAATTACGAGAATGGAGGGGATTACCGAGAGGGAGTTGCTTGGACTTGTCTTCTTTCGTTGGTTGAGGCATTTGGTTACTGAATGGGGTGAGATTTTGAGGGGACTCAGGGCAAGGGGAGGATTTAGGAGTCACCTTAGTGCTAGCTGCAACTTGGTAACCCTGACTCAGGGTTTGTTGAGGGGAATTTTTTTTTTTTTTTTATGAATGGGTTTCTGCGTGATGGGTTTGTCAGAGGCTTTGGGTTGGAATTTTTTGAATGATATCAGCCTTTGGCCGCAGTCGACCTGGGCCTGGAGTTTTTGAAGGAGGTCAAGTCCAAGGAAACCATCATAATGTTTACAGTTGGAGGAAAATACTGTGAATGTGTGATAACAACGAGCATGGGGGGCAGGAGTCGTTACTGATAGGGGCAAAGTGTCTCCTAGGAGATTTAAGTAAGTATCAGCAGCTGAGATTAGTTCTGCTTTGGTGGTTAACAACGGGCCAAATAGTCGGTGGTGTAGATCATAGTAATTTTTGAACAAACATGACTTGGCAGCTCCCGTGTCGATTAACAAGCGGACAGGAATGTCCTTGATTTTGGCCATGTAATAAATGGGGGCAGCGCGATCAGTTATGGCGTCCCCCGCCGAGCCCATCGTGGGCAGGGGATACTTTAAAAATCCTGGGGGTCGGTATCTACCTCCTCCAGGGTTTCCTCGGTATCGTCTGAGGTCATGATGTGGGGGGCTATGTCTTCGGTGTACATTGCCTCCATTTCTACCTCTTGTCCCCACTCCTCTTCATTTACATAAATGCGAGGAGTACAGGGGCGAGGTTTGGCAGAGTCACGAATTTGATGGAGGGCACACTGAGCATTACAGGCAGGGAAATCATAGGGGTTGATACTTACTAAAGTAGGGTTTTTACTTTGGTAGGTGTTGTAGGTTTTGCTCCAGTTGAAGATTCTGCGTGGCTGGGTAGGTTGGAACCGGGGTCTACTGGGTTGGGGCTTGCCAGAAGGGTAGGTAGGTTTGTTGTGGAAGGATGAGGATAGGTAGGCATTCTTGGATTTGAAGGTTTGAGCCTTGGGGTTTTGGTTGTCGAGGTGCTGCGGGTGTGTGGGGAACCTCTTGATTTCAACGATTTGGGTGGGTGTTTCTGTGTGCACGGTCAAAATACGTCGGATCGTGAAGAGATCTTTTTTATATCCGACGAAATCGTGCACACGGAAATTATCCTTTACTGCTGAGGGCAATTTTGATACAAGGTTGACCAGAATCTGCTGTTCTTACTGGATTCTGGTCAATGTGGGGAAAGACACTTTGATGTGCTGGGCGATCTTATTCACTGTGGCATCTAGATCGCCTTCGAATTTAGTGTCTTGGAGACGGTTGTGGGCTACGAAAACGCCCAACGAAGGCTTAATGGCCTCTATCACTATTGTGCAAAATTCGTCCCATGTGAGAGCAGGGTGCACTTGGTAGGCAACCAGGGAAACGGCTATTCCCAGGTGCGTTAATGTCACAGCTATCTTTTGTGCGTCCGTGGTATAACTTAAGTCAAGTATGGGTTTCACTATGTCCATGAATGTTTCGATCTCATAAGTTTCTCCATCATAATGTGGGATGGGAATGTGAGAATGGTGCGCCATGATGTTATCGTGTTCTGGCTGTTCCAAACTTGCAATGTAATGCAACCTTTTATCCGAATCAAGAACCACCGCTGCCGCCAATGTTATGCCCTGTTTTTCTACAGGATTAACTTGGTCAATGTGGGCTCTATCTGACTGGGTATATAAGGCTGCATGCACAATACAAGGTATGAGGAATAGAGAACACAAAATAAACACACGGTAACACGACACACGTTCACGTTTATTGTAGTAAGTGAATAAAGAGCATGGAAAGATAGTAATTCTCGTACAAAACAAATAATAGAAGGGAACTGCTAGCATTAGTGGATCTGGATGGAGCCTAGTCTCCCACTTCCAACGTTCAGGTATACTCTTCTGATCACAGGTTTAGTTAGCAAGTTTTATTATACTGGAAGACCTCAATATATTTATGTATTCAATTTCACTGATTAGATCTCTTACTGGCTGGTCGCGTGCCCAAGTAGCAGCTCACAGTTAGAATTAAACACGCATATATTTTAGAACACGGAATCTCTAGTAACCTCATGGGGGTACTGATCTAAGTTTTATATTCTTATGGCAGAAATACGTAGAACACAAATCAGTGGGCGAACGTTAGATATCACTAGGGTTTTAATATCTGAATAAGGTAATTACGAGAGTCAATGTCGCCTGTTAATTAATGAACACTGATACGCTTAGTACGTCCCAAATGGAATGGTTAAATATGAGTTACACTGGGCAAGGTTATAGCCACTTCATAGAAAATTTAATAAGTGAATGTCGAACTGGTACTATAACACTTAGTACTAGTAACATGAATCTTGAATAGTATTTGTGGGTCTGGTCCTGGTTATCTTGCTTCCGGTGATGTTGGGGGCTAACGACTGGTTCCTCGGCCATCCAGGTGGTTCAAAATGTAGGAAGTTCTCAAGTCGGATCTCTTGACGATCGGTGCTGGCTACACACTTATATACCCACGAATTTGTGTGAAGGTTATAAGGTGCACGTTGGGACTTGTACATGGACAGCTCTTCTATTTAACTTCTGCCATGGAGTCTGCCGGCTCAGGAATCTCTCAACTCCGGAACAACACAAGGGCAGAGCTAGAGGTTAACTTCAGGGTAGTGACCACTGGTTGGTGTCTAACTTTCAACTGATTTGACTGGGGGCGGGAGCTAGGTTTATAGGCTCGGTTCTGGACCCTGTAGACAATAGGGATCTCGAGTCTTATGGACTTATTTGAGTTCTCAATAGATATGGGGACTAGGTAAGATGGTGATTACTGTTGTGGCACATGGCTATAGGAAGCCTTCAATTTGTGATATAACTGAGCCTTAGTAAAAGGTACTATTTTGGCTATACTGGAAGTATTTATGGGAGGGAGACTGGATCTACTTTGCGGGGAGGACTGGGTCAGCTGTGATAGGGGCGTCTCTCTTATATTGCTCAGTCTTCATTCTATTGCCTAGCTGAGGTGCTAATTTGACTATCCGAGTATGCAAAACAGGTGAATGGGTTATTATGGGTACAAAGAGGTGAGTAAGGGGGTTAGACATGCATGGTTAGTTCATTGATAGGAAGAATTCCTAGGCTACCTGGCAATGACCCGGAAGTCAAAACAGGGGTCAGGTATACCTCCGCGGGGGTGGGGGTCTCCCTCCTCGGGTGGGTAAAAAGGGGTAGCCGGGCGCTCTCCCTCTGGGATGGTCGTCCGGCGGCTGTGGCTAGCGGCTTGCCATATCACCAGTGTTTGTAATAACCCTCTGTTTATGAGACAGATGTGGGTGTTCTTAATATCAAAACCGAAGGTGCCTTGGCTAGCTGGGTGTAATCGGTTGGCTGTTAATTGCATGGCTTGCTGGATGTGGTGGAGACTGGTTGCTAACTCTGCCACATTTATCTGGAAGTATGGCAATAGAAATTAATTACTGGCGAGGCGGCGAGCCTCGCACCGACGACCATGGGGTGCAGGGTTGTGAATGGGTTGTAAGAGAATAGATGGCATGCAAGGGGTTAGTGAAGTTCTAATGTTGTTCTGGCCTACTAAGTGAAGGTAGGCTGGATAGGAGTATATATAAAAGGTTGGAGAGCGTTAGCAACGGAAAAATCAAGGATCATCAAGAGGTATGAGAGAGAGGCTAGGTCGGACAAGAGTCGAGAAGCGCGGGTATCTTAATGAGAGGGGGGGAAGCTCAGGGGGCTACAGGGAAATTTGACCCTAAGGTCTCTGGGCGTGGGGGTGGCATTAGGCTACAATTGATATTGGAGTTTGAAAGGACAGTGAAAGTACGTTAGCCAAATGCTATCGGGGGATGCAAATACGGGGTGGTATATGAGTCTGGAAAAGATAGAATCACGTGGACTGTGGGGCGGTGGGGGAGAAGGAGGTTAACTTCAGGTGTGTGCTTGACTGTGGATAAAGTAGGGAAAAACATGGTGTATTATTATTCGTCAATACGAGGGGTTATGGACCTATTATTTGACACGATTTCTTGTACGTCTAGGTGTCCTTGGGAACTGCGTTTTCTATGAAATATAGACCAAAGAAAAATGGCAGTTCGTAGGGGTACTTTGTTATTGTTTAGGAATACTATGATAGATACTGGCAACAAAGGTTATCCATACAATCTCTGGTTGGGGTAAGAGGTGTAGGACACGAAGCAAATTGGCGTAGTGTGGACTGTGGATACGATGGAGGTAAGTGGAAGACGTATGACAATTGTGGAACAGTAAATGGAAAAAGGTGAACACAATGGCGGATAAAGATACTTAACCTAAGGATTGCATACATAGATTTGATGGGGCGATGGGTCTTCAGAAACTTAGTCTGGCAAGACAAGATGTTAGGGAATGTTAATATTAATACTTAACCTAAGGATTGAATACATAGATTTTATGGGGGCGATGGGTCTTCAGAAACTTAGTCTGGCAAGACAAGGTATGTTAGGGTATGTTAATATTAATATCTTAAACTAAGGATTGAATACATAGATTTTATGGGGGCGATGGGTCTTCAGAAACTTAGTCTGGCAAGACAAGATATGTTAGGGAATGTTAATATTGATACGTAACCTAAGGATTGAATACATCGATGAACGACGACATTTTTTTTTGTTTTTTGTTTTTTTTCTATGTGATTGAGGGAGGCAAAAGGCATAACTGCCTATAGCGAGTGCCTCCCCCATAGTTGAAAGAGTGACAGGGCCAAAATCAAGGGACGTTCGAGCCAAAATGCCTGGACACACGGAGTTTGAAGCAATTTAAGTCATAGGAAGAGGGAAAGACTGATTCTGGGAGAGAGTTCCAGAGCTCAGATGTTGAGTAGAAGAAAGTTTGAGAGTAACGTTTCACTCTTGGGTTGGAGAGTTGCACAGAGTAGGGGTGGGATTGAGTTGCAAGACGGGTACCACGTGTCCTACGTAAAGGAGGTGGTATGCACTGGGATAGCTCTGAGGAACACTGATTATTATAGTAGCGATAGAATAGCGAGAGAGATGCAACATTGCGGCGGAGAGAGAGAGATTGCAGAGAGTTGGTGAGTGGACGGGAGTTAATGATACGAAAGGCCTTCCTTTCAACTTTGTCTAGGAGAGCGGTGTGAGAGGAACCTCCCCACACATGTGAACAATACTCAATACAAGGGCGCACTATGCCCCTGTACAGAGCAAGAAGCTGTGCAGGGGAAAAGAACCCCCTAAGGCGGTTGAGCACACCCAGCTTCTGGGAGGCCTTAGCAAGACTGGTAATATGGTCCTTCCAAATGAGAGCAGAAGAAAAAGAGACACCAAGAATATTGAGAGAAGATGAAGGGTTGATTTTTGTATTGTTGAAGAATAAGGGATAGTCCGCTGGGAGATCCTGACGGGTAGATAGATGGAGAAATTGGGTTTTGGAAGCATTAAAGTTAACAAGGTTTTCTCTGCCCCAATTGGAAATAGTATTTAGATCAGAATTTAAGAGTTCTATGGCTTCATTACGTTTGTCGTTGAGGGATTGCTGGCTGGGGCGTTCTGAAAAACTAATGGAGTAGTGTAAGGTTGAGTCGTCTGCGTATGAATGGATGGGAATTAAGGTACAGTTAAGGAGATCATTTATAAAAATTAGAAAGAGAATAGGAGATAGGACAGAGCCCTGAGGAACACCGGAGTTTATAGGGTGAGGAAGTGAACAATGGCCGTCCACAACCGCAGCTATGGAACGGCCGGAAAGGAAATTAGAGACAAAGGCACAGATGGAGGGATAGAAACCGAAGGAGGGTAGTTTAGAAATTAAAGATTTATGCCAGACTCTATCGAAGGCTTTCGATATGTCTAGTGCAATAGAAAAAGTCTCACCGAAGTCCCGAAAGGAGGATGACCAAGAGTTAGTAAGATATGAAAGAAGATCACCAGTAGAGCGACCCTTAAGGAAGCCATACTGGCGATCTGAGAGCAGATTATGAGAAGAGAAATGATTAAGAAATTTGGAAGCAAGAATAGTTTCAAAATCTTTAGAAAGACAAGAGATAAGAGCAATTGGACGATAGTTGGAGGGTTGAGAGCGGTCACCCTTCTTTGGGACAGGTTGAATGTGAGCAAACTTCCAGCATGAAGGGAAGACGTTAGAGGATAGACAGAGACGAAAGAGTTTGCCTAGGCAGGGAGTCAGCACGGAAGCACAGTTTTTGAGAACAACAGGAGGAACACCGTCCGGACCGTACGCCTTATTAGTGTTAAGCCCAGAGAGGGTAGAAAGTACATCTTTAGAAGAGATTAGGATATTAGGCATAAGTAAGAGAGAGGAGGGCGGAGAGGGAGGAATAGCACCGGAATCATCCAAGGTGGAGTTTCTAGCAAAAGTTTGAGCGAAGAGTTTAGCTTTGTCAGAGGAAGAAGTGATGGTTGTGCCATCAGAGTGGGAAAGGGGAGGGAAAGACGAGGAAGAGAAATTGTTGGAGAGGTTTTTGGCTAGATGCCAGAAAGCTTGGGAAGAGCTAGAGTTGGATAGTTCAGTGCATTTATTATTGATGAAAGAGTGTTTGGCAAGTCGAAGAACAGATTTGGCTTGATTCCGGGCAGAAACATATGAAGAATGAGAGTCTTGAGTTTTAAGGCGTCGGTACCGTTTGAATGCTTCCTCCTTATTGCGGACAGCAGTAGAACAGGCGTGAGTAAACCAAGATTTTTTAGCATTAGTCTGAGAGAAAGAGAATGGAATGTATGCTTCCATGCCCGATAGGATTACCTCGGTAATGCGTTCAGCACTCTCCGAGGGTCCTCGGCCATGGAAGCAGAAATCATTCCATGGGAAATCAAAGAAGTACTGCTGAAGAGCCTCCCAGTCGGCAGCGCCAAAGTGCCACAAGCGCCGCCGGCTAGGAGGATCGGGTGGCTGT
This sequence comes from Paralithodes platypus, assembly GCA_032716605.1. Lineage (NCBI taxonomy): Eukaryota > Metazoa > Arthropoda > Malacostraca > Decapoda > Lithodidae > Paralithodes > Paralithodes platypus. The sequence goes on along the minus strand of CM064543.1, from coordinate 19,959,013 downwards.
ACTGGAGAGATAGGACAGGTGATAGAGATAAGTTTATGGTCGGAGGAGCCCAAAGGAGAGAAAAGATCGACAGTATAAGAAGAAGGGTTAGAAGTTAGAAATAGGTCAAGAATGTTGGGCCGATCTCCGATGCGATCCGGGATACGGGTGGGTTGCTGAACTAACTGCTCTAGGTCATTTAGGATAGAAAAGACGTAGGCTTGTTCACCAGGTGGATCAGTAGTGTGAGAGGAGAGCCATTGGCGGTGGTGAACGTTGAAATCTCCTAAGATGGAGATTTCTGAGAAAGGAGAAATGGATAGAATGTGTTCCACTGTAGAGTTTAGATAGTCAAAGAATTTCGGAAAGTTGGTAGAGTTAGGGGAAAGATAGACAGCACAGAAATATTTAGTCGTCGTCCTAATAAGGTGATGAAACCTGGTTGATCTGCACTTGGCACAATACGACACAAGGACAGTGCCGCTATGTCGTATCAATACTGGTGGCAGTTACTATTATAGAGACACTTAGTTACTAGAGGAACAATGCAAGGGGGCGACTGAGCACGGGTTACATATATCTATACTCATCATGGGAAATGATATACGAGGTCTAGGGACAGGCGTGGGTGTTTTAACTTCTAAGATATATAACCTCTACCTCTCGGATGTAAGAACATACATAGATATATGGCTGTCTGATTTGTTGGCTTTGGCTCAACCTAGGGACAGGGCATGGGTGTTTTTAATATGAATGTATATTCCTGTTCATCATCATTGTAGTTAGAAGTGTAGGACACGAGGGGGTAGTGTACGTGAGGTGTGGAAAATGGTCAGTTTAGAAGGGGTAGGTAGGTGCGGCCTGGAGCTGCTTAGCCCTGCGAGCTTGGGCCTGTCTGAATTGGCTGGCTCGGTCAGCTGGTCCTTTCGTTCTGTGGACCTTTCTTTCGGGTGTTTCTGTGTGGTGTTCGCTCGTGGCTTCTGTGGTGGGCTTCTTGTTCTGGGGCATTTTAATACGGTATTCGGTTCATGTAATTCTTTCTACACCAGTCTAGGAATTCAGATTTTATATTCCTGGTTCGATTCCGCCTAATATTTGGCTATTGATTATATTATTACTTTTTCTAGTAATCCATTTATTATAACCATTGTTTCAGTTATAATACAATGCTACAGTAGTTCTGCGTTCTTATAGGAATTTGTTAATCTATTCATATCTCCTTTTATACCAAACTACATGGTATTTCATAAGTGCAACTTCGTCATGGACGCCCATTCAAGTTAGCTCTTTGTAAGCTATATTACAACGTTCTTTCATAATTTTGTGTTTCTTAGGTAGTTGGTTAATTTATTCCAATCTATTTGAATTTATATTTTATCTTATTCCGATTCAGTCACTATATTTACTGTGAATCTGAGTTCCTCAACCCGTGTAATTTGACCTCATCTATGATCGAATATTATTTTTCGTGTCTAGTGTGAGAGATTATTGGTGGTGTGGTGAAATTAATAAAAACTAGTAATATTCAGATTAAAACTATCTTTCCCCCTAGCTTGCAGAGAAGTTCATATCTTCTTAACCTGATGTACTGTCGCATTAAATAAAAATAATATTTACAGCGATATTAGTCCATCTCATCTGTACCCCCACAAGCGGTACCTTTGTAGTCACACCTGACCGCGACCTATTTTGTTTGTCCCCCCCACGGGCTACCACGTGTAGCTACCAACCTCGTCTCGGTAGCCAAAACTTGTATTAATTATATCTCACGTTAGACACTTGACCCGCATAGTTTATTGTTGTCAATGTGGATTATTAGTATATATGTTTCATAATTGCGTATTTCCTCTCTTCCGTTATTATGTAAGTGACAAACTATATTTCACCAGGGAGTAAAACTTATTCAACTCTCTCCAGTCACATTATAATTATATTAACTTGCTATTTTATATAATATTGGAGTTAATACCCCATAACTTGTACTAAATGTCCATTTAATAAATATGAGTGTAATCTATACTGTGTGTTTATTGTGTTGTTGGTTGTCCGATTGAGTAAATATTTACCATATTCATTAAGTTAGATGTGTTCTTGTCGAGCATATTCCAAATCTAAGTATCCGAAACCCGGATTGATACAGATACAATACTGAAGCAAGTTAGATTACAACCCGACATAACAATAAGTATAATATGAATGTATATGATAATTATTTGGATGTAATTATATCTAAGTTGTGGTGGGTACAAAAGCATGAGACTCGTCGACAACCTGTAGTGTTGCCTAATAATTCATGACTGCTTCTGTACACTGGGTTTTCAGCTATTCTCTAATTATAATTTGGCTAATATAATCTATTTTTTATTAATTTCTTTTTTCAGTTTAGAGATATTTTTCGCAATTAACCCACCAAACGCGATAGGCCTCACAGAAGGGTGACCATAGCGAACGCGATAGGCCTCACGGAAGCAGGATTTTTAAACGGGCACCAAAACGGCGCCAAGCTGTCTAGGCGGCTACAAATTGTACCACAAATAGTGCGACATGGTACCTCTCGATACCACACACCACCAGCCGCCGCACGCTCCCACACTGTCACACACTCAGTACACTCTCACTCGCTATGGAGCCCACACGTCCCTCTGACTCACGCCTGGCTGACTCGCCCAATCCTGTTGCTGGCGGTGATAGCGGTCGTGGTAGGACCAGGATACCTGCAGGAACCACTTATACATACGACAGCAGTTCAGAGGAGGATGTGCCAACAAAAAAAGGACGAAAAACACGTGCTGGGAGAGGCACGACACGTGCAACAAGCACCACAAGTGCCAAGAGGTCATTGTCCTCAGCCTTTTTTCCCCCCACAACTACTACCACCATCACCACAACCACTACTGCCTTTACTATAGTGACAACGACGCCCACCGCCACCATACCAAGCACAAGTGGCCGTCCTGGGGATGCAGGAGCATCAGGGGCAGTTGGGAAAATGGGTAAGGGAAAAGGTCACCCTTATCAGTACAAGAGGAGTAAGGTGACACCTCCCGCCTCTTCCACCACCTTTACCACCACCGCGTTGCCACCACCACCAACCACGCCCGCCCTTGTACCACCGCCCACCACAACAGGCACAAGTGGGCGTCCTGGGGATGCAGGATCGTCGGGGGCTAGTGGAGAGGAGGCGGGGCAGGGGAAAAAGTACTAAACAAAAAACTCTCGCCACAACCACCGTCGTATCACCACCCGCCCCTGTACCACTGCTCACCACGGCCGTCCCTGCACCACCGCCCACCACGGCAGCCCCTGCACCACCGGCCACGCCCGCCCACGCCCCTGCTCCTGTTGCAGGAACCTCTGCTGGTGTTGCAAGGACTCGGACAACAACAACAACACTAACACCGTCTAAATTTGACGCCCTCCTTTTCCCTCCTGACTCGTCTGACGACGCTGCTGCAGGGGACTTCGATCCCAAGAACTACGGCTGGGGTGGTGATAGTGACAGCGAATCCGAGGAGGGTCAAGACCAGTACGAGGGAGGAGAAGATGACTTGGATGACGGATTACTTCTGCACTGAGTTCACGACAGCGACCTGTCTGACGGCGGCACAAACGACGACGCTGACGGAGGCGCTGATCCCCAGCGTGATGCCTCAGTTTATTCGTTTGCCTGGTCTGAAGGGTCAGATTCCCAACCAGACTTGCAGCAATTCGACACAAATCGGTCTGGTTCAACAGCAGACAGGCCCTGCAATGACGAGTCAAACGAAGCCGATTTCTTCTGCGCATTCTTTGATAAGGAGATTATGACTCATCTCGTTTCCCAAACCAATGGATATTATGCTTGGGTGAAGGAAAGGATTGACATCATCTCTCCTAGAGCAAGAATTCGTGCATGGGTTGATACGACTGTCCCTGAGCTCCTTGTGTTCTTTGCGTTGTTGCTGATCATGCCTCTTTGCAAGAAGCATGTGATGGAACATTATTGGAAGCACGACCCACTCATCAACACCCCTATTTTCCGGAAATATATGGCTCGTGATAGATTCTTCTTGCTTCTGCGATTTTTGCACTTCACAGACAATAATAATCCAAACCGAGATGATAGAATATGGAAAGTTCGGGATGTGTTCACCATGTTGTTGCAAAGGTACAAGAAATACTCCTACCCCTTTCACAACCTGGTGATTGATGAGTCGCTTGAGCTTTTCAAAGAACGCCTGGTGTTCAAGCAGTACATACCCTAGAAGAGGCACAGGTTCGGGATCAAGATTTTCGTCTTGTGTGATTGCGAAACAGGAATAGTGCTTGACATGATCGTGTATACCGGCACTGATATAGAAGTTCCAAGAGTCGGTGCCAACGACCCATTGGGCATGTCAGGGCACATTGTCAAAAAGATGATGGAGTCCTACCTGGGCATTGGGCACACGTACACCAACAATTGGTATACAAGTCCTGCTCTCTGCCAGTTTCTTCATGACCACAAAACGGGGTCATGTGGAACTGTCAAAACTAACAGGAAGTTCATGCCCAAGTTCCAAGGCGATCACACTCAACTGGACGACCCCTCCTTGAGTGACACCCCTTCTGAGGACGACTTGGCAGAGGAACACAGGCGGCGCAGGCAGGAAAGGCCGAGAAGAAGGAAGAAAGACCACTACAAGCAGCTGGAGAAGTCTGGGAAAGTTGTGGCTATCAAGTGGAATGACAAGCGACCAGTCCACTTGCTTTCTACTGTCCATACAGGTGCCCAAGTGGACTCTGGTAAAATCCACTACCGTACCAAGAAGTCTATACAGAAACCTGATATGGTGGTAGATTATACCAAAAACATGCGCCTGGTGGACAAGTCTGATTGCCAGCTTGCAGGTGTCGAGTGTCTGAGGAAAACTGTGAAGTGGTATCACAAGCTTTTCCTTCACTTTGTTGACATCACGATGCTCAACGCTTACAACATGTGGCTGGTCAAAAAAGACATCGCCCCGAACAAAAAACTCAAGTTCAGGGAGTTTGTGTAGAACGTCGCCTACCAACTACTTGAAAAACACGGCGAGCCAGTCTCCACTCACAGGGGTCGCCGTGCAGTCAACCTCCCAGACAGAGTCATGGATGGGTATGAAAGGCACTACCCTGTCCACACCGAGCTATCTGGCAACCAGAGACTCCAAGTGCAGTGCCAGGTCAGTGCCCACTCCACCAGAAAGCCACAGAAACGCAACTGAGTTACTTCCATGTGCCAGGAATGTAACGTTGGGTTGTGTTTAGGCGACTGCTTCCGGGACTACCACTCACTCAAGTACTACTAGTGGTACCTGTGTCGCCCTGCCTCTGCCAAGCTCCTGCCCCGCCTACCTGACCGCACCTGACCAACCCCAACCATCTCATATAACTAGTCATGTTGTACCATAACTAGTACAAATTATTGTTGTATGATTGTATATATTTTGTGAATGTTCATATGTTTTGTTGTATATATATACAGCGTGTTTCCGAACTTTACCGACAAACTTTGTGGGTTAATTGATGGGGAGATCCGAAATATACATGCCTAAGTAAAAATAATAACGTAAATGTATTATAAGAGAGGTACAGGACCTGCTAGCAGAAAATGCTGACAACACTGGTGTAAAATGATAAACAGAGGCTTTACCGTACTGGTTGTGACGAAGGCAACGCCGTAGCCAAGTGTCCGAACGGTTAACAAAACAGTACAGTATCTCAATCACGGGATGCGATCAGATCTGTAGGCTTCGAATTATTGAACCCGAGGCTGTGGGACAACTCCTAGCTCAATACTGTATGAACCCTACAATACCCAAACGAACCATCGGAACATGGAAAGGCCCTACGTATTCCATAATTTCAATACTGTATTAGTAACGCTAAATCCTAAGTTTTTTATGGATTATCGCGGGTGCATGAATCATACCAAAACAACGCAGAACTCAAGCTACAGACAGATACAGATTGACATAGTCAGGTCCGCTCGTAAGAGAAGCTTTAAAACCTTCCCTCGATTACCCGAGAAAGGACAGGGATGTGGGGGGGAGGTGAGGGTGGGGTAAGGGGAGATTTGACGTGTTCGATCGTTCGGCCACAGGCTGTGGCTGTGTAGGCTATTCTGTTCACGTAAATAGGGCGTTGCCTTTATCACAGCCAGTAATGTCTCTGTTTAGCATTTCATACTAGCGAGTTTAGCATAGGATAAGCACAAAAGTGCTAAGCTCCATTGGACAAATGTTTTCCATTTCATATGTCTTCCATAACATTATTCATGCTAAGTATGATTTGTACTTTGCATTGACAGTTATTAACGACATCATATTCTTGTTTCAAGTTATGTAAACTCATTGTTAGCAGTTTCTGCTAGCAGGTCCTGTACCTCTCTTATAATGCATTAACATTATATTTTTAATTAGGCATGTATACTTAGATTCTGTTCATCTATTAACCCACAAAGTTTGTCGGTAAAGTTCAGAAACACGCTGTATATATATATATATATAGGAGCAATATTTAATTTATTATGTACTTGTAAATAATTATTCAAGCAATATTCTACTTTTGTATGATATAGTGATAGCCTACATTCAGTATTTTTATTTTTAGATATGTAATATTATATTTCTGTACTAACCTTTCGTAATAATGATAAAAAAAATAAAAAATAAAAAAAAACATACTTACGCTCTGCTATCCATAGAAGTTTTCGACTTTTATGGATAGCAGGGTGTGAGTATGTAAAAAAAAAAAAAAAATCAATTTATATAAACACTCCAAAAATATCACCATAACCCCTCTGGTTTCGAACCCACATCTCTAGGCCTACATATCACTCACTCCATCACTCTAACCACTAGACCATGACCACTCACACCATATAGACAGCGTTAAGTGCGTCCGTATTTTCGGCCAGACGAATGCTTGACAACAAAAAATATATATAACCTCGATATGCTTGTGTATATCGAGGTATTTCGTATGTCTAATATTTCTACATAACATTAACATATAATTATGTCATTACGAACAAACAGTTCAAAAATGTACACGTAAAGCAAACAAATTACCTTTCATTCATGAGTTGCAAGCAAATAGTGCGTAAAGATGTTGTAATGTTATAACGGGTTATCGATACTAACATACTTCATTGTTACTGCCGTCCAAAAATCCTTCCACTATGCCTATCAAGCACTATCTTGGTTTACATAATATAGAACAATAACAGAAGGCAGTCTATAAGGTCGAGATTCGCGCGCATACCCACTGTAACCTGACACTTTCCTCCCCGCGCCACCCTCCCGTCTCATTCCATCGCTGTTATTTCTCCTATTATTCGTCCTCATGCCTCTCTGCGCTTGATTTATTGGTGTATATTATTCACATGGGCTGCCTTACTCATGAATATGCACAGGTGAAACCATAAAAGTGCTTTTTAGGCGAGATATAGAGCGTTGCTTCTTATCAATCACCCTTCCTCCTCCCTCCTCCCGCCTGACTCACTCACACACGCTCGCTCGCTCAGGCGGTGTAGTGCCGTTCGCGCCATTTTTATCAACTTGCAGCCACTGCAACTCCACACCCACATGTTTTGGGGGTGGATATATATATATTGGCGGATGCGGATACTTTTTACCAAGACATTGATGTACTTTTTTTTCAATTCTGAGAGATCAAATTTTTTGGCAGAAATTCACAAATAACTACCCTAGCCCCTAGGGTATTTTCGCGTTTAATAGGTTAATGTTTGTCTAGTGTTTTAAAAAGTACGTGTTTAAAATACTGATACATTCTTTTAGAGACGTTTCACATCCTTTATTATGGCAGCTTATTATTATAAGTTTTCTTTTTTAGATATAATATGTTATGGAACAATCATCTATATTGTGTTACATTTTGTACATGTCATTTATGCCATTCTCTTCTTGAACTGATCCTGGCCACTAATTTTTGGACATGGGTTCTGTGAGAGGCCAGTGTGCCCACTTAAATGTGTAAATATATGGAAATCTATTACATGTGACTTTTTGAGAAGATATGTAATGTATATTGTAATGTATATATTACGAAATAAAAGTTTGTCTGTCTGTCTGTATTCAGTATCCTACTGTAGCTATATCTGTAATTTTAGTTTTTGCTTGCATGATCTTGTAGTAACTTTTGACTGATAAACTTTGTTTATCTAAAAAGAGTCCTGCTTGACTAGCCGGCCACCAGCGCCATTTGTTGATACATACAGTATATTAACCCCTTATTGTGTGCAGTTATACTTTATATTTTTATATAATCACTGAGAGAGGGAAGAAAAGCGTGAACAAAAGGAACGAAGGAGATGAGGCCCCGCAAACTACAACAACCACTGCCACTACGCCACCAAGACAAGAGGGCACAAGAGCCTCCTTACCACGCTTCACGGGACGCATGTATCACCCAGGCACTTCCCCCAACCCCAGGAAAGAACATACTTGTGAGGACGTCAACAGACAATGATGTACAAACCAGAGATGGCCACTCAAGATATCGTGGGACAAGAATAGTGCATACAGTTCAACACACCATGTGCCTTTCTTGCCCTGAGATGCACCATTGCCCTGGCACGGATTCCTAGAAGGGCTACCACAGTCGACCCAGACCCTCCTCCAAGCACAGCCTCCCCTCTAGCCGCGGAATGCCCCACCGAGGAAAACGACAGAAATGGTAAGACTACCTCAGCTCACCTCATCATCAGTAGAGTTGGAAGGATATCAATACCACACAGGTCAGATTGATAACCAGGAGACTTGGGCCTGTTAACCGAGAAATTGCCTTGAGGGAATAAGACACTGGTGTAACTACTCGACGAATTTCTCGAAGGTATCTTGGATTTGCTTGTATCCTTCTTGGACCAGACTGGTGACCATCCAACATCTTTACATTGCCTTGATACAGGAATTACTTAACCTCTGAAGTGCGCATGGGGGGTAATGAACACCTCTGCCTGTGCGCATGTATTTGAGCTGTTTCCATCACTAAAATATTTATTTTACCATAAATAGCATTAATACTTATCCATATGTGCCTATTATAGGTTGATTATAAAGGTATTAACCTGTTACAACAATAAAACAAGTGAAAACAGCGTTTGGATGGTCAAAATCGGCGATAAAGGCCGGGAGTTACATAATGTATGGCTGAGGCAAGCTCCTCTCCCGCCAATTTTCCCCAAGGCTGGAGAGACACTGTCGATCGATACTCTCTCTCTCTCTTGTACTCGCTTGCTAACAGTGATGACAATGCCCTGCTTGCAACTCGCTAATGTTAGCACGAAAATATACCACAGAATAAGGGAATAACAGGGAAAATAGGTGATAACTGAAGGAGGGGAGGAAAGTGGGGAAGGAGGGGAGGTAGAGGAGTGATATTTTGCATGGCCCAGGGGCAAAAAAAAAAAAAAAAAAAAAAAAAAAAAAAAAATTGTTTTAAATTGATTTTTTTTCCCCCCTGACTCTTAAGAGTCTTCCCGCAGTCCGCCGGGGTAACTCTTAAGAGTCTTCCCGCAGTTCCCGGGTTAAGCTAGAATATGCAGTACTGACCAAGCGCTCTAGTTTTAGTAACCCTACAAAAACAGTAAGACTGGTTGGAAAAGCGTAAGACACTGGTGAAACGGCTTCCTTCTAAGTCATGACTCGTAGTGGAGGGTGTAAGACACTGGTGAAACAACTCCCTACTTAAGTCCTACGATACGAGAGTGTAAGACACTGGAGAAACAACTCCCTACTTAAGTCCTAGGATACGAGAGTGTAAGACACTGGTGAAACAACTCCCTACTTAAGTCCTAGGATACGAGAGTGTAAGACACTGGTGAAACGGCTCGTACTCGTATAAACCCAAGATCAAACATCAAAGTTCTTCCAAAGACTCCTGTAGGAAGTCTAGGTCAAGGACTTGTAGTGGAGGGCGTAAGACACTGGTGAAACTACTCCCTACATAAGTTCTACGATACGAGAGCGTAAGACACTGGTGAAACGGCTCATATTCATATAAGACACCAACACCAAAGTTCTTCAGAAGATCCTCAAGGAAGTCTTCACTAACTCTGCCACCATCACACGGTAGGATCACCACCACGGACCAGGAGTACAACGCAGCCGCATCTTCGAAGACCGTCGGAACTTGCCCAACATCTCCACCTTGAGGTGCCTAGTGGATCCTCGATCGTGCTGTTGCATAATTACCTATCCATGTCTGATGTAACATTGTACCTTTAATCATATGTTACTGTCAAATAAGAACAATATGTTTGTACTCTGTGCTATATTATCCTCTATTACTTTCCTACTTGTGTTCGTGTTGGTCTCAATTTCCCCACTCCCCAGTCGAGTATAAAGAACACACCTAATTAGTCAATATAACCCCAGTAAAAACCTGGTATAACAGAAGTATTTATATATATACAGATATATTTGAGTATTACTTTGTATGTTTCCTATGCACCTAATGCAGAGTGAGAGAGAGAGAGAGAGTACAAAGGAAATCAAGCAACAACAGGCCAAGCAACCCCTCAAGGCTGCTTACCCTCCAAAACACTGATGGTCAAGTGTCCAAACAGTAGTTTAGAGTGGGTAAGGGATAATTGGAAAGGGAAGACTGCCCTGGGACAAATGTCCGTGGCAGGATTAAGAGATGTTAGTAGGGGACAGTTGTTAGTAATATAATAAGAGGGAAACAAACAAAAATATATAAATTTACAAATGCAGGCAGTCGTGGATTTAAGGCGAGGTGTTTGTCTAGGCGAAGTTTCAAGGAATCAACAGTGCTGCAGTCTATGACATCTCGGGGAAGCCCATTCTGCAAGTTGACGACTCGATTGAAGAAGAAATTCTTAGACTCGTGGGAGTTAAAAGATTTACCAATAAAGTAGAGGTGCCGCTTTGCCCAAAATCAAAACGATATACCCAACTCTGCGATGGGTTACCATCATCACTACTATTACCACCATTATAACTACTATTATCACCATCATCACTACTGCTATCATCACTACAACTGTCACCATCATCACTACAACTGTCACTATCACGACTACAGCAGTCATCATCACCATTACACCATTACTTTTACCATTGTCACTAACATCATCACTAGTATTATCATTATCACTACAACTATTACCATCATCACTACTATTATCACCATCATCTTACAATCATCATTACTACTGTCACAATCATCACTACTACTGTTCCCATCATCACAACTACTAGTACTATCACCATCATCACTATTACTGTCACCATCATCACTACTACTAGTACTGTGATCATCATCACTACTGTCATCATTATCACTACAAAGTATCACCATCATCACTACTATCACCATCATCATTGCTATCACCATCATCCCTGCTGTTACTACCATCTCTGCTACTGTCATCATCAGTGCTATCACCATCATCACTACTACTATCACTATCATCACTAATAATATCACCAAGAATACTGGAGGATTCGTCCTGAAAACAACTTGCCCCCAATAGGGGGTGACAATTGTCGCATTGACCAACCGAATTTGCCTGCAAAATTTGGTGACGATACATTAACCCGTTCAATACCAGTTCTGTCCTTTTCATTTTATACTGAATAATAATAGACAATTTTATTCAGCTTAACCCCTGTCAAACGGGGATGTTTGTAACTTTTACTACCTGCCTGGTGGGCATATTTACCCTAAACGAGCTTCATTCCATGCTCTTTTTCATGCATAAACAAGAGCCAGAGCGTAATACAATTATGTATCCGTCAATGGGCGATAATAGAGCTTTCCAATGACACCTAAATCATCCTTGTACGACTACGGGTTCTTTTGCAACAATTGCGCAACACGAGGGCCAAAACCCTAAAATACGGTAAATTCCCAAGTTTTTTCCTTGTCTCGCGAGGCCAGGGGTGTGGAATGTTGTGGTGGGGAGCTCAGTTACCTCACTCGGTCCATGCCGAGCGGTCAGAGCCCGCCTATCGTCCTCCCAACGCGTGGACTCTCTCTCAGAGCCGATAATGTGCTCAACATCCCTTCCGACATATGTCGGGCCCCGCTGCTGGGGTGTTAATTAGCAGGCTTTCAACTATCCTAATTAACCCTTTTTCCACCAAAGATCCTTCTTAAGCTCCACAAAATTGTCTAAGTATAGCTAGAATATGATAGAAATAAGACGTCGCCAGTACAGAAAAGGTTTAAGGGGACCGGCCGCTTTTTACTCTTGAAGGTGTCAGTGAATTTCGTCTGAGTTCAATAATATTTGGAACACTTATAGGGGACCTAAAAAGAGAGATTCCTGTAATATTAATTCTCTAGGGCAATTGGTTTTTGAGTTAGGTAAGAATTAGTGTGTAAATTTTATGACTTTTAAAAATTAAAAGAAAATACAAATTTTATTGTATGATTGTTTTATTGCATTGAGGGTACTCACAATAGGTTGAATTTCAAATGAGAATTTCTATTTTTCTATTTTGCATCTAATCGTGGAATGAGGGCGTTTACAATTAGATAACAAATTAGTTCATTTTATCTGACACGTGTCTCGGGGTGCTGTGTCTAAATAGGAAAGAAATTTAAAAAAAAAGGAAATAGTGGTGGTAGGGAATTTTATGCCCTTTACAATGACACCAGAATTATTGTTGTAGCATTTTTTTGTTAATTTCTGGTGGCGCTAACTAGCGCGCTAACTTACGCGAGGTGCTAAGGCCAAGAGAGGGCTGGCAACCGAGATGCCAGCCGCACCCTCCCTCGCTCGCAGCTCAAAGCACACCGACTCTCTCTCCTTTGTGTGTCTATACGGGAGCTGTGACTAGGGTAGGGATAGCAGATACTGCCAGGGAAAATATCTTCGAAGGTAATGTTTATACCAAAAATGCATGGTTTGACCAGTTTTTTTTTACATGTATGAAAACCATAATGCATTTCCTAATTTCTGGACTAGGACGCGACCCGCGAAAGTTTGAAATAAGTACAAAAATAATATGTTTCCAAATTGAATATCGCCACATGACTTTCACTGAGTACAGCGAGATGGGTGCTGATGCCATATACCGGGTTGCTAAAAATTGCCTTTCTGAGCACAATCACGTCCAAAAAAGCAGCCGGTCCCCTAGTCTAGGAAACGTTTGGGGAATATTAACACTCTTCTTTTGATCTTTGACCTTGACCTTTTACCTTAAGTAATAGCATGTTTATATGAAATGTATATTAGGGGGAGTGGTCTTGCCACTGGCCTGGTAATCCAAAAGTCCCGGGTTCAAATCCCGATGTATCAATGGGAAGATATTATTGGGATGGAATTTGTGCTGTACCTGGTATCAGTGCATTACCACAAGCCCACCGAAACGTCAATAAAATACCCTCATTGTTCCCTGATTAAATAGCACTGTATGAATATTCCCATATTCAAAATATGCTATAGGGGTGCAATGCCTGGTGAGTTATCTGCTCAACAGGTGGCGTTGTGTGTGTGTGTGTAAGTGTGAGAGTCCGAGTGTAGGGGGTGAGACAGTGAAGCACGGGAACGAGGTGGCTTCAGAGATGGGGTTGTTTCGGGCCATGAGTGAGCACCGTGCCTCATGTGAAGGCAAGATGGCAGGTGCTCGTTGTACTCTACGTGCTTCACATGTCTCACTCCCTAGACTGGAACAAGACCTCACGGGCTTCACTGTTCATTGTAAAGCGGTGAATGTTAAGGCTCTCAGCCTATGCCCGAGAGGAAGTAAGTTGGAATATAGAACAAAACAAATTATTTATGTAAAATGCTACTAACAGTCAGCTTATCAAAATTTGAGTATTTTTTATGATAAAGGTTGACTTTTGACTTTGACCTGTGACCTTGACCTTTATGTAATATCATATTTTTTGCTTGCATTGGTGTAACCCTAGAAAATCAAATAAGCGTGCCAAACTTCATTAAAGATCATCAACTAGTTTCAGAGGTATTAAAGGAATAGCTGACCATGACCTTTGACCTTCATCTTGACCTTCATGTCTGAAAATTTAACATTTTAATTTTCCTTTAAAGCACAACTGTCTCAACAAAGTTTGTGAAGTTTACATGAATAGTAAAGAAATTAGCATATTGACTTTATATTTGACATTGACCTGTGACCTTGACCTATCAAATGGAATTATATTTATTCTTGTATGACCTTGGCCTAGGCATTCTGAATATGCATGATATGCCTAATGAGAATCACATTAAATAGTAAATACTAGTAAAAATCATATTTCGACCTTTAACCTTGACCTTTGACCTTGAACTTCGACCTTAGAACTTCTTATCAAGGATTTAGTTAGCTTAACAGCAATGTTCGTATTAACTAGCATTATGAATATGGTGTAGTTTGTAGAAACACTTTTTGATTACAAATAGCGATCATATACTGTGACCTTGACCTTTGACCTTTGACTAAAAATAAAATACATATATTTGGGTGGTCGTCGCATTGACCAACTGAATTTGCCTGTATAATTTGGTGACAATACATTAAACAGTCTAGGAGGAGTTTAGGGAAAATGCCAAACACTTGTTTTGACCTTGACCTCTGACCTCAATTATTACAATATTTATGTGAAATTTGATATACATGTTATTTAAGTAATAAGCCATAATACAGACAGTTTTCCGAAATTTGAGTATTTTTTTTAAATAAATAATACACGTTGACCTTTGACCTTGACCTTTATGTAAGAGTACATTTTTTTTTGGCATTGACATTGCCCATGAAAATCAAATTGGCATGCCTAATTTCATTAAAACCCACCAGTTAGTTTCATATATATTAATAGAATAGTTGACCTTGACCTTTTACCTTTATCTTGACCTTTCTATGTCTCAACATTTATTATTTTTCTTTTCATTTAACGTGCAACTATCACCAAATATTGTGAAGTTTGCATGAAAAGTAAAGAAAATAGCATATTGACCTTTTATTTGACCTTGACCTGTGACCTTGACATTTTATATGGAACTGAATAGTTTCTTGTATTACCTTGTCTTAGGTATTCCGAATATACATGGTAAGCCTAGTGAGAATCTAACAGTTAGTATAAGAAATACTAGTAAAAACCCTATTTTGACCTTTGACCTTACCCTTTAGAATATTTATCTAAAATGTGGGCAATACGATGTCAAGGTTACCAGTATCCTGTATAGTGAAAATGAAGACATTTTAATAAAAACTAAAAATAAATAGTATAAGTTGACCTTTCACCTTGACCTGTGACCTTGATGTAAGAGTAAACATTTGTGTTCATTGACATTGCCCAGGAAAATCAAATAAGCATGACTAATTTCATTGAAACCCATCAGTTAGTTTCATATATATTTATAGAATAGTTGAACTTGACCTTTGACCTTGACCTTCATGATATGTCTCAAAATTTATTATTTTCCTTTTCATTCAAAGTGCAACTATATCACCAAATGTGAATTTTGCATGAAAAGTAAAGAAATTAGCATATTGACCTTTTATTTTACCTTTCATATGGAATTGTATAGTTTCTTGTATGATCTTGGCCTACATATTCCGAATATACATGGTAAGTCTAGTGAGAATCTAACAGTTAATATAAGAAATACCAGTAAAACAAATATTTAGACCTTTGACCTCAATTTTTGATCTTCTTACCCTTCTGAATATTTATCTAAAATTTGGTCAATAAGATATTGAGGTTACCAGTAACTTGTTAGTGAAAATGAAGAAATTTTAGTAAAAACTAGGACATACAAAATATTGACCTTATTTTTAACCTTGACCTTTGACCTTAACCTTTAAGTTAAATTGAAAATTTCTTTTTGACTGACCTTCGCATTGACCAAATGAATATGCCTGTGAAATTTTTTGAAAATCCATCGAACAATCTAGGAGGAGTTTCCGGACGGATGACGACGGACGACGGACGACGACGACGACAGACAGACAAGCTGATTGGTGGTACACAGTATACGGGTGGGATCTGTGTGCGCAATACCACTCTGCTTCGCAGAGTTGATTATTTTGCAACCGTTCCCCCGCCTGTAATTAGATTGGTCGATAGTGAAATATTTATTACAGTTCATATTGTCGATGCCTTTTATGATTTTGAGCAATAGAATTAAGTTGCCTCTTAATCTGCGCTGGGTTAAAGAAAATAGATTATTTGGTAACTCTTCGTTGAACTCGTTCTAGTTTGTCTATATCTTTTTGGTAGTAAGTGCACCAGGATTGAACGCAATATTCCAGGAGCGGGCGGACTAAGGAATTGTAAAGAGTTAGAATTACATCTTTGGATTTATGCTCAAATGACCTGCCTTAAAGCCAATTATTTTGTTTGCCTTCTTACAACTTCTGAACATTGTTGACTCGGTTTTAGGTTACTCGATATTGTTACTTCCAAATCAGTTTTTCTGTCTACACTCTTAACCTCTCAGCTACGCAGCCCCTGTAGTATACACCATACCCCTGTGCGTAGGTATTTAGATCCATTCCTCACTAAAATCGTTAATTTACCATAAATATAATTAATATTTATCCATATGCACTTATTTTACGTTTAATATGAAGATAGTAACATATTACAACAATAAAACAAGTGGGAATAGTGTTTGGGGGGTGACAAACATGAAATATTGCAGAGCGGTTCATTCATGAAGTTGACAGGGAGCGAGAGTACACCCTCCCTCCACGAGCTCTGGTGAGATACTGGAGGTAGTGTGGGCTACTACTCTCTCTCTCTCCTCCTTCCACACCCTCCCTTTCCACCTTGGAACCGGGTGGGGATTTTTGGCACCATAAATAAACCGATAATTACAGGAATAAGAGAAAAATAGGTGATAATTGAAGGGGGGGGGGGGGACTTTGACAGATGTGGAGAAGTGATATGAGGTATGGAGGGAAAAACAAAATTGTTTCAAGTGCTACTGGGGCCTTTTAAAAGTTTTTTTGTAGGCCTAGGATCTTAAGAGTCTCCCCGCAGTCACCCAGTAAACCCTCTTAAAAGTCTCCCAGCGGCTGCCGGGATAAGCTGGGTGCCATTCATTGAATAGTTTGCTTTCTCATTTCGGTTTTTGATATGGAGTACTTTACATTTATCCGCATTGAAACAAATTTGTCAAATTTGAGCCCAATGTGACAACTTATCTAGATTATGCTGCATATCTTCAACATGTTCACTTGAGAGTACACTATTTGCAATTTTTGTATCATCAGTAAACTTTGAGATTGTACAGGTGAGACCCTCATCTACGTCGTTAATGTAAACTAGGAAGAGAACTGGCCCCAATACCGTTCCCTGGGGTAGCCCGCTACTTACATTGATCCATTTGGATGCTTTACCGTTTATGACTATTCTTTGCTTTCTGTCACTGAGCAAATTTTCTATCCATTTCTACACACCGTCTTGTATTCCATGCGCTTTTATTTAAAAAAATCAATAAACGTTTATGGAGAACTTTGTCACAGGCCTTTTGAAAATCAAGGTAAATAATATCTACAGCTTTACTCTCATCATGTAAGGTTGAGGATATCGTGGAAGAAGTCTAAGAGCTTAGTTAAGCAGGAGCGTTTATTACGAAAACCATGTTGAGTGTCTTTAAGTATGTTGTTTTCCGCTAAGTGATTTACGAGTTTGTCTCTTATGAAGTGTTTCTAGCATGTAGACGATACTTATTAGGTAAGGATTTGCTCCCTTTTTTTAATATCGGTATTATATTGACGAGCTTCCACTGATCAGGCATAGTTCCAGACTGTAAGGAATTATTGAAGAACAATGTCACTGGCTTGGAGAGCTCATACTTAGTTTCCTTTAGAACTCCAGGCAAGATAGGTCCAGGCGATTTATTTACCTTGAGTTTATCTAAACATTTCCAAACTTCTCTCTCTGTAATGTCAGAATTATCGATCTGAACAGGCGATGCTGTAGGGATATTACTGTAAGGTCTTCTGTTGTAAAAACTGATCCAAAGAAGGTGTTGAGAGCATTACTCATGGTTGCTTCATCTTTAGTGTAATCATCTTTCTCATCGACTAACGGTCCAATCTTTGAAGTCACTACTTTTTTCTTCCCTATGTAACTATAAAATTCTTTCGGGTTTGTCTTACTTTAATTTGCAACATGTATTTCTAGCGCGTTTTTACTTTGTTTTATTAACGTTTTGGCTTTGCGTCGTAGATCTACAAATATCACTTTATTTTCATGGGTGTCAGAGATTTTTAATTTATCATGAGCATTCTTTTTAGCAAGCAGACAATCCGCAATGTCTTTATTCCATCACTTAGGCCTATTATTGTGTACTCATCTTCGGTTTTTTAATAGTATACACTATACACTCATGTACTACATTCGCATAAGTGGAGGTGAAAAATCTCCATGATTGGTTAAGATTATAATTGTTAATCATAGAACTCCAGTTGATTTCCTTGAGTATTGCTCTAAGTTTACGGAATTTTGCTCTCTTGAAATTTGGGACCTTCTCTTTGCTGGTATTGAGTTCGTTGCTATTGAATTTTAAATGGAAAGTGATCATACAATGGTCACTATTACTGAATTCATCACCAACATTCAAATTCTTCTTTTGTTGCAAGTACAAGGTCAATAACGTTATTACCACGGGTCGGCGATCAAACAAATTGATAGAGCGAACTCTCTTGCAAGTTCGCATACAAGTCGTGTCCGGAGTGTAAAGTAAGAGTATATATATATTGGTATATCACAGTTTGATACAGGTGAACGGTACGGCATCTCATAACCAGGAAAAGTCCAGAAATTTGGGGATGATCTGGCAACCTAATCATGACATACTAACTTTTCAAACAAGGTCTTTTGCTCAGCAGATGGGAGCGCACACAAAAAGAAGTCTGTTGAGCAAAGTTTCGCAATTTTTGATCGTATCGTATAAATACGATAGAATATGACTCATTTGTGATCCCTTATGTCTCTGTGACATCACGGACGTTCCTGCAGCATGGCGTAGGACGAGTAGATCGTATATTATAAGATTGTAAATAAGTTAAGTTATAAAAGGCCTAATATGCTATTAAGCAATATTGACATGGTCTTATGTTATATATATGAATTTATCGTATATATTAATATAATTTATCGTATAGAGCAACCTAGATGCGGTACGATAATTTGGGCTCCTGGCGTTTGCCAAGGCAGCAAGGTGTGCCTCTGAGGAAGAGAAGGCAGAGCCTTCACGAACACCAACCAGTTAACATCTAATTTCCACCTTCAGTTGATCGCGCTATTGTGCCTCTAATCACAATACACTGACAGTAATACAAACAGCTACACCATCACGACGCTCTCATCGACGCCATGACTGACTGACAGATAAGCATAAAATTCATGTCCATTCCCATGTAATCATTTATTCTTTCTTTCACTTGACTCGAGTCTCGGGACCGGTGTCTTGCCTCCCCATTGTCCGCCATATTGGGTAAACGTTCTCCCTTGCCTCATTGCCACGTGGAACTATTGGTGAGTTAATTCCTGGCTAATATTAACCCTTATAACCTTACCCTATATATACATTTATTATGTGAGACCTTTGGATATATATTAGCTTGTTTCAGATTGAATTCAATTTAGATATGGAGTAGTTTTAATTTAGATTGATTTGATTTGATTCATTATAGCTTAGTAATATTTAACTTCCATTGATAGTTTACCACATTGGTGCCCAGACCCGGGAATTACCTACCGATAAGGAATTTTAGGCAATGAGAAGGGGAGTAGCCCAGGGATGCAGGAGCAAAGACCCCGGAGGGGTGGGGCTTGGTTATATTACTGTACCTCCGGCGCCGGTACCTCAGAGAATTGCTATAGTAGGGCATTCGTATGCCACTAGGCTAAGGGCAGCCGACAAAGGAGCTGAATCGTATCGGGCGTCGGAGGGGGATAGGACATTCAAGCTGTCCTACTTCGGGGTGCCTGGAGCCACCGTTGACACCCTGAAAGCCTCCCCACAGTGGGGGCAGGTGGTCCGTTTTAGGCCACACATGATCTTCCTGTTCCTGGGTGGCAACGATATCCGCCCCGATACCGTACCCCGCGAGTTAGCCAACGCCATCAAAGAGGTGGCGCTGGATCTGGAGCGTGAGTCCGGGGGGTGCTGCGAGATAGTAGCGATAGAGAGCCGGACTAGGGTCCGAGGCTTGTCAAAGGTAGAATACCACGCCATTAAAAACTCAGTCAATCGCACCCTGAGGTGTCGGCTGGTAGAGACGAAACACCGCTTTGTCTCGATCACCCTCAGCACCAGGGACCTCGACCAGGATGGGGTCCACCTCGATTTGGATACGAATCAAGTCTTATATAATAAAATTGTAGGGCTAACAAAGCGTTGGTTAGAGAGGGACGCCGGGGTGATATCGTTGCGCCTGCCTAAGTCCTGCATCCCACCCATCATCTTCCCCCAATAATTTTCTTTTACATTTCGGACTTCCTGTGACATATGACCTGAACTAACATTTTTTCTTGTTCAATATGACCCTTTAGTAGGTATTGCTATTTTGTGTACTATTTTTTCTCCATAACATAGAATTCCGCCGGTCGGCGTCTCTTAACTAAACTACTATTTTGCCGTTGTTTTTGTAACATTTAGATACATAGCCTATAGGCTTACATGCAAAATGAGTAAACAGGAAGAGACACCGTCGGGTGGGGTGCTGATCAAAGCCCTAAAAATCAAAGGGCAGGACTTCGGGGAGTATTAAATAGGCTAATTGTAGACGTCAACACTTTCATCACTACTGCTGACCTCGAGGAATTGGAAGCTAGATTAGACAACGTCCAGGCTACCCACGGTCGTATTATGGCTCTGAGTGAGGTGATTGTGGCAGGCATGACAGAGGAGGAAGAGATAGTTACAGAGTGTGATAATCGCGCCCTCTATGATGAACCTGTCTTTAGAGCGAAGCACATATTACAGCGTGCTGTCGCAAGTAAGAAGGGAGGCGAGAATGAGGCCCATAGAAGGGCTGACCCAAAACACACTGTACACCTCCCAAAGCTCAATCTTCCTACATTTGGGGGCAAATTGACTGAGTGGTTAGCTTTTTGGGACGTATTTCGGTCTACAGTTCATGAATCCTCTTTGGATAATGTCCGCAAGTTTCACTCCCTGAAGGGACAAATGGAAGGAGAGGCCTTACATTTGATAGAGGGTTTTGCGGTAGTGGGTGATAGTTATCTTGAGGTAGTACAATTATTAAAGTCCACATACGGGGATCAAGAGCAGTTGAAGATGGCCCATGTCGTTTCCTTGTTAAAGCTCGCAGAACCACAGTATAAGGTTGAGGAGTTAGCAAATTTTAGGGCAAATATGGAGTGCCATACTCGATCGCTAGACACCCTAGGGCTCACCACACAGGAAATGATAGTCATTATCTTACGTCAGAAGCTTCCTATGGCAATACTTGACAAGGTTAGATAGTTTGATCTGGGGGAGTTCAAAACTCAGTTCAGTAAAGAAATCAATAATCTACAGTTGAACAAAGGGAGAATGTATGTGTCGGGAGGGAGTGAGAATGTGAAGAAGAGGGGAACAGTAAGCATGACGGTGGGGATTAAAGAAAAGAAAGAGGGTACATATAAGAAACCTGCTCAGATTCTATGTAAGCTATGTAACAACAAACATAAATGGAGTTTCTGTGTAAAATACCCCACAAATGAGACAAAACTAGCACAGGCAAAGAGGTTGAAGCTATGTGTAGGTTATCTAATTCAGGAACATGGTAAGCAGGGACAATGTACTGCTACATACTTAAGGCCCTGTCGACACTGCAAAGGACATCACTTTGATAAGTTGTGTCCTACAGCAGATAAAGTCAAAGACGTCAACCCAGAGGGTACTACAACTGTGACACTAGGTAGCACGCAAGACACCACTATATTGCCCACAATACAGATTCCCATGGAAGGTAACGACAGTAACAAAGTTTGTCGGGTACTTCTAGATCAAGGGTCTCAATGTTCCTTTATAAAGAGGTCCGTGTTAGTGGGACTGAAGCACCGAATCGTAGGGGCTGAGACTCTTCGATTGCAGGGCTTCACAGGGGTTACTGACAAACAAGACTACGAGATAGCGGAGATTTCATATTTCTACCGTAAAAACCGGTACTTTATGACATGTATCGTAGTAGACACCCTACCAGAATATGTATCTGTAGGAGTGAAGAAGGTGGAACACGCATTACGTAGCAAAGGGGTTAACTTGTCAGATCCCATGGGAGATCAGAGTGAGGTGCATGTTCTACTTGGTGTGGATCATTATTATGATGTAGTATACCCTGGATTTAAAAAGATGTGTGGTGTAATTTTAATCCCTACTAAATTTGGATATTGCATGAGCGGAAAGGTGCATACTACACAGTCAAAGGTCCTGGTCGACACGGTCTCGATATATAGAGTCAATGTAACCGCGGCAGAGGAGTTGGGAAGGGAGGATTCCCAACCTAGTGACCCTAAATTGGCTGCCGAGTTCGACCTGGAACGACTGTGGAGATTGGATCACATAGGCATTAATCCTATGGAGACTGATTATGACTCGGAAGTTGCGCTACAAAGGTTTGACGAGTCTGTGAGCTACTGTGCCTCAGACAAGCAATATAAAGTTAGTTTACCCTGGAAGAAGAGTGAGATAAGCCTGCCTACCAACTATGGTTTGGCATTTGGTCGCTTGCGCGCATTACAGCGTAAATTGTCTAACGAACCGAGCACGCGCCAGGCGTATGACAATGTATTTCGGAGTTATGAAGATAGGGGCTTTATTGAGAGAGTCGATGTCAAGGAACCGATTAAGAAGGGTAGGGTTCACTATCTGGAAAGACAGCGTCACCACACCAATACGGGTGGTGTATGACTGCTCTGCCCATCAAGGTCAACAACCCAGTCTAAATAACTGCCTGTTGACAGGTCCGTCCATGGGGTCGGACCTGTCCCAACATCTAATGCGGTTTAGGCTGGGGAAGTACGCATATAGGCCTACCAGTGACATCGAGAAAGCATTCTTGATGGTCAAGCTAAAGGAGGAAGATAGAGATGTTACCCGCTTTCTTTGGTTCAGCGACATTAGCGACTCTGAAAGTCCGGTCATAATATACCGTTTTCGGGTTGTACTCTTTGGGGCCACGTGTTCACAGTTTTTGTTAAATGCCACAATAAAAAAACATCTAGCTGATACTCATGAGGACACAAGTAAACTATCTCACGGATTATATATAGACAATGTTCAGGGTTCTAGCGATAGTCAGGATGATTTGTTATATACATACTGGCAAGCACGCAGATTGTTTACAGATGCACATTTATTTCTCCGCGAGTGGGTTACTAATAGTGAAGATCTTCAGAGTTTGATAAAGTTGGACGGTACGGCATCTCATAACCAGGAAAAGTCCAGAAATTTGGGGATGATCTGGCAACCTAAACATGACATACTAACTTTTCAAACAAGGTCTTTTGCTCAGCAGACAGGAGCGCACACAAAAAGAAGTCTGTTGAGCAAAGTTGCGCAATTTTTTGATCCTTTGGGTCTAGCATTACCCGTTACCATAAGAGCTAGGATTCTAATGCAGGAAGTTTGGAGACGTAAAATAGGATGGGATGACAGTTTGCCCTAGGACCTGAAAGACCAAGGGACATTGTTGTTGAATGAGTATGCCATCCTATGTACTAAACCTATACCTCGTAAAGTGGCGGCGTTCGGTGACGTTACGTTACACACGTTTTGCGATGCTAGCGCCACGGCATACGGGGTAGCCATATATGTCGTTACTTCATTTGGGGCACATTTAATTACAGCCCGGGCCAAGGTAGCCCCGGTCAAAAAGGTAACTATCCCTAAAATGGAATTGACTGCCACGCTGCTATTAGCACGTCTGGTGCAACATGTACGCGCAGCATACGAGAGTGAATTAAATATTGAAATCGTTCACGTTTGGTGCGATAGTCAGGTCGCACTCAACTGGATACATAGCAAGAAGTCTCTGCCAGTTTATGTGCGGAATAGGGTAGATGAGATTAGAGCCCTTTTGCCAGACGTTGCTTATCATTATGTAAATACAAACGAAAACCCTAGTGATCTCATAACTAGGGGTATAACGGCTAGCCAATTAGTGAAGTCCGAATTGTGGTGGCATGGTCCAAAGTGGCTGCTCCATGAAAATTAATGGACGATTTGGCATGCTGTAGGTGAGGGACTTCTGCCACTGGAAACAGTGGCAGTTACAGCCCAACCAAATGAGCCACCGGGTCCAATCATAGAGTGGGCAAGATTCGGTGACTATAATAAACTAGTCAGAATTGTAGCTTGGGTGTTGCGATATGTATCCAATATCAAGCTTAAATTAACGGGCCAACTCTGCAACAGGGGTCACAACATTGATGCTCGTGAATTTAAAGCAGCTGAAGTAACTTTGGGCGGGTGCCCAACCCCGAAAAGGGTTGAAATAGGGGAGCTATCCCCCCGCCATAGGCGGCTTTCTAGGGCCTTTCCTAGCTGATGCTGAGAGGATTGGGTTCTAGTCATGTGGTGATGGGATGGTCTATCAGAGTGAGAACTGAGCAATCTCTGCCATACCCATAGCTTACTCTGACTGTTCCTTTTACTTATATATTTTCTAGATCTCAAGTGACGGCGTCTCTAACGTGGATTGACCTCCCAATCTACCAAGATTGGAAGCCAAAGCGTCACATTTTTCCCTTGCCCCTCAACTTTCTCTTCATAATTTCTGAGGGACACAGGGCCCTGGGTGGGGCTATGGTTTCCCGGGCATTTCCGCACCCTCCTCAGCTCCCCGCCATGGAGTGGCTTCGGTCACCCAGGCTTTATTGTGGTCGGCGGGGAGGGTTCTGTGGGGGCGCTCGGTTATGGCCTTGGCCTTGCTCGGGGCCTTGGGGCTGTTCGGCCAGGCAGCTTGGGGAACAACAACAACAACAACAACTTTGACCAAATGGGTTCAAGTAGAAACCTTTTCCATTGAATCAGAATCCTTGCAAAGCTCGAATAAGACTTAGTGCGTCAACTAAGGTTGCACCTTGACAATGGCCTCATCAGGTGTGAGGGTCACCTGAAGTGGTCGGATGTAACAGACGGCACAAACCGCCCTATACTTATGCCAACAAGACATCACGTTACTGATCTATTGATCATACGTGCACATAGGGAAGTAAAACACTATGGGGTATGTCATATTATATCAAATTTACGTCTCACATGGTGGATACCCAGAGTTCGACAAGTAGCTCGACGCGTAGTAAGAAAGTGTATAATATGTCAGAGACTAAAAGGTAAACCATATGCAACTGGACCAGCTCCACCTCTACCTGAATGCCGTGTAAAGCACATAGAACCTTTCCAAGCTGTAGGGTTAGATTACACAGGGGCATTGAAGACGAGAGAGCATGAGAAGGTTTATATATTATTGTTTACCTGTGCAACGTCTCGAGCGGTACACCTATAACTATGTGATAATATGTCTAGCGAAGAATTTATGCTGGCGTTTAGACGGTTTTGTGCCCGTCGTTCATTCCCTCAACTCATTCTTAGCAGCAATGCCCCCACTTATGTCCAGGCATCAAAATATCTAAAGGATATGAGTAGTGATCCTACTATCATCACTTTTTGGGGAGAGAAGAAGTGCGAATGGAGGTTCATTCCAGTTAAGGGACCTTGGTTTGGTGGAATGTGGGAACGGTGTGTCGGCATAGTGAAGTCAGGACTCAGAGCGGTAGTTGGATGTGCTCTATTAAGGAAGAGTGAGTTGACGACAGTCCTCACAGAGATAGAGGCAGTCGTGAACGATCGTCCGCTTACAAATGTGTACACCGACCTGCAAGAACCACTACCATTAACGCCAGCTCACTTGCTATATGGAAAACCATTGACTGCGTTTCCATCTGATTTCCAATCCATAGAGTTAGAGGATCCCTCGTTGTACTCTGAGGTAGCGGTGTCTAAGAGATACCAGTATATATCGGGGATAATAGATTTTAGAAAATGGTGGATTAATGAATATCTGCTAGCACTGAGGGAAAGGAGTGTTACTCCCTCTGGTAGACCAACGGCACCTACTGTTGATGAAGTTGTTTTAATTAAAGAAGATAGTCCTCGTTTATACTGGAAATTGGGCCGCGTCTTGGAGGTATACAATGGGGCAGACTCTGTAGAGCGGGTGGCGCTATTGAAGACAGCCACTGGAACTACTGTTCGTCCTATCGCACGTTTGTACGCTTTGGAGCTCGATTCCACTTTACAATCGGAGACTCCACCTGTTATTGCTGGGTCCGAGAATTCTCAGATTAACGACTCGCCTCTTACTGATGGTGATCAATCTCGGACCGGGACGCGTCCCAGACGCGCTGCTGCTGGCGCCGTCGACATGTGGCGTCAGAAGATAGCCTCTGGGCAGCTTTAAGTTTAAGGTGGGGTTCAGGTATTTTTTTGTGGGGGGAGTGTATCGTATAAATATGATAGAATATGACTCATTTGTGATCCCGAATGTCTCTGTGACGTCACAGACGTTCCTGCAGCATGGCGTAGGACGAGTAGATCGTATATTATAAGATTGTAAATAAGTTAAGTTATAAAAGGCCTAATATGCTATTAAGCAATATTGACATGGTCTTATGTTGTACATATGAATTTATCGTATATATTAATATAATTTATCGTATAGAGCAACCTAGATGCGGTATGATAATTTGGGCTCCTGGCGTTTGCCAAGGCAGCAAGGTGTTCCTCTGAGGAAGAGAAGGCAGAGCCTTCATGAACACCAACCAGTTAACATCTAATTTCCGCCTTCAGTTGATCGCGCTATTGTGCCTCTAATCACAATACACTGACAGCAATACAAACAGCTACACCATCACGACGCTCTCATCGACGCCATGACTGACTGACAGATAAGCATAATATTCATGTCCATTTCCATGTAATCATTTATTCTTTCTTTCACTTGACTCGAGTCTCAGGACCGGTGTCTTGCCTCCCCATTGTCCGCCATATTGGGTAAATGTTCTCCCTTGCCTCATTGCCACGTGGAACTATTGGTGAGTTAATTCCTGGCTAATATTAACCCTTATAACCTTACCCTATATATAAATATATTATGTGAGACCTTTGGATATAAATTAGCTTGTTTCAGATTTAATTCAATTTTGATATGGAGTAGTTTTAATTTAGATTGATTTGATTTGATTCATTATAGCTTAGTAATATTTAACTTCCATTGATAGTTTACCACAGATCCTTTGGGTCTAGCATTACCCGTTACCATAAGAGCTAGGATTCTAATGCAGGAAGTTTGGAGACGTAAAATAGGATGGGATGACAGTTTGCCCGAGGACCTGAATGACCAAGGGACATTGTTGTTGAATGAGTATGACATCCTATGTACTAAACCTATACCTCGTAAAGTGGCGGCGTTCGGTGACGTTACGTTACACACGTTTTGCGATGCTAGCGCCACGGCATACGGGGTAGCCATATATGTCGTTACTTCATTTGGGGCACATTTAGTTACCACCCGGGCTAAAGTAGCCCCGGTTAAAAAGGTAACTATCCCTAAAATGGAATTGACTGCCATGCTGCTACTAGCACGTCTGGTGCAACATGTACACGCAGCATACGAGAGCGAGTTAAACATTGAAATCGTTCACGTTTGGTGCGATAGTCAGGTTGCACTCAACTGGATACATAGCAAGAAGTCTCTGCCAGTTTATGTGAGAAATAGGGTAGATGAGATTAGGGCCCTATTGCCAGACGTTGCTTATCATTATGTAAATACAAAAGAAAATCCTAGTGATCTCATAACTAGGGGTATAACGGCTAGCCAGTTAGTGAAGTCCGAATTGTGGTGGCATGGTCCAAAGTGGCTGCTCCATGAAAGTGAATGGAAGATTTGGCATGCTGTTGGTGAGGGACTTCTGCCACTGGAAACAGTGGCAGTTACAGCCCAACCAAATGAGCCACCGGGTCCAATAATAGAGTGGGCAAGATTCGGTGACTATAATAAACTAGTCAGAGTTGTCGCTTGGGTGTTGCGATATGTATCCAATATCAAGCTTAAAGTAACGGGCCAACTCTGCAACAGGGGTCACAACATTGATGCTCGTGAATATAAAGCAGCTGAAGTAACTTTGATCAAGTGGGTTCAATCAGAAACCTTTTCCAATGAATTAGAATCCTTGCAAAGCTTGAATAAGACTATAATGCCTAATCTAGTGCGTCAACTAAGGTTGCACCTAGATAATGACCTCATCAGGTGTGAGGGTCGCCTGAAGTGGTCGGGTGTAACGGACGGCACAAACCATCCTATACTTATGCCAACAAGACATCACGTTACTGATCTATTGATCATACATGCACATAGGGAAGTAAAACACTACGGGGTATGTCATATTATATCAAATTTACGTCTCACATGGTGGATACCCAGAGTTCGACAAGTAGCTCGACGCGTAGTAAGAAAATGTGTAATATGTCAGAGACTAAAGGGTAACCCATATGCAACTGGACCAGCTCCACCTCTACCTGAATGCCGTGCACATAGAGCCTTTCCAAGCTGTAGGGCTAGATTACACAGGAGCATTGAAGACGAGAGAGCATGAGAAGGTTTATATATTATTGTTTACCTGTGCAACGTCTCAAGCGGTACACCTAGAACTATGTGATATGTCTAGCGAAGAATTTATGCTGGCGTTTAGACGGTTTTGTGCCCGTCGTTCATTCCCTCAACTCATTCTTAGCGACAATGCTCCCACTTATGTCCAGGCATCAAAATATCTAAAGGATATGAGTAGTGATCCTACTATCATCACTTTTTTGGGAGAGAAGAAGTGCAAATGGAGGTTCATTCCAGTTAAGGGGAGATCTCCACTTGAGGGATTTTTTTCTTGACCCCTTTCTCCCTCATGTTTAGCCCCATTGCTTTTGATATTATAAAATGTTTGCCCCATTAGTTTAGCGATTTTAAGAACTTTCACCCCATATTAAGACCTTTCGTGCAATTCAGGTGTCGATTTTATCCTGGCGAGCGATAGCGAGCCTGTAATTTAAGAGGAACCGGCCTTCGGCCGGGAAATTTTTCTACCGAAAAATTTACAAATTTATCTTGAAAGGGACTCAAGGGGGTGTAATTTTAAGCTTGATGGAGGTCTAGGGAACATACTAAAAACCTCCCCTTGGTTTGGTGGAATGTGGGAACGGTGTGTCGGCATAGTGAAGTCAGGACTCAGAGCGGTAGTAGGACGTGCTCTATTAAAGAAGAGTGAGTTGACGACAGTCCTCACAGAGATAGAGGCAGTCGTGAATGATCGCCCACTCACATATGTGTACACCGATCTGCAAGAACCACTACCATTAACACCAGCTCACTTGCTATATGGAAAACCATTGACTGCGTTTCCATCTGATTTCCAATCCATAGTAGAGTTAGAGGATCCCTCGTTGTACTCTGAGGTGTACAGGTGTACGTTGTACAGGAATTTGAGCGACACGTGATAGAACCAGTGAGTCAGGCGTTCCTGGTCGGCAGCTCGGAGTCAAGAGCTTTTAGATATGTGGGTTTGAACATCATATCTGAAAGCGATGGCAGCATAACTCTTGATCAGTTCCAGTACGCTTCATCAACAAGCTTCTGCAATTTTTCACTGTGCTTGTCATCCTCACCAGCATAACCCATAAACATGGATAAATGCACTGTCTCTTCCGCATCATCTCTTTCACAAGAATTCCCCTTATTCTCATACGCATCAGGACAATCTCTAGCCCAATGAAATTTTGAATCACAAACTGCACATTTTGACACTCTACCATCAGGCCCCAAAGGATTTTGTTTCCTGCCATATCTATGATTAAAACCTCTACCACGGCTTCTCATAGCACCTCTTCTAGCTAAAGGCCGTGCTCGACCCACACCGCCTGTATACAATGCTTCCTCTTCCTTCATGTCACTTTTACCTTCAGTAACAAACACAGGTTCACTTTTAACATTCACAACACTTGTCCCAACAGCTGATGTCTCACCACCAAAAATACGGCACAGACCTGACTTCATATGTTCATAACTCACTTCAGTAACTGCAGACATGGCCAACTGTCTTTCATTATCAGACAAATTACAAGCGGACAACAGCATAAAGGCCTTTACTGCATCCGGTAATGTCATATCCTGTTCCGAACATTTAAAACACGTTTGCTCAAACTTAGACACGAAGGTACGCATATTCATGTCACTAGGCCGCCGTAGATTATAAATGTCATGGAACGCCGCAAACTGCCGTCTTCCTTTGTCCACCAGTAACAACTCATCAAGCTTCTTTAACAATACTTCAACTCCGTCGTCTTTGTTTAAGTCCGCGGCGGGTATTTCGGACAAGGCCTCTCTTGCCCGCCCTGTTAGAGACAAGTGGATCGCCGATGCCTGTTTTTTCTTGGCCAAATCTGTCAACTCACACCAAATGTTTATATATTTTTTCCAGTTTTCATACCCATCCTCATTCTCCAGTTTCGGTGGCCACTTAGTTGAACACGCCATTGTTTTCCGAACTACGCTCTGCTACCAATGTTAATTAGCTCAATGGCCGTGTTCACCACTCACCCGTATGTAAACGACTGGCTCCGTCCTGACAGCTAGCCCGCCTAATCGGTCCGGTCGTGACGTCATCTCTTACACGTCAGCATATAGTAGACCACGCAATTTGGCGGGAAACTAGTTGGGCAAACTCCCGTGTCGATCGTCTGCTCACATATATAACCAGTTTGCACTCCCACACACATTAACATATTTGCCTATGTTAACAGGTGCTAAGGGTTGTGCTGTACTGGATACTGGATGTTCTACAACTGTGTGTGGATCGGAATGGATTGAAAATTACATTCATGAGTTAAGTGATTATGAAAAAGCTCAAATTACCGGAGGCACTTCAACTTCGACTTTTACATTTGCGGATGGAGCCACAGTGCCATCGATGAAGCGAGTGACCTTGCCATGCCAGGTGGGCGATGTGCGTGCGACTATCGTGACGGATGTGGTAGAGTGTAACGTTCCTTTGCTTTTGAGTAAAAAGTCAATGAAAAAGGCGAAAATGGTGTTGGATTTTGAGACGGACATGGTGAGAGTTTGTGGACAAGACATTCGTTTGGAGTCTACGTCATCGGGACACTATCTGTTGCCCACTTCGTTCTGACTGGGCCAGAAATCCAGGAGTATGGTTACACTGGCATCATTAGAAACCGGTGAAAAAGGAACTGCACTGAAGCTTCATAGACAGTTTGGTCACCCTACGTCGGCTAAGCTATTGAAACTTGTGAAGGATGCGGGAATTAACAATGCTGACTTGGAACGGTCAATAAGTGAAGTGTCTGAAAACTGTGAAGTTTGTTGCAAATTCAAGAAGGTTAGGCCTCGTCCTGTGGTGTGCCTGCCTATCGCGAATAAATTTAATGAGACTGTGGCTTTGGACTTAAAGGTTTGGGGGAGACAGTATTTTTTGGTTGACTTGGCCACAAGATATTGCAGTGCGGTAGTAATTAATGATAAGTGTGCCTCTACCATCCTTCATGGAGTGTTTCGGAGCTGGATTACTGTATTTGGCCCACCAAGGAAGTTTCTTACCGATAATGGGGGTGAATTTAACAATGCTGATATGCGTACGCTGCTGAGATCCCTTGGAGTAATGGGGTTTGTGAACGTAAGAATGCGGTGATAGGTGATACTGTGAGGAAAATCATGGCAGATACACGTTGTAACTTAGAGGTGGCTTTGGCTTGGGCGATTTCTGCGAGGAATGCCCTTACGAACTATTCGGGCTTCTCGCCTAACCAGCTTGTTTTTGGCTACAACCCTGTGTTTCCTAGTGTCTGGGTCAATGATCCTCCTGCATTGGGGACGCCTCCATCCTGCTTTGTGAGAGATAACCTGAATGCTCTTCACACGGCGAGACAGGAATTTCTGAGGATAGAATCCTGTGAGCGATTGACCAGGGCTTTGCGGCACAACATGCGCCCGAGTGATTCGAACATTGTACAGAATGGTGATGACGTATTTTATAAGAGAAATGACGGTCATGAGTGGCACGGCCCTGGTATCGTGATCGGCAGAGATGGGAAGCAAGTTTTGGTAAGACACGGGGGCATCTATGTGAGGGCTCATGAGTGTCGTATAGCGCCGGCTCCGGGAAGGGATACAGTGGTTGAGGTTTCCAATGCAGGGTTGGGCGAGGAGGAATCCAGTAAAGAGTCTTCGGGAGCTGTGTCGCAATACCCTCCAGATGATGAGTCCGAGGATGGTGACATGGTGGACCTTCAGCCGGCGGTAGCTGGTACATCTGGTGATCAGGCTTATAAGATCAAGATTGGCCAGCGGATTAGAGGTATTCATGCAGAGAGTGGGGCGTCGGTGTCTGGAAAATTGTGAGTTGTGCCGGCAAAGCAACGGGGCAGTTTAAAAATTGTTACAACTTACAAAGAGACTCTGATGGCGGTATTGGCTCGGTGGATGTGCAGAAGGATTTTAGCACTTGGGAAGTGGTAGATGATGATGTTGAAATTTTATTTCTGTTCCATTCTGAGGATGTTTTAAAGGCCAAGGACAGTGAGATTGAGAACTGGAGGGGTAATGATGTGTACGAGGAAGTTAATGACGTTGGACAAGATACTATTTCTGTCCGTTGGGTGATGACTGAGAAAATAAAGAATGGCCAGCCGGTTGTTAACCCGTTGAGCCCCGGCTAGTTATAATATTTTGTTCACCCCAGTCCCAAGCCATTTTCACTTATTTTTTTTTTTTGCTAAAATGGAAGACAAGGATGAGAAATGAAAAAAAAAAAAAAAAAAAATCACCTCTGACATTTTTTTTTTGGGGGGGGGGGGGCCGGTGGGGGGTTGGGGGGGGGGAGCCTCAAAAAAATTTGTTGAGCCAAAATGGAAGAGAATGGTGAAAAATGAACACACAAATAAAAAAAACTCATTTCGGTCATTTGGGGGGCGGGGGGTTTCAATAGTTCGTCTCCCCCGCATGACCACCCGCCCGGGAGCACTAGGGTAAAAACTGAGTATGGCATTGTACGGCATACATCCTAAGGAGTATCTCACATAAATCTCAAGCCTCTAGCTCCCATACGACCGGAGTAATGAAGGTTCAAAGTGGCGGTGAACTAGGGGTGTAAACTATCCCCACTAAGCCCACCACCACCAGCCGCGCGGCTGTCTCGGCCCGCTCACACCTACTGGCCCGGCTCCCACACACACTACGGTACCTCCCCCTCCTATTCTCCCGCCATTTCCTACCTTACGAGCCACGTAAGTGTTTTTTATATGTCGGACGCACGTGATGCGTCGCTGGGAGTTGGTGATCAAAGACTGCCGACGCAACACGTGCGACGCTGGGTCTCAACGGGTTAAAGCACGTCTGGTAGCCAGAGGATTCGAGGAGGACACTGTGGATTTACGAAAGGACTCGCCTACGTGTACAAAGGAAGCGGTACATCTGGCTCTTGCGTTTGCCTCTGGTAACCAGTGGGTTTGTCACTCTATGGATGTGAAGGCGGCCTATCTGCAAGGGAACATGATTGAACGAGTGATTTATCTACGCCCTCCTCCAGAGTATGCTGATGGTAGGCTGTGGAGGTTAAAGAAGACAGTTTACGGTCTATGTGATGCTGCCAGGCACTGGTATCTGCGGGTTAAGGATCAGCTGTTGTGTCTTGGAGCTCAAATGTCATCCTTGGATTCAGCATTGTTCTTCTGGAGTAATAGGGGCAACGTTGATGGCATCATATGTATATACGTGGACGATTTTCTCTGAGCCGGCACACAGGAATTTGAGCGACACGTGATAGAACCAGTGAGTCAGGCGTTCCTGGTCGGCAGCTTGGAGTCAAGAGCCTTTAGATATGTGGGTTTGAACATCATATCTGAAAGCGATGGCAGCATAACTCTTGATCAGTTCCAGTACGCTTCATCCTTGTTGCCAATCACAATCAGCAGACAGCGAGCACTGGTAAAATCTGAAATTGCCCTGGAGGAGGTTACTAGTTTCAATTGTCCCTATTTTGATTATTCTATATACAAATTAATTTCTGCTGGTAAATTTAAATACATATGTTGCATCTACCGTTCCCCAAATACTCCTCCAGAGCAAAGTCTTTTTGATTCTCTGTCCTCACAACTCAGTGTCCTCAACTTAAATGCTTCTTCTGAAATCACTGTGTTGGGTGATTTTAATGTCCATAATGTTGAATGGCTCACTCATTCAGCCAGGACTGATGATGCTGGTCTTGAATGTGAGCTATTTGCAGACTCATTTAATCTCATTCAACTAGTCAACCAACCCACCCGTGTACCAGATAATCCTAATCATAATTCCCACCTACTGGACTTATTTTTAACAACCAATTCAGAAAATTATGATGTTACAGTGAGGTCCCCACTTGGATCTTCTGATCACTGTCTGATACAGGCCACCTGTCTATCACCTACCACACCTTCCCACTCTGAACCTGTTTTGGTGACTAAATGGCATTACGATAGGGCAGACTGGGAGGGTCTTCAAGGTTTCTTTATTGATATTCCCTGGACCTCTTTCTTTTCTAATGATGCACACTCCACCTTGAGCCACATACAAGATTTTGTAAAAATTGGAATGGAAACTTTTATTCCTCATCAAAAGTACAGTAAAAGATCTAATTCACCTAAATGGTTTGACCATAATTGTGCTAGAGTAACTGAACAAAAAGCAATAGCCTACAATGCATACACAAGATCAAAAACACATGAAGCCTTTAATTACTTTAGAAACATCAGAAATCATGCCAAAACTGTATTAAACCTAACTAAATCAAACTTTCTCCATAAGCAGGCAAATAAACTTCTAAATAATCCAAATGATAACAAAATATTTTGGTCTACTCTTAACTCATTCAAATCCAACTTCACTACTGCTTCATCCATTCCACCATTAAAATCTCCGACTGGCAATCTTGTAAGTGACCCACGAGGTAAAGCTAACCTTCTTGCAGATATTTTCTCCACCAACTCAACCTTAGATGAAATAAATCAAGATGTCCCTGTACTTAATTTTAATTCACCTGAAATTCCCTCACTTAAGATCCACACCAGACATGTCAAAACTATTTTGCAGAATCTCTCAGTAGATAAGGCTCCTGGTCCAGATGAAATTCCTCCAATAGTACTTAAGAATTGCTCCTTGGTGCTCGCTCCTGTATTGGCAAAAAATTTCCGTCTGTGTACTCATACCTCATGCTTCCCAGTACCCTGGAAAGAAGCAAACATCCATCCAGTTCCTAAAAAAGGTGCCTCTTCAGATCCATCAAACTACAGACCAATAGCTATAACTTCCACTCTTGGTAAAGTCTTTGAAATTATATTAAATAATCACATAATTAAGCATCTGGAGAATAATAAATTAATCAGTGATAGGCAATATGGTTTTAGACGATGTCGATCAACTGCAGACATTCTTTGCCTTCTTACGCATCAAATCAACCAAGCTACAGACCAACATGGTGAAACACATACAATAGCACTGGATATATCAAAGGCATTTGATAGAGTCTGGCATCAATCCTTATTGTCGAAGATGTCACACTACGGCCTTGCATCATTAGTTCCACTAATTTCTTCTTATCTTCATAACAGAAAAATATGTGTAATGGTAGATGGCCTTTATTCTCAATTTCACTCAATAAATGCTGGTGTTCCCCAGGGATCAGTTTTGGCCCCAACTCTGTTCCTCATTCATATCAATGATCTCATATCTACCACTCATAATCCAATACATTCCTACGCAGATGACTCAACACTCCACAGTTCCTTCACATTTACCAATTCTTTCACCCACCCCGATCTTATAAATTCAAAAATAAACACTGCAATTTCTCTGAACCAGGACCTTTCTAGAATTAATGAATGGGGACAAGAGAATCTAGTTTCCTTTAATGCACAGAAAACCAAGTACATTCAATTTTCTAACCGACAGAATCTCACTGACTCCCATATATTTTCGAGAATTCTTCACTGACGAGCAGTTGGCCGCAATATATAAAAGTCATGTGCGCTCTCAGATGGATTACTGTTCACCTCTGTGGGGTGGAAGTGGAGTGGTTGCATTGAGGCAGTTGGACAAAATTCAAAATAAAGCTATTAGATTAATCAATAACCCTGCAATCACACAGGACCTTCCTACATTAGCCATACGAAGAAACGTTGCATCCCTTGCATTATTCTACAGATATTTTCACAGCAATTGTTCCGAGGAACTTGCTTCAATTGTGCCGCCTCTCCACATCTTTCCCCGTAGAACTAGGGCAGCTGAGAGCGCCCATGAATTTACACTTTCTCCTCCACAATGCAGAACTTCTGCTTATCAGAATTCATTTATCCCCAGAGCTACTACTCTTTGGAATTCACTTCCCTCGAATTGCTTTCCACAAACTTACAATCTACAAATGTTTAAATCCAGTTGTTACAAACATTTTATGAATGGAGGATGCCTTTAGGCACATGGACCTTTTTGTTTTATCTGTGTTTTTCCTTCCTCCGTTCATTGTCTCTTAAAAAAAAAAAAAAAAAAAAAAAAAAACGGGAGAATTGTCTGAGTATAGAGCATTAATTGGACAGTTGAATTGGATAGCCACTCACACTAGGCCTGACATCGCCTTTGACGTGTGTGAGTTAAGTGTGGCCAGAAAACAAGCTACTGTTGCAGAATTGCTCAGGCTCAACAAGGTGATTGACAGGGTGAAGACAGATAACATGAAACTGTATATTCCTAGATTGGGACCCATCCATGACTGCCATCTGGAATGTTTCTCGGATGCCTCGTTTGCCTACCTCGCAGGTAACGGTTCCCAGGGTGGCTTTGTGATCTTTCTGCGAGATGCCGATGATAAGAGATGCCCAATATTTTGGCAGACTAGGAAGATAAGAAGAGTCGTCAAGTCCACTTTATCTGCAGAGACGCTAGCATTACTTGAGTGTGCGGAAGCTGTTGTTTACCTCTCCAGCATTTTAAGTGAAATATCTGGGGGTGGAAGCTACAGAATAAAATGTTATGTGGATAATAAGAGCTTAGTAGACGCACTTCACTCATGCAAACGTGTGGACGACAGGAGATTGAGGATCGACATTGCAGTGCTGCGGGACATGGTGGACAGGGGAGAAATTGAAGAGGTATCTTGGGTGGAGACGTCACAGCAACTGGCTGATTACTTGACGAAAAAAGGCGCTTCACCCGGGCGGCTGCGGGCTGCAGTCAGCCGGGATTAAATGGGATAACTTCTTTGTGGTATCACATATCTGTATGTGGATGTACTACATACCAAGAAGGGCGAGTGTGATTTATATGTCGCCCACATTAAAAGAAGAGGACGAGATTGTTAACATAGGCAAATATGTTACTGTGTGTGGGAGTGCAAACTGGTTATATATGTGAGCAGACGATCGACACAGGAGTTTGCCCAACTAGTTTCCCGCCAAATTGCGTGGTCTACTATATGCTGACGTGTAAGAGATGACGTCACGACCGGACCGATTAGGCGGGCTAGTTGTCAGGACGGAGCCAGTCGTTTACATACGGGTGAGTGGTGAACACGGCCATTGAGCTAATTAACAGCGGTGTCTAAGAGATACCAGTATATATCGAGGATAATAGAAGATTTTATAAAACGGTGGATTAATGAATATCTGCTAGCATTGAGGGAAAGGAGTGTTACTCCCTCTGGTAGACCAACGGCACCTACTGTTGAAGTAGTTTTAATTAGAGAAGATAGTCCTCGTTTATACTGGAAATTGGGCCGCGTGTTGGAGGTATACAAGGGGGAAGATTCTGTAGAGCGGGTGGCACTATTGAGGACGGCCACTGGAACTACTGTTCGTCCTATCGCACGTTTGTACGCTTTGGAGCTCGATTCCACTTTACAATCGGAGACTCCACCCGTTATTGCTGGGTCCGAGAATTCTCAAAGTAACGACTCACCTCTTACTGATGGTGATCAATCTCGGACCGGGACGCGTCCCAGACGCGCTGCTGCTGGCGCCGTCGACATGTGGCGTCAGAAGATAGCCTCTGGGCAACTTTAAGTTTAAGGTTGGGTTCAGGTATTTTTTTGTGGGGGGAGTGTATCGTACCGGTGCTATTCCTCCCTCTCCGCCCTCCTCTCTCTTACTTATGCCTAATATCCTAATCTCTTCTAAAGATGTACTTTCTACCCTCTCTGGGCTTAACACTAATAAGGCGTACGGTCCGGACGGTGTTCCTCCTGTTGTTCTCAAACACTGTGCTTCCGTGCTGACTCCCTGCCTAGGCAAACTCTTTCGTCTCTGTCTATCCTCTAACGTCTTCCCTTCATGCTGGAAGTTTGCTCACATTCAACCTGTCCCAAAGAAGGGTGACCGCTCTCAACCCTCCAACTATCGTCCAATTGCTCTTATTATCTTATATATTATTATCTTGTCTTTCTAAAGTTTTTGAAACTATTCTTGCTTCCAAATTTCTTAAGCATTTCTCTTCTCATAATCTGCTCTCAGATCGCCAGTATGGCTTCCTTAACCCAGTGAGACCCAGCGTCGCACGTGGTGCGTCGGCAGTGTTTGATCACCAACTCCCAGCGACGCATCACATGCGTCCGACATATTAAAATCAGTTACGTGGCTCGTAAGGTAGGAAATGGCGGGAGAATAGGAGGGGGAGGTACCGTAGTGTGTGTGGGAGCCGGGACGGTAAGTGTGAGCGGGCCAAGACAGCCGCGCGGCTGGTGGTGGTGGGCTTAGTGGGGATACTTTACACCCTTAGTTCACCGCCACTTTGAACCTTCATTACTCTGGTCGTATGGGAGCTAGAGGCTTGAGATTTATGTGAGACACTCCTTAGGATGTACAGTATGCCATACAATGCCATACTCAGTTTTTACCCGAGTGCTCCTGGGCGGGTGGTCATGCGGGGGTTGTAGTACCCTCTGGTTTGACGTCTTTGACTTTATCTGCTGTAGGACACAACTTATCAAAGTGATGTCCTTTGCAGTGTCGACAGGGCCTTAACCTCTGAAGTGCGCATGGGGGTAATTGGAAACGTCCCCCTGTGCTGACGTATTTGAGGTGTTTCCGTCACTAAAATATTCATTGTGCCATTAATAGCATTAATACTTATCCATATGCGCCTATTATGGGTTGATTATAAAGGTATTAACCTGAAACAACAATAAAACGAGTGAAAACAGCGTTTGGATGGTCAAAATCGGAGATATAGCCCGCGAGTTGTATAATGTATGGGTGAGGCAATCTGCTTTCCCGCCAATTTCCCCCAAGGCCACTGAGACACAGTCGATCGATACTCTCTCTCTCTCTCTTGCACTCGCTTGCTATCAGTGATGACCACACCCTCCAATCGGATTTCTAATGTTAGCACGAAAATATACCTCAGAATAAGGGAATAACAGGGAAAATAGGTGATAACTGAAGGAGAGGAGGAAAGTGGGGAAGGAGGGGAGGTAGAGGACTGAGATTTTGCATGGCCCAGGGGCCAAAAAAAAAAAATAAAAAAAAAAAATATAAATTTTTTTTTTTTTTCGATGTCAAAAGTTGATTTTTGTTTTCTCTGACTCTTAAGAGTCTCCCCGCAGTGCGCCGGGGGAACTCTTAAGAGTCTCCCCGCAGCTCCCGGGTTAAGTATGTAGCAGTACATTGTCCCTGCTTACCATGTTCCTGAATTAGACAACCTACATAATAGCTTCAATCTTTTTGCCTGTGCTAGTTTTGTCTCATTTGTTGGGTATTTTACACAGAAACTCCATTTATGTTTGTTGTTACATAGCTTGCATAGAATTTGATCAGGTTTCTTATATGTACCCTCTTTCTTTCCTTTAGTCCCCACCGTCATGCTTACAGTTCCCCTCATCTCCACATTCTCACTCCCCCCCGACACATACATTCTCCCTTTGTTCAACTGTAGATTGCTAATTTCCTTGCTGAACTGAGTTTTGAACTCCCCCAGATCAAATGATCTAACCTTGTCAAGTATTGCCATAGGAAGCTTCTGACGTAAGATAATGACTATCATTTCCTGTGTGGTGAGCCTTAGGGTGTCTAGCGATCGAGTATGGCACTCCATATTTGCCCAAAATTTGCTAACTCCTCAACCTTATACTGTGGTTCTGCAAGCTTTAACAAGGCAACGACATGGGCCATCTTCAACTGCTCTTGATCCCCGTATGTGGACTTTAATAATTGTACTGCCTCAATATAACTATCACCTACTACCGCAAAATCCTCTATCAAATGTAAGGCCTCTCCTTCCATTTGTCCCTGCAGGTAGTGAAACTTGCGGACATTATCCAAAGAGGATTCATGTACTGTAGACCGAAATACGTCCCAAAAAGCTAACCACTCAGTCAATTTGCCCCCAAATGTAGGAAGATTGAGCTTTGGGAGGTGCACAGTGTGTTTTGGGTCAACCCTTCTATGGGTCTCTTTCTCGCCTCCAATCTTACTTGCGACAGCACGCTGTAATATGTGCTTCGCTCTAAAGACAGGTTCATCATAGAGGGCGCGATTATCACACTCTGTAACTATCTCTTCCTCCTCTGTCATGCCTGCCACAATCACCTCACTCAGAGCCATAATACGACCGTGGGTAGCCTGGACGTTGTCTAATCTAGCTTCTAATTCCTCGAGGTTAGCAGTAGTGATGAAAGTGTTGACGTCTACAATTAGCCTATTTAATACTCCCCGAAGTACCGCCCTTTGATTTTTAGGGGCCTTGATCAGCACCCCACTAGACGGTGTCTCTTCCTGTTTACTCATTTTGCATGTAAGCCTATAGGCTATGTATCTAAATGTTACAAAAACAACGGCAAAAAAGTAGTCTAGTTAAGAGACGCCGACTGGCGGACTTCTATGTTATGGAGAAAAAATAGCACACAAAATAGCAACACCTAATAAAAGGTCATATTGAACAAGAAAAAATGTTAGGTCAGGTCATGAGTCATAAGAAGTCTGAAATGAAAAAGAAAATTATTGGGGGAAGATGATGGGTGGGATGCTGGACTTAGGCAGGCGCACCGATATCACCCCGGTGTCCCTTTCCAACCAACGCTTTGCTAGCCTTACAATTTTATTATAGAGGACTTGATTAGTATCTAGATCGAGGTGGACGCCATCCTGGTCGAGGTCCCGGGTGCTTAGTGAGATCGAGACAAAGCGGTGCCGCGTCTCTATCACCTCAAGGTGCGGTTCACCGAGTTCTTAATGGCGTGGTATTCCTCCGCTGACAAGCCTCGGACCCTAGTCCGGCTCTCTATCGCTACAATCTTGCAGCTCCCCCCGGACTCACGCTCCAGATCCAGCGCCACCTCTTTGATTGCGTTGGCTAACTCGCGGGGCACGGTATCTGGGCGAATATCGTTGCCACCCAAGAACAGGAATATCATGTGTGGCCTAATACGGACCACCTGCCTCCACTGTGGGGAGGCTTTCAGGGTGTCAACAGTGGCTCCAGGCACCCCGAAGTAGGACAGCTGAAACTCTCTATCCCCCTCCGACGCCCGATAACACACAGTACCTTGGTCGGCTGCCCTTAGCCTAGTGGCATACGAATGCCCCACAACCGCTATTTTCTGAGGTACTGGCGCCGGAGGTACAGGAATATAACCAAGCCCCACCCGTCCGGGGTCCTTGCTCCTGCATCCCTGGGCTACTCCCCTTCTCATTGCCCAATAAAATCCCTTACTGGTAGCTAATTCCCGTGGTCTGGGCACCAATGTGGTAAACTATCAATGGAAGTTAAATATTACTAAGCTATAACTAATGAATCAAAATAAAATCAATCTAAATTAAAACTACTCCATATCTAAATTGAATTCAATCTGAAACAAGCTAATTTATATCCAAAGGTCTCACATAATAATTTATATATAGGGTAAGGTTATAAGGGTTAATATTAGGCAGGAATTAACTCACCAATAGTTCCACGGGGCAATAAGGCAAGGGAGAACGTTTACCCAATATGGCGGACAATGGGGAGGCAAGACACCAGTCCTGAGACTCGAGTCAAGTGAAAGAAAGAATAAATGATTACATGGGAATGGACATGAATATTATGCTTATCTGTCAGTCAGTCATGGCGTCGATGAGTGTCGTGATGGTGTAGCTGTTTGTATTGCTGTCAGTGTATTGTGATTAGAGGCACAATAGCGCGATCAACTGAAGGCGGAAATTAGATGTTAACTGGTTGGTGTTCGTGAAGGCTCTGAGCTGTCTTCCTCAGAGGCACACCTTGCTGCCTTGGCAAACGCCAGGAGCCTAAATTATCGTACCGCATCTAGGTTGCTCTATACAATAAATTATATTAATATATACGATAAATTCATATATACAACATAAGACCATGTCAATATTGCTTAATAGAATATTAGGCCTTTACAATATTAACTTACTTACAATCATATAATATACGATCTACTCGTCCTACGCTGTGCAGTGGGAACGACCGTGACGTCACAGAGACATACGGGATCACAAAAGAGTCATAGCCTATCGTATTTATACGATATGTATTATAACCTTGTGTGTATGAGTGACGGTTAGATTAAAACACATAATTAAATTACACACACACACATATATATATATATATATATATATATATATATATATATATATATATATATATATATCAGAGTTGGGTCAGTTAAGTTAATTAACTTAAAACTTTTACCGATTAATCAACTAATCAACTTAGTCAATGTTTAACTTAAGTAGTTAATTTTGAAAAATGGGTTAACTTAATTTAACTTAATTTAAATATTTTAAAATTAATCAGTTAACTTTAATTAATTTCCGATTAATATTCCTCTATTTCATATTTTCTAGCCTACTCTGTGATGGGACTCCAGAGCGAGGAGGTAAATTCAACACTCACCTGTCAATTTATAGTCTAATCCTGAGGTCATCTTGTCGAATAGTAGACCTTTATCCATATTTCATATGTCTTTTGTCTGTCTCCTGCGGTAAAAGAGAGAGAGAGAGTGTTACTCAGTTACTTGTTCGCCAAGGGGAATCCACGCAATGCGAGCTAAGCTCATTATTATCGCGCCTCCTTAACTGGGAATGTATTGCGTGAAATGCATGTTAAGTGTTTTATGTACTGTTGGAATGGCTGTGGATGTGTGTGTAGTCTGTATTTAGCCAATTGGCGACATCGGAAACGAAGGCTTAGGGTGGATCTGTATGGTACCATTCTCACTATAGACGGTACCGTCTCGCCCGAAGGCTGTGTGTGTGTGTGTGTGTGTGTCTAAATGAGTAAATTACTTACATATTTCGATATGAATGTATTATTCATCGTAGACTTATTGGTTCTAATGCAAAGATATGAATATATGTGGATATTCTTAAATCAATTAGGAATGCTAAGACCCCACACACACACACTCATGATATCTCTCTCTCTCTCTCTCACACACACACAGCTTGTGCTTTTCTCAACATAATTTTTATAATTAACCGTATCATACCTATCATCACTGCCTTGATTATGCTATAATGATTCATATAATCACCAACCCACCAATTAACTTACAAATTAACCTAATTCATTAAATCAATGAAACTAATGAATATATATGGTACTCCAAAGATTCGAACACACACATATATCCTATATATATATATATATCTATCTATCTATCTATTGCCTGACGCCGTGATCCCCGAAGGGCTGGCCACGAACGAACCGCCCACATGCACCTCTGTCCCCGGTCAGTCGACGCCCCTCCCCCCAACCAGCACCGCCTTTGTTCATATACTTCCTCACTCCATCCTTCCACCTCTCTTTCGGTCTACCTCTCCCTCTCTGTCCCTCCACCTCGCTCTAGTACACCCTCTTAGTCATTCTCTCGCTTTCCATATGGCCGAACCATCTCAAGTTGTTCCTTTTCACACTTTCCAGCACATCTACCTCCACACCACACCTCCTTCTTACTTCCTCATTAGTCTGTCTATCCCTCCATGTAACTCCGCACGCACTTCTTAGGTAATTCATTTCCACTGCTCTCACTCTTGGTCTGAGTCTCTCAACCAACGTCCATGCTTCGCTTCCGTAAGTCAGTGTCGGGATTACCACACTGTCATGCAAGGACTTCTTCACTTCCATACTGACCACCCTATTTCTTGTTACTGCTTTTAGCGTTCCTACAACCCTCTTTCCCTGTTGTACCCTCTCCCGCACTTCTTCATCCATAGTCCCATCTTTACTCAACACACTGCCCAGATACTTAAAAGAGTTGACGATCTCCATAGCCTGACCGTTCAGCTTCACCTCACACTCTGAGAGCAAGGTTATGGTCTTCGAAAGGGGTGAACCCTTTCGAAGACCATAACCTTGCTCTTCCCCGCATTTACATTCAAATTCCGTTTTTCGCACACTGCTCCAAACTCATTTACCAGACCCTGCAACTCCCATTCATTATCACTCATATGAACTGTATCATCCGCAAATAGCAGTATAGGTAGCTTCCACTCAATTCCCTCCCTTTTCAGTGATACACCAACATCCACTGCTCTTGATAGTATTTCTTTCATGACTCCATCCATATATACAGTAAACAACCACGGGGACATCACACACCCCTGTTTCAAACCAACATTCAGGTCAAAGAACTCGCTCTGCTCACTCTCCACACGTACTGCCGCCTTTGCACCCTCATACATATACATATATATATATATATATATATATATATATATATATATATATATATATATATATATACCGGTATGATATTCCTGGTCTTTTGGTGAATGTTGTTCCTCACGACACGGAAGTTGTCTTGAGGGGGAGCAGAGTCACTATTTGTTTCTTGTGCATTGGAAGCATCTGCTGAAGTGGCTATTGCAGGCGTTGGATTGTTGGCAGTTGACGTTGGGGCGGTTTTGG
Source organism: Paralithodes platypus (assembly GCA_032716605.1). Taxonomy (NCBI): domain Eukaryota; kingdom Metazoa; phylum Arthropoda; class Malacostraca; order Decapoda; family Lithodidae; genus Paralithodes; species Paralithodes platypus. The sequence goes on along the minus strand of CM064543.1, from coordinate 19,914,074 downwards.
CAGCTGGAGGTGAAGCGGTGACAATTGAAGTTGGTGGGACTCCAACGTTGAGTGTTACGAACTCTTGGAGTGGTTCCAGCTTCATGGTGAGGGCGTTGATCTTGTGGGCTTCATCCAATTTCGCTGTCAAATCCTCTCGTTGCTGGCAGAGTCGGCATACTTGTAGATCGGCAGTAGCAAACATGGAAGCACCAAACCTACCGGCACAGTTCGTACAGGTGCGAAGCATGATATGCCAGTCACTCTCTTCAGATCACTTCACTCACTTAACCCGTCCAATCCCAGCGATGGCTATAGCCGTCAGTAGATAAGTAACTCCCCAGTCCAAGCGACGGTTATAGCCGTCAGTAATTTACTTCTCTTGTAACTGCCTGTAGGCTACAAGGCTAATTGTTTTTTTTTTGTTTTTTTTTAAGTTTTGTAAAAAAAAAAAAGAAGTGATAGATCCATTCTTGCCTCATCTCTTGAGGTGAAAAGGTGGTCTCCTGTCATTTTGGCCACATTGCTTGGGACTGCTGGGGACTTTTATTACTGTATCCTATGGTACAGTACGGGTTAAAAACACTTCACTCACTTTAAAACACTTCACTCACTTTAGAAATACTTCACTCACTTCAGGTCGCTTCACTTAAATGTTGAAATAAGCAGAAATAGGTTATCAGGGGTGATAGCCTAACCGAAAACACATTTTTTGAAATACACAGAAATAGGCCTCCAGGGGCGATAGCCTAACCAAAATTTTATAAATTGAAATACGCAGCAACAGGTTACCAGGGGAGATAGCCTAACCGAAAACAATTAATTTTATTTTATTTATTTTATATTTGTACTTATTTAAATATTTATTTATTATTTTAAATACGCAGTTATCGCCTAACCGAAAACACGTGGTACCCGTCTTGCAACTCAATCCCACCCCTACTCTGTGCAACTCTCTAACCCAAGAGTGAAACGTTACTCTCAAACTTTCTTCTACTCAACAGCTAAGCTCTGGAACTCTCTCCCAGAATCAGTCTTTCCCTCTTCCTATGACTTAAATTGCTTCAAACTCTGTGTGTCCAGGCATTTTGGCTCGAACGTCCCTTGATTTTGGCCCTGTCACTCTTTCAACTATGGGGGAGGCACTCGCTATAGGCAGTTATGCCTTTTGCCTCCCTCAATCACATAGAAAAAAAAAAAAAAAAAAAAAAAAAAAAAAAACGATAGGCTATGACTCTTTTGTGATCCCGTATGTCTCTGTGACGTCACGGTCGTTCCCACTGCACGGCGTAGGCCGAGTAGATCGTATATTATATGATTGCAAGTAAGTTAAGATTGTAAAGGCCTAATATGCTATTAAGCAATATTGACATGGTCTTATGTTGTATATATGAATTTATCGTATATATATTAATATAATTTATCGTATAGAGCAACCTAGATGTGGTACGATAATTTAGGCTCCTGGCGTTTGCCAAGGCAGCAAGGTGTGCCTCTGAGGAAGACAGCTCAGAGCCTTCACGAACACCAACCAGTTAACATCTAATTTCCGCCTGACAGCACTGACAGCAATACAAACAGCTACACCATCACGACGCTCTCATCGACGCCATGACTGACTGACAGATAAGCATTATGTTCATGTCCATTCCCATGTAATCATTGGTAAATTTCTATAATTGCACCTATACGAGCTAAAAAATATATTATTGTATTTAACAGGAAGGTAAGACGAGGTAAGTGATGTGGTATAGGTCGCAATATGCGGAAATGGATTATAAGGGCATTCCGCCCCCTCTGACAAAAGTGTATCAATCTAGATGTGACACGGATTTTACATTGTTTCAGAGAGACATTAGCCTAACCTAACAACCTTACCTAACCTAACCTAGTATTATGGGAGGGGGCTGCCGCCCCCACACCCCCGCTGGTTGGGTAAAACAGTAGAAATCCAGTTGGGGTGGAATGAGTAATCGTAGATTTTCGTAAGGGGGTCAGAGGGGGCGGAATGCCCTTATATTCCATTTCCGCATATTGCCACCTATACCACATCACTTACCTCATCATACCTTCCTGTTAAATACAATAATAATTAGTTTACCTCGTATAGGTGCAATTATAGACCTATACCTAATCATTTATTCTTTCTTTCACTTGACTCGAGTCTCGGGACCGGTGTCTTGCCTCTCATTGTCCGCCATATTGGGTAAACGTTCTCCCTTGCCTCATTGCCACGTGGAACTATTGGTGAGTTAATTCCTGGCTAATATTAACCCTTATAACCTTACCCTATATATAAATAATTCTGTGAGACCTTTGGATATAAATTAGCTTGTTTCAGATTGAATTCAATTTAGATATGGAGTAGTTTTAATTTAGATTGATTTTATTTTGATTCATTATAGCTTAGTAATATTTAACTTCCATTGATAGTTTATCACAATGCAATCACAAATTTCAAGGTTACAGGCTTTTGCCTCGCACATTTGGGCAAAATCAGTTGAGGTTGTGTGAACCATACAAATGGCCGGGCGGGACGGTCTAATCTTGGAGGGCGGAATCAGCCAAGGAAAGATTGATTGCTTGGCTCTTCCCGCCCACAACATTCGGGCGGGAAGGACCTAGCAAAGCGGGCGGGATCTTCTAGTCGGAACGGTCTGAGTGCGGGAAAGACCTGCTCCCATCTCGGGGCCTTAGGTCCCATACGTTTCTCAGGAAATTCTTACAGTTTCTTACAGTAGATCCTCTGGAAAAAGGCAAACTATGCCTGTGTATCCAGCTCAGTACCAGTACTTGCACTGCTGCGGTCGTTCACGGTGTTGGCGGCGGCGGTAGCAGACACAACATTTTTACTATTCTGTATTTTTGCTTTATAATCAAACTTCAAATCTTGTCTTCCCCATGCTTTATCAAGATTACTTTCAAACTCCCTTATTGATTCGGAATCGACTACATACTGGGGCAGTGCGTTCCACTCATTTACCACTCTATCACAAAATGAGTTCTTTGCCTTCTCAAGCCTATTTCTTTCTTTGTAAATTTTCTTATAGTGTCCTCTCGTTCTTGTTCCCTCCCGCATCAAGAAGATACCTTCACACACATCCTCATCATACTTTCCTGACACTATCTTAAAAGTCTCTATCATATCCCCTCTCTTTCTCCTATATGCCAGTGTCAGAAGCCCCAGTGTCCTCAACCTCTGCTCATAGCCCGCGTTCTTCAACGTTGGTACTAGCTTGCTAGCTCTCCTCTGCACTTTCTCCACTGCTTCTATATCCTTTACCATATATGGAGCCCACACCTGGTTCGCATATTCCAGGTGCGGCCTAACCAGCGCTGTATAGAGATTCCTGAAGATTTCTTCATCAAGTGACACAAATGTCCTCCTAATCAGCCCTACAATTCTATTGGCTTTGTTTATCTTGTCTGCTAAATGTTCTGAGAAATTTAACTTATTGTCTATCACTACTCCTATATCCTTTTCTTCATTCACTTCCTCCATCGCTTCATACATACTGTATCCTACCTTGTCTATCTTGCTGGTCCCAATCCGCATGTACTTGCATTTTTTTGGATGAAAAGGCATTAACCAATGCTCAGACCATCCCTTCATGCCCTCCACATCTCCTTGAAGAAAACCCACATCTTCCTTACTCCTCACTCTTCTATACAGCTTAGTGTCATCCGCATACAAGTATACCTCACTTCCATTAGTTATAATTTCAGGTAAGTCGTTGATAAATATAACGAACAGCAGTGGTCCCAACACAGATCCCTGAGGTACCCCACTTGTAATTTCCCTCCACCCCGAGCCTATTCCATTCACCAGTAACCTCTGTCTCCGATCTTTCAGGAAGGCTTCTATCCATTTCACACATTTCTCCCCTATATTATAGCTTCTAACTTTCTCTATTAACCTTTTATGTGGGACCTTATCGAAGGCCTTCATAAAATCGCAATATACCACGTCTATTAAATCACCATATTCTAGAATTTGCATCCAATCATCTACCACCTTAATTAGCTGTAGTACCGTCGACCTCCCCGGCAAGAATCCGAACTGTCTCCCACTGAAAAGTTGGTTTGACTTCATATGCTCCATTATTCCTTCTCTAATTACCATTTCCATTAGTTTACACACAACACTTGTCAAACTGACTGGTCTATAATTCCCTGGGTCATTTCTCTTTCCCTTCTTAAATATAGCTGTTATGTTCGCCTCTCTCCAGTCCATCGGGATTTGTCCTGTATTAAACGATACCTCAAATAACATTTTCAATGGCTCTACTTGTAACGGGGGGGGGGGGGGGTGTCAGATATATCTCTCTTTCTTCCCTTTCCTTCTTCTGCTGCGAACAAGAGAGAGAGAGGGTAAGGAGAGACAGAAAAAGATAGAATAAGCTGCGAAGGTGGAAAATAGGTACTCAAGGATAGAAAGGAAGAAATGACGACAAACCCGTTATTGCATTCTAATTAACGAGAGGACAACCTTGTTTGGTTGACCCACATCCAACATCCTTCGAGGAAGGGGAAAGACTGCAACTCCGACACGATGATAAGACCAAAGAACCACAAAAAACCCACTGAGACCTAGCATATTCTCTACTTTCTAGATATCACATAAGGATGTTTTTGGGAACGGTAATTCATTCGAATTATTTGATCGCCCACCTTCAGGTGAACTGGCCGTCCCCATGGTTTTCTTATTCTTTATGCAATCGTGACTCATGCTCATAATTCAGGTACATTAGGACAGTAGGATAAATCGGAGGCTAGCAAAGACCAATCAAGAACTTCACCTTCAATGTTGGTTGACAAGACTTTAATTCGGTTAGGCTACCGGTACTACTCTTAGACCAATTTAATACTGACGGCTCCGATTTACCATCCTGACAACACATTTAGATCCAAATAGGTACGGGAGGATAGATACAAACATATTGCAGTAATCTTAAGCTTGATATTAATACAGTATAAGGAACATTTTACCGTTTACAACTCTTAATATTGGTACCGTATCTAATTATCTCTATACCCTTAACCTGGGACCAATCCATTACCGTACCGGGACAGTCTCTTAACCTAGGAGTAGGACTCGAATATTGCTGTCTGTATCCACCCCATTCCTCTCAGTATTATACATCCCAATTCCGCTCAGTACCGGTATCGGCCCGGCTTGCCTTTACGTCTCTTCGGCCTACCGTATCCTGGGGTATAGGGGGTAATCATACGTCTTCCTGCGGTCCTTGAACCCTCGTACAGTACACGAGTTCAGCATCCTGCACTCAGGCAATGGGAGGGGTGAATCTCCGATTCTTCGCCATCAGCAATTCAGCATCACATCGACTCCGTCCCAAACTGGTTCCTTGGTAATTCGAATACATTCTTAACCCACGGTTGACATATAGCTAACCCTTAATAATGGGGTGGTAATTTTCTTGAAAAGACTCGCAGCCTTATTTGAGAGTTTTTTTGGCCAATTTGTTTTGGCAATGGTAGTTTTGATGCTATTAGTTATAATTCCACTGTGGGAGAAACCCTATATAACCCCATTATCCAACAATCTTAAGATAACTCCCCCCGATAGTGGGGAGGGCTATGAAGATCAGGGAAATTGCTGGGTAAAAGACGTAATATAATGATAATAAACTACATAACGACATTAGCCTAACCTAACAACCTTACCTAACCTAACCTAGTATTATGTAATAGCTATGGTGCCGCATATGGGGAGATTTTTTTTTTTTTTTTACAGTAGGTATAATTCCTTATACTGCATTTCCGCCGCTTTGGACATATATAGGAATTAAGTATGGTATATGACAACTCTAAAGTAGCCATAGAAATTTATGAGTATGCTGTGAAAGCGAAACTAGAATTAAACCGCCCTTTGAAAGGACATTAGCCTAACCTAACAACCTTACCTAACCTAACCTAGTATTATGGGTGCCTATACCCCTTTAAAAGGACATTAGCCTAACCTAACAACCTTACCTAACCTAGTATTATGGGAGGGGGCTGCCGCCCCCACACCCCCGCTATTTGACATCTTTTTGGTATTATGGGTGCCTATACCCCTTTGAAAGGACATTAGCCTAACCTAACAACCTTACCTAACCTAACCTAGTATTATGAGTGGGGGCTGCCGCTATTTGACATCTTTAGACAGATTTTTGGTGTATTTGTTAGTACCCAGTACATTAGGATCCAAAAGTAGCCCTTGCATGCCAGCTACTGGGGGTGCATACTACTCAGCCAATACACAATATTGAGGACTTTGGGAATGGGGATGTGGGCATTTTCAAAGAATGTGTCTTTCACAGCACTAACATTATACCTACATCGTGATTTCCTGAGTGCATGGTGAACGTATTCTTTATTCTGTTTGTCACATCTAAAGTTCTTTTGTTGTCTATTTTCACTCACTTGCAATTCAGTGCCACATGTACTACACTTACCAGTTGCCAAGACTAACTTATGCTGAACAAGAAAATCCCATGTAGCTTCCTTGGTTCGCAAAATGTCCCCCAATTTCTGACAGGAGAGACTACAACCTGCACAAGCGGCCATGACAGTTACAAATCTGCCGGGCTGTTTGACGTTTCTGTCAGCTGAGAGAAGGAATGGCAACAATATGCGCCGATTCGTGCGCAAGAGCAAATATATGTAATAATACTAAAACTACAAGGGAAATGGGAAAGAAAAATGCCAGAAAGGATTGAACAAATACCGGGAAAACTATGAAACATAAATACAAGCACAATGTAATGTTGAAAATGTGTATAAATAGACATACAGTAACATCTTTGTAGAACATAACACTTTACCGTAGCGAGTGTACTCCATTGCGAACACGTCCGTAGCGGAGCTCTCAAGATTGCGGGAGTGAAGAAGAAGAGTTTGTTTACGCGCGGGACTCTATTTTTATCGACATAATCGAGAGTTACAAAACTTATCAAAACTATTCTACCACAACGGAATCTATGCGAGTATATTATAAGGATTCCATAGAGCTTCACTTTCCCTAATAAATTATGTATAATAACGCTGCGAGTCTATTCGGGATAATTATCCAAGGCTCAAACAAAGCTAAACGTTATTTCTACTGTAACTCGAGTAACTTATCCCCTGAAATCAGCTGCCCAGAATCTCACTACAGCGTTCCATCCCTTGCAAGGCAACTCTGTTCATTAGACCATGTCAAACAAAACTATATCATAGGAATCAATACTCATAATACACTCAAAAAGCACAATAATTAATAATAGCCTACTGTACTTCCAATTAGGTGAAAGTTAGAACTCTTTACACTATAACCCCGTAAAAACATTTAAAATGAACAATAACCAGGCCTAGGAGACGTTAGTTATAAATACTTATCTGAATAGGCCTAACTTTGGAACGTCGGAGACAGGACAGGTAAACAAAACTCAAGGACACGATCTCAAACGAATGTCCTTTCCTGAATTACACGTTAAAATACAACCATATTTACCAAAATGCATGGTTTTATAAACTCAAAGTAATGAACAAGTTCTAAACATACAATACAACTGCTACATTAGTAATTTACTCAACCTGGTCGTCTCTCCGAAATGCGAGATGGTCTAAATCCTAAAATGGCGGTCAAGCTTCAAAAGCATTTTAACCCTTCTTTAGCGGCCTATGCGGTTTATTTATATGTACTGCCCAGCGGGGTGTTTTTAGCCAAAATAGGGCTGTTTACGTGATCATTTTCATGCCTAAATAAGACCCAGAACGTAAAACAAGTATCTATCCCTGAAAGGGCACAAACAGAGCTTTCGAATGACACCATAACGATCCTTTTATGATGGCTTTCTTGCAATAACCGTGCAACGCGAGTGCAAAAAGCAGGTAATTAGCCACTTTCCCGATACAATTCCGTATATAGCGAGTGAGAGAGGGAGGAGGGAGCTGAGATTCGTGTCAGTAGGTTCGCCGCGGTGGTCTGGAGCAGTCATACGCTCGCTAGTCTCCTGCCACCACTTGTCTCTCTCTCTCAGCAACATTACGTGCTGAAATTGCCACTCGACCTATGTCGAGCGCCGCCACATAGTCCAGCTTAAACGACTTATGTGGTGAGCCGCTTTTTAAGGGTTAATCAACTTCGTCCTCAATTCTACTCTTAACTGGTGTTCTCGCACTACCTCAGGATTATGTAAAACGGTGAAAGACAAACTAGCAAAATAGGCTAGCCTAAGTTTGGTCGGGAATTATGGAAAAACACAAGAATTGGAAGGCCATCAAATGGCGTCCCTCTGACTGAAATTATTACACACGAAGTTAATTTGACGTTAATTTGGAATAACAAAGTCTAAAATATCAGAAAAACACTTAGCAAAGGTGCACAGACTAAGTTTTATTGAACACAATGATAATGGGGGAATTTGTGCCTGTCGACCAACCCGATGGTAGGCTCGAGTTCACGAATTTGTCAATCATAGTAATATCTCCTACATTACACACCTAGTACTTACTTAACTGAATAAGCAATACCTTATAACACTATAAACCTTAATTACGAACCTCTGAATGGAGGGAAAGGAAGCCTAAGTCCGGAGAAGAAGCGGGGAATGATGACAGAGACTGGGGGGTAGGTCTCTCTCGTAGGCTTAGGGTCACGACAGTGAGGGGCCGAGGGCCAGTGCCAGGGATCCCGCCAAAAAAGGGGAGGGTGACCACAAAGGGTGGCGTCGCTTGGGTAGGAATTGGCGGTCTTTTTACACAAGGGGGCATTACTCTAAATTCGAAAAGGAAGGATTTTTACAGGGAATAACAGAAGAGGTGAAAAGATAAATTAGGCTTGAAAGTATTTTAGATAGATTTGAGAATATTAGTTCTGATCTAGGCTAATTCCCTCTTTACATAGACATGGGTTACTTAACCCTTCTTAAACGATACATTTCCCTTAAATATAGGGAAGAGTGAATGAAGGGGAAAAAGTCTTACAGTTAAGTCAAACCTTACAACATAAATACCAAAAGGGAAAGTACAATTTCTTCCCGTTACATACTAACATCTCACCTCCTTCCTTTATGATTCTTGGGTGTATCCCATCCGGTCCCGGGGACTTACTTCTGTTCATTTTTTCTATAGCCCTTCTTATTCTAGCATGGGAAAACTCTATTAGTTCCAGTGCCAGTGCCTGTTTGATGGGAATAGTAGGCACTGCATCATCCGACTCCACTGTCGGAACCATCCTTCCGTCCGAACCACCACCGCTCTTCCCTACTAAACACATATATATATATATATATATATATATATATATATAGAGAGAGAGAGAGAGATTTAGCGGTTATTAAAAGACCTCTCATACTGTTGCTAGGCTTACTGACTATTCCGCCCTCAGACCATTCCGACTAGAAGATCCCGCCCGCTTAGCTAGGTCCTTCCCGCCCGAATGTTGTGGGCGGGAAGAGCCAAACATCAATCCTTCCTTGGCTGATTCCGCCTTCTAAGATTAAACCGTCCCACCCGTTTGTAAGGTTCGTGTATACCTTAAACTGTGCTTGCCTAAATGTGCAATGAAAAAGCCTGTAGCCTTGAAATTTGTGATTGTATCTAACCTTGTGTATATATATATGACGATCAGACTAAAACATGCCCATTAACAGTGGCGGATCCAGGAGGGGGGCGGCCGCCCCCCCCTTAGTGACCAAAATTGCGCCCTTACATCTGATATATACTGCATTTTATCTGAAATACAATACATATTAAGTTATGGCACCCCTCATGTATATTATCAGCCCCCCCCTTAAGCCTGAGCTGGATCCGCTCCTGCCCATTAATAGGAAAAATCACAATAAATTAATTTGCCAATTGTCCATTTTCAGCCGATGATGATTAGCATATTTCCTATGTTTATAGAAATCAGTTACTTTGCAAATAGAGTAGCGAATAATGGAGTGATCATGAAAACGTGACATTACCCCTTGAAGTTTATGTCACTTTTTTATTAATTCCGGCTGTCATTAGACGATCTCATACAGCTTAGGAAGGATCTGTGATAGTTGAAATGCTTAAGACTGTCTCGAATAATCTTCCTAATCTGAATAAAATTGCCTCATAATAGACAAAATATATAATGCAATCACGAATGTCAAGGTTACAGGCTTTTGCATCGCACATTTAGGCAAGATCAGCTGAGGTTGTGTGAACCATACAAATGGGCGGGACGGTCTAATCTTGAGGGCGGAATCAGCCAAGGAAAGATTGATTGCTTGGCTCTTCCCGCCCACAACATTAGGGCGGGAAGGACCTGGCTAAGCGGCGGGATCTTCTAGTCGGAATGGTCTGAGGGCGGGAAAGACCTGCTCCCCTGTTGCTAAGGAACCTGTTACCTTGCATTATTTCCCGCCCTTTAAACCTTGGCAGCTTGGCTTTAAACCAAACTTTCGCGCCATTTAAACAGATAGCAGTGCCGAATTAGCAGTGGAGGAAAGTTTTATAATACAGCAGTTTTGAAGCTGTTGAAGATATTACTAACTGACATATAGAAGTACTTAATTACATATACACTGGTGTACTTAAGTAGATATATGATTAACTACAATAGGTAAATATATAGGTTTCCTCCACAACAACTAATCTCTTACGCTTGATGTTGATATCTTGACAAGCCCGGCCCAGTATCTCTCACCATTCTAACGAGAGGATCCGCACCGAATCCACGGAATACATTTACTTCGTCGCTCTCCACACCACTCTCACCAAGATGTCTCTCCTTATAGACCCACTGGTGCACTTCTGTAATCTCACCACCATCGGCTTGTGTGGGTTTAATAAAGTGCCACAGATCATGAAAATCGTGAATTCCCGCTCTACCAAAGGCCTGAGTCTGGCTAGTTTATTGCTCGAGTTGACTAGGTGAGGATTTTTTTTTGGTGAAGTATAGCCTAGGCCTATTTCGTAATTGTTCATTCCAACACCTTCCACTTTAGGCCTAGTTAATAAAAACGGTCAATATTTACGAGCCGCACCACAGCTGGGATCTCATTTCGGTAAATGTTTATCACCAACCAGTGACGAGTTTTTCAGGTTATTTTTTGTTGTTTTTTATTTTTTATTTGATATAGGCCTACAGTGTTGTTTAATACCAAGGACTGTCGCATTTTACTATTTTCCCATTATCCATCAATCTTAAGACGGCCCCCGATAGTGGGGAGGGCTCGTTTTTTTTTGTTTTTCAACTTGGATAAAGCCAGTAAGAATGTGGTTAAAATTAGCCTAACCTAACCTAGTATAATGGGTGGGGGCTGCCGCCCCCACGCGGCCACGCCCCCGTTAAATCCATGAAATCCGAGCCAAGTTTTATCATTAACCTAACCAAATAACCTAACCTAATATTATGGGGTTAACATTAGCCGGTTCAATGTTATTTTAATAGGCCTAGGCCTACCACAAATTTTGTTGATATATTTAAAGATAAATATTGAATCTATATGCTCTAAAGATCATAAGAAAATTTGTTTTAACCCTCGGTAAAACTTAATAAAAAAGTAGGCCTATGGTACTAAAATTTCTTTTTCGTAACAAGGTTGTCAATAAGGTACTTCCGGTTATCGATAGCTCTAAAGATCATATGAAAATGTGTTAAACCCTCGGAAAAGCCTAATATAAAAGTATGGTACTAAAATTTAATTTTCGTAACAAGGTTGTCAATACGGTACTAAGCTTTCCTGTTATCAATGTACAATCAAAGTTGAAGATTGCAGAGTAAACACCGTAGACTGCATCGACATTCTTTCACCTTCGTATAATCGACAGCCAATTTTTTTTTTTTTTTTTACTAAGGGATTAGCCTAGTACTCAACCATGGGGGCAGCAGCCCCCACCCATAATACTAGGTTAGGTTAGGCTAATGTCTTTTCAAATCACTATCGGGGGCGTGTCTCAACATCGATCAATAGGCCTAGGCCTAATGGGGAAAATAAGTTTTCCCAAGATTTCTAATTAATTACAAACACTATAGGCCTATATTGATGAAAATGAAAAAAATCTTTTATAAAAACACTCGGAAAATTTGTGGTATTAAAATGACATTTTTCCCATCAGCCTAACCTAACCTAGTATTATGGCAAAAGTTGGCTCGGATTTAAGGCATTTAGCGGGGGTGTGGGCAGGGTGTCAATCCACAAAATATGAATTGTGTTATTATGGTTTATTATTTTGTTATCATTATAGCGCGACGGAGCGGCGACATTTTTTCTTGGGATTTTTTGTTTTGGGTATAGGCTATCCTAGTGTTTACTAGCCTATACCCCTTTGAAAGGACATTAGCCTAACCTAACAACCTTACCTAACCTATCCTAGTATTATGGGTGGGGGCTGCCGCCCCCACTATTTGACATCTTTGACAGATTTTTTGTGTATTTTTCTTTGAAATCGGGTTTTTTCAAGTTAGGCTATCGATAATGAAAAACCTCCATGCGGACTATAATGAGAAAAATATGGCGATTCTATTGGTCGCTATTTTCCCTATTAAATTGTTTCTAATAAGGCTGATGTAGTGTCCTTGACTATTATCAAAACTACCATTAGAAATGAGATCCCAGCTGTGGTGCGGCTCGTAAATAGGCTATTAACATAAGAACATAAGAAAATGGGAGTCTGCAGAAAGCCGATTGGCCTAAGCAAGGCAGATCCCTGTCCCACACAACCCCAATTCATTACAAAGCCCAATTATAGGCTTCACACTCTAATACCCTGAGGATCATCTTACCAAAACGGTTAGAGATTAACGCAGGATTATGGAGATCTGCAGAGCGCTGATCCCCCTTCACACCCAACCCTTCTCGTCCATATGCTTATCCAATTTTATCTTAAAGCTCCCTACAGTTTTAGATCCCACTATAGCACTTGGTAGTCCATTCCACCCGTCTACAACTCTGTTACCAAACCAATACTTGCCTATATCTTTTCTGAAACGAAATTTATCTAATTTGAAACCATTGGTACGAGTTCTTTCGCTATCACTGAGCTTTAGTACATTTGTCATGTCCCCTTTGTTAATCCCACTAACCCACTTGAACACCTCTATCATATCCCCTCTAACTCTGCGTCTCTCTAACGAATGTAAACCTAATTTCTTCAACCTTTCTTCATACGAAAGATTTCTAATATTATGGATCATTTTTGTCATTCTACGCTGTACTCTCTCCAATGAATCTATGTCCATTCTGTAATAAGGACACCAAAATTGGACAGCATAATCCATATGGGGTCTCACTAATGACAAGTAAAGTTTTAAGATAACATCAGCAGTTCTGTTACTCACACTCCTAGACCTTAACCCTTAACCTCTGAAGTGCGCATGGGGGTAATTGGAAACGTCCCCCTGTGCTGACGTATTTGAGGTGTTTCCGTCACTAAAATATTCATTGTGCCATTAATAGCATTAATACTTATCCATATGCGCCTATTATGGGTTGATTATAAAGGTATTAATCTGAAACAACAATAAAACTAGTGAAAACAGCGTTTGGATGGTCAAAATCGGAGATATAGCCCGCGAGTTGTATAATGTATGGGTGAGGCAAGCTGCTTTCCCGCCAATTTCCCCCAAGGCCACTGAGACACAGTCGATCGATACTCTCTCTCTCTCTCTCTTGCACTCGCTTGCCATCAGTGATGACAACACCCTGCTTGCAACTCGCTAATGTTAGCACGAAAATATACCTCAGAATAAGGGAATAACAGGGAAAATAGGTGATAACTGAAGGAGGGGAGGTAGAGGACTGAGATTTTGCATGGCCCAGGGGCCAATTTTTTTTTTTTTTTTTTTCGATGTCAAAATTTTTTTTTTTTTTTTTCACTCCCTCTTAAGAGTCTCCCCGCTGTCCGCCGGGGGAACTCTTAAGAGTCTCCCCGCAGTTCCCGGGTTAACCATAAAAACCCATTCTATGTTGTATTTTATGATATTTAGAACCTCCAGGAATGTTAAAATTAGCCTAGGCCTAGGCATTTCTTACAGTTTCATACAGTAGATCCTCTGGAAAAAGGTGGAAAAACTAAATAAGATGGTCACTAATTTTCCCATGGATTTTGTTATTTTTCACTGTTAGTTTTCATCAATAGGCCTAGGCTATATAGTGTTTGGAAATAATTACAACCCTCGGCGAAAGCGTTTTCCCCAATATACAACGATCTTAAGACACGCCGCCCGATAGTGGGGAGGGCTATGAAGTACAAGGAAAATGAGGGGTTAAATGCGTAAAACGGCGATAAAAAACTATTTTAGCAAAACTTGGCTCAGGTTTAAGTATCAAAGGCCTAAAACCCAATATTTAAAAAAACCCGAGCCAATTTTGGCCAAAGCTGGCTCGGATTTTGAGAGTTTGTAGACAAAAAAATTACAGTAACCTCATTTAGAAATTTTGCTCAAGTTTCCCGAAATTGCAAAGCCATAAAACCCGAATTTTGGAAAACCCGAGCCAAGTTTTGGCAAAACTTGGCTCGGATTTTGCGAGTTTTAAGAGTAAGAAGTTACAGTAACCTAATTTAGAATTTTTGCTCATGTTTCCCTAAATTATTTTAATCATAAATATCCAGTAACATAGACCTAGTACATTGGATACAAGCCTAATCCACACCTAACGCCTACAATGTGTCCGTAGTACAGGGTGCCAAAACAGAAAACATCCAGTTCTGGATCATTTTTCTAAGATTAAAAGGATCAACTTTGCGTGGCGTCCGCGGGGGGCACAGTCCCCCGCTACATTACAGGGGGTCCGGGGGGCATAGCCCCCCGACCGCCGGAGAAATTTTGAGATGTGAAGGTAAATATACGCACAATACATGCTCAAAATTTATTAAAAGGGATGTTATGTTACGGTACTGGTGTTTAATCAGGATACTAGGAGAGCTGGCTACCTGTACTTCAGTCTCAAAGGGATTCACTTCAGGTCCACTAATATAGGCATTGAAAACAGGTTTTTAAATTATTCTTAGCAGTCCCTGTTTTAGTTTTGTAACTTGTCCAATAAAGATTTCATGTATATTTGTTGTTGCATTCCAAGAACGATAATGTTCAAGGACACTACATCCGCCTTATTAGAAACAATTTATTAGGGAAAATAGGGACCAATAGACTCTCCATATTTTTCTCATTATAGTCCGCATGGAGGAATTTAGTTATCGACACTTGAAAAAACCCGATTTCAAAGAAAAATACACCAAAAATCTGTCAAAGATGTCAAATAGCGGGGGGTGTGG
>CM064543.1:19756048-19898758 GCA_032716605.1 Paralithodes platypus | reverse complement strand
GATTGTACACTAAAGTGAATTGGTCTTGTATGGTGGAGACACGAAACGGGATTTAGAGCCTCTATAACTAGGCTATCTACATGAGATGTAGACATATAACTGAGCTAAAATCACCCTAAAAACTAGGCTAGTTACGATTAAATTGACAAAATAATTTTCTCTAAAATATTTTCAGAGATTGTACACTAAAGTGAATTGGTCTTGTATGGTGGAGACACGAAACTGGATTTAGAGCCTCTATAACTAGGCTATCTACATGAGATGTAGACATATAACTGAGCTAAAATCACCCTAAAAACTAGGCTAGTTACGATTAAATTGACAAAATAATATTCTCTCTAAAATATTTTCAGAGATTGTACACTAAAGTGAATTGGTCTTGTATGGTGGAGACACGAAACTGGATTTAGAGCCTCTATAACTAGGCTATCTACATGAGATGTAGACATATAACTGAGCTAAAATCACCCTAAAAACTAGGCTAGTTACGATTAAATTGACAAAATAATATTCTCTCTAAAAATATTTTCAGAGATTGTACACTAAAGTGAATTGGTCTTGTATGGTGGAGACACGAAACTGGATTTAGAGCCTCTATAACTAGGCTATCTACATGAGATGTAGACATATAACTGAGCTAAAATCACCCTAAAAACTAGGCTAGTTACGATTAAATTGACAAAATAATATTCTCTCTAAAAATATTTTCAGAGATTGTACACTAAAGTGAATTGGTCTTGTATGGTGGAGACACGAAACTGGATTTAGAGCCTCTATAACTAGGCTATCTACATGAGATGTAGACATATAACTGAGCTAAAATCACCCTAAAAACTAGGCTAGTTACGATTAAATTGACAAAATAATATTCTCTCTAAAAATATTTTCAGAGATTGTACACTAAAGTGAATTGGTCTTGTATGGTGGAGACACGAAACTGGATTTAGAGCCTCTATAACTAGGCTATCTACACAGAATGTAGACATATAACTGAGCTAAAATCACCCTAAAACTAGGCTAGTTACGATTAAATTGACAAAATAATATTCTCTCTAAAATATTTTCAGAGATTGTACACTAAAGTGAATTGGTCTTGTATGGTGGAGACACGAAACTGGATTTAGAGCCTCTATAACTAGGCTATCTACATGAGATGTAGACATATAACTGAGCTAAAATGTCCCTAAAAACTAGGCTAGTTACGATTAAATTGACAAAATAATATTCTCTCTAAAAATATTTTCAGAGATTGTACACTAAAGTGAATTGGTCTTGTATGGTGGAGACACGAAACTGGATTTAGAGCCTCTATAACTAGGCTATCTACATGAGATGTAGACATATAACTGAGCTAAAATCACCCTAAAAACTAGGCTAGTTACGATTAAATTGACAAAATAATATTCTCTCTAAAATATTTTCAGAGATTGTACACTAAAGTGAATTGGTCTTGTATGGTGGAGACACGAAACTGGATTTAGAGCCTCTATAACTAGGCTATCTACATGAGATGTAGACATATAACTGAGCTAAAATCACCCTAAAAACTAGGCTAGTTACGATTAAATTGACAAAATAATATTCTCTCTAAAAATATTTTCAGAGATTGTACACTAAAGTGAATTGGTCTTGTATGGTGGAGACACGAAACGGGATTTAGAGCCTCTATAACTAGGCTATCTACATGAGATGTAGACATATAACTGAGCTAAAATCACCCTAAAAACTAGGCTAGTTACGATTAAATTGACAAAATAATATTCTCTCTAAAAATATTTTCAGAGATTGTACACTAAAGTGAATTGGTCTTGTATGGTGGAGACATGAAACTGGATTTAGAGCCTCTATAACTAGGCTATCTACATGAGATGTAGACATATAACTGAGCTAAAATCACCCTAAAAACTAGGCTAGTTACGATTAAATTGACAAAATAATATTCTCTCTAAAAATATTTTCAGAGATTGTACACTAAAGTGAATTGGTCTTGTATGGTGGAGACACGAAACTGGATTTAGAGCCTCTATAACTAGGCTATCTACATGAGATGTAGACATATAACTGAGCTAAAATCACCCTAAAAACTAGGCTAGTTACGATTAAATTGACAAAATAATATTCTCTCTAAAAATATTTTCAGAGATTGTACACTAAAGCGAATTGGTCTTGTATGGTGGAGACACGAAACTGGATTTAGAGCCTCTATAACTAGGCTATCTACATGAGATGTAGACATATAACTGAGCTAAAATCACCCTAAAAACTAGGCTAGTTACGATTAAATTGACAAAATAATATTCTCTCTAAAAATATTTTCAGAGATTGTACACTAAAGTGAATTGGTCTTGTATGGTGGAGACACGAAACTGGATTTAGAGCCTCTATAACTAGGCTATCTACATGAGATGTAGACATATAACTGAGCTAAAATCACCCTAAAAACTAGGCTAGTTACGATTAAATTGACAAAATAATATTCTCTCTAAAAATATTTTCAGAGATTGTACACTAAAGTGAATTGGTCTTGTATGGTGGAGACACGAAACTGGATTTAGAGCCTCTATAACTAGGCTATCTACATGAGATGTAGACATATAACTGAGCTAAAATCACCCTAAAAACTAGGCTAGCTACGATTAAATTGACAAAATAATATTTTCTCTAAAAATATTTTCAGAGATTGTACACTAAAGTGAATTGGTCTTGTATGGTGGAGACACGAAACTGGATTTAGAGCCTCTATAACTAGGCTATCTACATGAGATGTAGACATATAACTGAGCTAAAATCACCCTAAAAACTAGGCTAGTTACGATTAAATTGACAAAATAATATTCTCTCTAAAAATATTTTCAGAGATTGTACACTAAAGTGAATTGGTCTTGTATGGTGGAGACACGAAACTGGATTTAGAGCCTCTATAACTAGGCTATCTACATGAGATGTAGACATATAACTGAGCTAAAATCACCCTAAAAACTAGGCTAGTTACGATTAAATTGACAAAATAATATTCTCTCTAAAATATTTTCAGAGATTGTACACTAAAGTGAATTGGTCCTTGTATGGTGGAGACACGAAACTGGATTTAGAGCCTCTATAACTAGGCTATCTACATGAGATGTAGACATATAACTGAGCTAAAATCACCCTAAAACTAGGCTAGTTACGATTAAATTGACAAAATAATATTCTCTCTAAAAATATTTTCAGAGATTGTACACTAAAGTGAATTGGTCTTGTATGGTGGAGACACGAAACTGGATTTAGAGCCTCTATAACTAGGCTATCTACATGAGATGTAGACATATAACTGAGCTAAAATGTCCCTAAAAACTAGGCTAGTTACGATTAAATTGACAAAATAATATTCTCTCTAAAAATATTTTCAGAGATTGTACACTAAAGTGAATTGGTCTTGTATGGTGGAGACACGAAACTGGATTTAGAGCCTCTATAACTAGGCTATCTACATGAGATGTAGACATATAACTGAGCTAAAATGTCCCTAAAAACTAGGCTAGTTACGATTAAATTGACAAAATAATATTCTCTCTAAAAATATTTTCAGAGATTGTACACTAAAGTGAATTGGTCTTGTATGGTGGAGACACGAAACTGGATTTAGAGCCTCTATAACTAGGCTATCTACATGAGATGTAGACATATAACTGAGCTAAAATCACCCTAAAAACTAGGCTAGTTACGATTAAATTGACAAAATAATATTCTCTCTAAAAATATTTTCAGAGATTGTACACTAAAGTGAATTGGTCTTGTATGGTGGAGACACGAAACTGGATTTAGAGCCTCTATAACTAGGCTATCTACATGAGATGTAGACATATAACTGAGCTAAAATCACCCTAAAAACTAGGCTAGTTACGATTAAATTGACAAAATAATATTCTCTCTAAAAATATTTTCAGAGATTGTACACTAAAGTGAATTGGTCTTGTATGGTGGAGACACGAAACTGGATTTAGAGCCTCTATAACTAGGCTATCTACATGAGATGTAGACATATAACTGAGCTAAAATCACCCTAAAAACTAGGCTAGTTACGATTAAATTGACAAAATAATATTCTCTCTAAAAATATTTTCAGAGATTGTACACTAAAGTGAATTGGTCTTGTATGGTGGAGACACGAAACTGGATTTAGAGCCTCTATAACTAGGCTATCTACATGAGATGTAGACATATAACTGAGCTAAAATCACCCTAAAAACTAGGCTAGTTACGATTAAATTGACAAAATAATATTCTCTCTAAAAATATTTTCAGAGATTGTACACTAAAGTGAATTGGTCTTGTATGGTGGAGACACGAAACTGGATTTAGAGCCTCTATAACTAGGCTATCTACATGAGATGTAGACATATAACTGAGCTAAAATCACCCTAAAAACTAGGCTAGTTACGATTAAATTGACAAAATAATATTCTCTCTAAAAATATTTCAGAGATTGTACACTAAAGTGAATTGGTCTTGTATGGTGGAGACACGAAACTGGATTTAGAGCCTCTATAACTAGGCTATCTACATGAGATGTAGACATATAACTGAGCTAAAATCACCCTAAAAACTAGGCTAGTTACGATTAAATTGACAAAATAATATTCTCTCTAAAAATATTTTCAGAGATTGTACACTAAAGTGAATTGGTCTTGTATGGTGGAGACACGAAACTGGATTTAGAGCCTCTATAACTAGGCTATCTACATGAGATGTAGACATATAACTGAGCTAAAATCACCCTAAAAACTAGGCTAGTTACGATTAAATTGACAAAATAATATTCTCTCTAAAAATATTTTCAGAGATTGTACACTAAAGTGAATTGGTCTTGTATGGTGGAGACACGAAACTGGATTTAGAGCCTCTATAACTAGGCTATCTACATGAGATGTAGACATATAACTGAGCTAAAATCACCCTAAAAACTAGGCTAGTTACGATTAAATTGACAAAATAACATTCTCTCTAAAATATTTTCAGAGATTGTACACTAAAGTGAATTGGTCTTGTATGGTGGAGACACGAAACTGGATTTAGAGCCTCTATAACTAGGCTATCTACATGAGATGTAGACATATAACTGAGCTAAAATGTCCCTAAAAACTAGGCTAGTTACGATTAAATTGACAAAATAATATTCTCTCTAAAAATATTTTAAGAGATTGTACAATAATAAAATGACTACACATGGAAAAAATATATTTTGTATCGTGTTACCGGCCACATCTAATCCCACGTCTAATATATCTACACCAGCAGATAAAGCAATATCGGTAACTGCTTCAAAGATGTTTCGGGCATCGTCGCAGGAAATACTGGTTCCTTCTTCTATAATATAGTGGTTCAGTGGTTCTCAACCAGGGGGGCGCGCCCCCCTAGGGGGGCGTTTGACAATGCTAGGGGGGGCGTGGGGTAACTAATGTTCAAAATAGGGCTAGGCCATTCAAATGCATACAGGGTAATCGCAAAGATATATATATAGATAAGAAACTTTGATAGGAAAAATTCACAACCGTCATTCCGAGCAACCACATGTAGTGTTGACATAAAACCATTAATTAGTTTTAATCCTTGCATGCAGATTGGTTATTTTTTCGCCCTTTTTACAGTATCTTGCGTCTTAAGCATCCATATGGAATGGATAAAAATAATAGTTTTCTAAGCATCAGAGACGTGTGGGTGGGGTGGGGTGGGGGCGGGGGGCATCATGAATACATTCCTGACCAAAGGGGGGCGCAGTGCTGAAAAGGTTAAGAACCACTGTATCTATATTCTCCATATTAAATCGGGTGGTTAATGGGAATCCGGGTTGTGTAGTGCCCCATCCACCACAAGGACCATACGTATTTACATCCATGACTGAACAATGGGTGAAACCCATTGTCTCAGTATTCTGACCATTGTAGTCTATTATATAGTCTCCCACGTCACGATGTTTTTCCCATTCCACAATTTCATTGTGAAATGGGTGTAGTGAAACCTGAGCAAATGAGGAAGTTTGTTTATTGGCACACGAATATTCCAATATTTTACGACTGCGTCTTTTGGTCACCATGGAGTCATCGCAGTAATTTATATGACATCCCGCCGAATCCAATAGCCAATTATCTTTAAAAAAACTACCGCGAGGCCGCCCACAATAGTCTATTTGAAGAATTTTGTGCTTATTTTTTTTAAAGTTTTTTTTCCTATTAATTTTCTTAACGATTGCCTTCTCGATATCCTGTATGGATTTATTCGAGTCAAGTACCTTATTTATGGAAGGAGTGTCGGTGGGATAATTTTTACTGTTTTTTAATGCATCGGCCGTTAACACATCCCGGGGGTTCTATCTCTTGCCAGGTCATTATATATTTCAATAATGTGAACAGTGTCATGGGGTGAGAACATCCTCTCGAATTATGTCATCATAAATATGTTTAATGGTACAACATAAATCATTATTATTTTTTATATTTACAATTTTTTCTAATGAAAAATCTGAGGGGTTAGTGGATAAATAGGACCCGCCGACATAGGGTTCGGTAGTTACATTTGTAATCCTTCTAACTATTAATACCATACCACTATCAGCCAACCAAATGGAGCTAAACTAAAGCTTTGATGAGATATGTAATCAATTTTTTTCTGAGGATAAAAAAAAAAAATTATTTGTGGATGCTGAACATTCCCACGGTAAAGATATTATTTCAGAACTAGCCCTCAGATAAACTAAAGGAGAAATGGATTTTCCCACAGAAGAATTTGAACTATGTTATCGAAATAACTTGGAATATTGTCAAAGATTGGACAGATCGGAAAGTATATATAAAACAAAACTATTTTCGCCCAATGAAATAGAATGCTTACTGAAAAATGAAAACAGGCCCATTATTCACATTGCTTCTGCCGATAACAAGAGTTACACATTTATTTTTTGTAGAAAAAAAATATATATCATCCAATTGCTCTTCAAGCTTTTCGGTTTACCGGTGGTGGTAATAAGAAGAGCAGGGTAGATGCAAATTATAATTATGATGAAGACGATCGCATTCTACAGAATACGAGTTTATATCTCAAGTTGTTTGGGATTGATTTGTGTATGCAAACAAATATACCATATGGTCCAAGTAAGGGAGACGTGTACGACTGTGAATCATATAATCGACAAAGTAAGATCATCCATATTAGTAACTGGTATGACTATAATAAAAAGTTGAGTGTACAAGATAACTGGAATAAATATATTAGCGAGGGTGGGAGAAATCTGACGCCCGTGGTGGTGGTCAATTCTGATGACCCGAGGGTTAAGATTTCTTCCACCAACCATAATATTGACGGTGTCGATGACACGTGCCTTTCGATAACCGTCAATATATCCAACAGGGATTCCAACTATGATGACGATATATTAAGCAATTCATATTTTATGAACCCATTCAATGTTGGATTTCCCTCTGATTTGGGCGAGAAGGGGTATTATGCCCTACACGTGGAAAATGCATCTATCGAAGACCTGAATATAACCAAGCGAGAGAATATCCCACACAACCGCAGATTCGCAAAATTGTTAAAGGATGGGTTTGATCAAGCCAATAACGATAATCGTTCAAAGAAAAAAAATAGCCGTACGATTAAACATCGTAATATCGCTTTTAATTTACAGGTATGGTTAAATGACGAAGGCATTCTATATAATACTAACAAGGCATGGTATGATAGTGTGGGCAAGGTATATCATAGTAAGTATCCCAAAGTTTATCTCGATTCATCCTCAACATCGGACCTCGTCAAGGTGGAGAAAATTGACAAGAATATTCATTATTTGGGCCGTAGCCATATAACATTTCAAGGCTATTCGGAAAAATGGAAGACTCAGGTAATACAATTGGAGAAAGACAGCAAGAATACGTGGCAAGTTATCTCAATCCACCGAGAATAAGACGCTAACGAACTTGGAGAAATGTCTGGAGAATCTCAAGGCTGCAAAGAATCAATATTCTAATAACGAATTTAGGTTGGGAAACAATATGACTATACCTATCGCCAACACCAACGACTCCCTTTTATACTCAAAATTCGAGTTTATCCGTCTTCCTGTGTTAAATGACGATGATATGGTTTTATATGTGGTGTGTCCTTTATATAGGCGTGAAAATCAAGAACAAATTGGTTTATATTTGATCGGTGTCTCAATTTACTCACTAATAACAAAATTGCGAGTTCCCGGTTTTCATTATCGGAAGGACAATCAACCTATCGACAATGAATCGAGGGAATTCTGTATCACCATTCCCAATTTTATGAAAAAATATCTCCTCGATAGTATCGAAAATTTTCGAGTGACTGGATTTTATGTGAATAGAACTGATATGATCACATCATTGGATATCGAAATTGACTTTCAGCATCGCATTCCTCTAATGACGACCGAAAGGGAGGCTATAATTTATAAAACCCCGAAAGGGGGAAGAAAGGCGCGTATCTTCTCTATATATGATCATATTGAATCTGAATTGGCTAATATATCTTGGGTACCACAATATCATCCTAAAAAAATATTATTTAAACCTAATAATATTGACCCCTTGAAAAAGATGTTAGATCAGAAGAAAACAAATCAATATAAGTTGCGGGCCATTTTCAAAAATCAAAATAAATCATATAAAAAAGGAAAAAATAATGTTAAATCCTATATAGGTGAGGGAGAAAAGGGTGAAGTAGAAATCATATTACCTGATATTGATTTTGTATAAAAATGTGTTGAAGAGAAATTGGTAGACCGAAAGAATGTTGATGAGTTTATTAATTTTATTGATGATGATGATGACGATGAGGATGACGATGATGATGACTATGATGAGGAGGAGGATTAACCCTTTAGCGAACCGATCCGAATGTGGTAAGGATCAATAAGTATTATTTGGCCGCTTCGGGGTTATATACGACCCTTTTTTTATTTAGAGCCATACTACTCACACCTCCGTCACGTGTGTGTGCACGGTGTGGTATGATTTTGTTTTACAATAAACTTTTTTTAACCAGAAAACGCATTTCTTTTCCACCTTGACTCCTCTTTGTAATGTCGATAAAGACAACGTAGAAGAATCCAGGTAAAGTTTCTGAGCAATATTGGTGGCAGCGAAAGGCTCCCCTAATCGGACATTTACTCTGTTGTTGACTCCAGACACTACCGCCGATTCTTGTTTGTCTTTTTCTCCTTTGAGTGTCTACTTCGTTGAAATTATTACTCGGGGCCGAGCAACGACGCAAACCTCGCAGGTAGATCAATTTATTGGTAACTTTTGGTTCTTCTTCCGTTTCTCCTTTGTCTTCGTTTTGAACTTGCACGAAACCCACCGGGCTGAGAGGACCCTTACAACGATGACACACTTTGGAGGTGTTCCACTCGTCCACGGCGGTGAAATTTCCGGCGCCGGCTCTCTCTCTCATCAGTTTGGCCAGCTTCCCTTTGGGGGACGAGTAGTGCTCCCCCTTACCCGTGGACGAGAACTTGGCCGACCCGTACGCAACGTGAAACGGGGGGCGATTTTCGCCGCCGCCGCCGCCGCCGCCGAACAGAGTTTTGTTGACAAACGCGTCCAGAGTTTTCTGGCCGAGACAGTACTTTCGAAACTTGACCAACTTGAACCAACTCCACTTCTTCGCGGTCTTGGTCTGCCATAGCGTTTTGTAATGTTCAATATATTTGTTTAGGTAAGGGGACCCTTTTCCTTCTTCACCTTCGTTTTTGGAATCGGCTCTCGACAATTCTTCCTGGGCTTTTTTGTACTCTGGATGGGCCATCCAAGACGAAATCCGTCTCTTGGCCCCGGTCATCCCGGAGTCACAGTAGTACTGTTTAGAAGTCAGTCTTGTCTTTTTGGTAATATTTCGAGTTTCGGGGCCCATCTCTACGCAAAAGGCAATGTTCTTTCGTCCGGGATCCACACCGATGATCCGTTTACCTTCCAACGATACGACGGTAGTGCTGCTGTTGTTGTTGATGACTTCAGCCGTACTCCTGGGGAAGGCGACGGTCCCGTCATTTTTCTTCGTCCTCTTGTGAGCGGTGCCGGTTCCGGGGTCATTTTTTTTATACCTGTAGTATCGGATCGAACAGGCCACGCCGTCGGTCGACACGCACCGATCGAACGTCCACTTCTCGTTCCCTCCCATTCTTCTTATCCATTTCAGGTCGAAAATGAACCCCCACCCTTCTTCGGTTTCTTTCAGTTCTTCCGACGGGATGCCCAGTTCTCGACACAGGCCCTTCACTCCCACCGCGTCAAAGTCCACTTAGTGGGCCTTGACCGCGTTGGTCGGAGCCAACGGGACGTTTCTGAGTTTGGTCGACTCGGAATACTCCCGCTTGAGAAAACCGTAGTACCGCAGGTAAGCCACCGGCCCGCTCAGGGCTGGCTTCCTGAGATACGTTGCGTGCCGGTCAATGAACGCCGAGTGCCGATATTTCAGTTCAGCCAATTGGTTCGCGGAGTAGGTCCTTCCGACGTACTGCCAGCCATTCACGAGAGTCTGCAGGGCGTACACGAGCGGAGCGGTGGGTGTCGTCTTCTCCCTCGTTTGGCCGTTTTTGAGGTAGAAACGTATGGCGTGTCTCTGATAGGATACGAAGTTTAGCGCGAGGTTGTTGTTGAAACACGTCTGGTAGGTCTTGGCGCAGTAATTGATGAGATTGTAATCCGAATGATGCCGGGGTTGGGTCGGGTAACTCGCGCTAACGAACCGTCTCTCCCACGTGTCGGAGATCGCCGGATTGGGTTTCCTCCTCTTCTTGGCTTCTCATCCTTGGGTGAATAGTTGCACGAACATGTTCATTTTGGTAAAGTCGGGCCATTCTGTCACCACCGGAGATACTCCACTCGTCCTTTCTTCTTTTGCGAGTAGATCCCATATCACGGAATTGCACAGTTGAGAGGCCTTTACGGCCATCCGAGAGACGGCCAGACATCGCTTTTCGATTAGGGGACCCGAACCGTCGGGGTCTAAGAGAATCTTGCCCAGGGAACATTTTACGTTCTTGTACTTTTTGTTGACAGTGGTGGTGCCATCTCTTTTCATGGCCGAATGTGGCCATTATATCCCTTTATATAATATATCTATATAGAAAGTTACATAAACATGGTCAATCTAGTAAAAAAACACCAGTTAATTAGTCAAAGTTTTTTTAATCCGAATAAGTTACATAAACAGGGTCATTGGTCAAAGTGTTGTGAAGCATTCTGCTAAAGGGTTAAAGTATTCTAATTCCAACCCTACCGCAAATATCCCCATAAGGTAATTTGCCCGCTAAAGGGTTAAAGCTAAGCGATCTCTTATTTGGAGGTTTGTTGTACTTTGAGCTGCGAAGTTTCATTGGTGATGCTACCCGATTCACGTTTTTTTTCTTCGGGAGAGGTCTTCTGCTTTTCTCGAATCTGCGGAAAAAATGAAAATATTATTATAATTATCCTTCGAATTAAATAAGTCTCCTTTTCGGAGAGATTCTCCCAATATGACCCACCAAGACTGTAAAAATAATTCATTATTTCTCTTTCAGGACTCAAGGAGATGGCTGAAATCACCCACCAAGATATTTTTGGGATATAATAGTCTGAGATTCGAAAAGGAACGACTGGAAACGTTCATCGACTGGCCAAGATTATGGTTGAGCCCCATCGACCTTGCCCGCGATGGATTTTATTATTTGCGAACATCGGATCACTGCGCCTGTATGTTTTGTAGGGGGGTTGTTGGTGCCTGGGAGGAGACCGATACACCACGAAGCGAACATCAACGTCACTTCCCCCGCTGTCCATTTGTGAAGGGACAGCCAGTGGGGAATATTCCACTCGAGCAGGGTCACATCATCACCCGACTATATCCTTGGATGAAATCCAAGGCCATCAGTATTCCTTCCGAGGATGTCTGCTGCTCTGGACATCGTCATATGCCCGGATCATACTCGGAGAGAAATTGCCCCCCCTCGACCAACTCGAGGCAATGGGTCTCCCGAAACATAGTGATCCCAAACGACCCGAATATGTCACGTATGAAAATAGTCTCGATAGCTATATTAGATGGTCAGAACGTGTGAAACAGAAGCCCGCGGAATTATCCGAGGCCGGCTTCTTTTACTGTGGTTTACTGTGGATCACGTGAGATGTTTCCATTGTGGTAATGGTCTGCGAAACTGGGAGACCAATAATATTCCTTGGAATGAACATGCTCGCTGGTATCCCTACTGTAACTTTGTCCTATTGACAAAGGGTAAGGCATTTATTGATCAGATGTGTCCATCATCCACCACCGCCACCACCACCGCGCCATATCCGCCTATCACCGAACAGGAATTGGACTCATTAATGGAGCTGGATATGGTGCGGGCTGTGGTGACAATGAGATTCCCAGAACCGAAGGTTTGCGAGGCCCTCAAAACTAAATTGGCACAGACTGGCCTGCCCTTCTTTAGCCTGGAGCCATTCATAGAGGCTATACTTCGGGACATGGAAGGGGATATTCGTCGTGAATTATTGTTGAACCGGTCCGAAGAAGAAACAACAAATCCGCAGCACTCTACCCACCGCCAATCCCCACCCGAAGAAACCGCTAACCACCAACCCCTATCCGAAGAAGAAACAACAAATCCGCAGCACTCTACCCACCACCAACCCCCACCCGAAGAAACCGCTAACCACCAACCCCTATCCGAAGAAGAAACAACAAATCCGCAGCACTCTACCCACCACCAATCCCCACCCGAAGAAACCGCTAACCACCAACCCCTATCCGAAGAAGAAACAACAAATCCGCAGCACTCTACACACCACCAACCCCCCCCCCAAAGAAAACGCTAACCACCAACCCCTATCCGAAGAAGAAACAACAAATCCGCAGCACTCTACCCACCACCAACCCCCACCCGAAGAAGAAACAACAACTCCATACGGCCAGTCCGTTGAAGAAGAATCTCCATCTGAAGTCACCCCTACCAACCTCCAAACTGAAAAGAAACAACCCACCAATCACCACCCAAAACCACCGCTACCCTGAACCAATCTGAAGAAACAACCCGAGGCTAGTCCATTGAAGAATTCCCAGAGAGGAATGAGAAACCCCCATCATTTCCCGATGATTACCTATGTAAGGTGTGTTTGGATAATAGGATGGACACTGTATTCCTACCTTGTACACATATGGTAACCTGTGCATCCTGTACTCTTGCTATCTATAAATGCCCCATCTGTCGTGAAGATATAAAATTCACCGTCAGACCCATAATGAGCTAGGGGATTCCAACGGCAAACAACTCGCCGATCCAGAATGTGGTAAGAAGGGTCAGTATGGTTTGGTCGCTTCGGGGTTATATACAATCCTTTTCCATTTAGAGCCGTATCGGGTGTGTGCCAAGAAAGGCTGTGGGATCGGTGAGTTTTTTGCCCGCTAGAGGGTTGGTGTCGGGAGGCGTTGAATGTAGCTCTAAAACATGACGTCACTCACCATCTGCGCATGCGTGAGAATCCCAGGCCCAGCATCTCAAATGTACAACTATTATATTGGATTAGATTAGATTAACCTAACCTAACCTAACCTAACCCTAAAATATAACAAAAATAACCAATATAACGAAATAAAAAAATAAAAAATATACCAAATACGAGTGGATCGATCCCTGGTTTCCTCAGTGACGGGCAGGCGTTCTACCGAGTGAGCTATGGAGAGATTTGGGTGTAACGGTTTGAAGGGTATATTTAAACGCAACGGAGGTGAGGGGCGGGGCCAAGGGGGCCTAGATTCTCACGCATGCGCAGATGGTGAGTGACGTCATGTTTTAGAGCTACATTCAACGCCTTCCGTTGGTGTCCGTCCATATATATATATATATATATATATATATATATATATAAGGGTGGTGGTATGAGGTTTATACCACTCTTATTCTAGCTGCTACTGCTGCCACCACCACCACCACCACCACCATTACCAGTAGGCTACTTACTACTGCTTCTTCTACTACTACTGTCACTTATACGACGACTACTACAACCAAACCAACCCACCACAACCAACCTACTCTACTTAGGGGTATGGTGACCCCAGCCGCTACTTTTGGACTTGGGACAACAACAACAACCTCTGATTTAGCCAGAATGATTAATGTTAGGGAATTGTTTAGGGGATTGTTTATGTTTATGACCTGGGTAAAACTTAATGCGTGCTTGTCGTTTCGAGATAGTGGCTGACCATCGCGAATTCGAATATCGGGATCGGGAAGAGGATACTTAGCGTAGGGTATTATTGTGGGGAATTTATCATTGTATTCGTAATCTACAAATATCGCTCGAGGAAAAACCACGTAATGTAAAGGAAAGCGGATAATTTTTATTAGGATGGCGTCTTTGAAACATATGAGGGG
This sequence comes from Paralithodes platypus, assembly GCA_032716605.1. Taxonomy (NCBI): domain Eukaryota; kingdom Metazoa; phylum Arthropoda; class Malacostraca; order Decapoda; family Lithodidae; genus Paralithodes; species Paralithodes platypus. Next base: position 19,884,342 of record CM064543.1, on the reverse strand, counting down.
CGACAACATACTGTAGATACTTCTCTGATAAACAATAGTAGCATTATATATAATGAAAATATCATTAAGAATAATTTTAATAGTATATGGGCGTCTCGGAAATAATTGTGTTTCAAATAGGTCTGATTCCACAATGGTATAATTTACACGAGAGGAAAGTGTGTGATTAACGGATAGAATGATTTTATCCTCCGCAGATAATATGAACGTAAGAGATTGGGGAATCTCACAGGAAGATTTTTTCTCTTCCAGTTCGAGATAGAGACTGCCATTCTCTAGAAAGGTAATGTCCGATATTATTCTGGTGAAACGTATCACCCCCGCCGTCGTCACCGTGGACAATGGTATAGCGAGGCTGGCCATTGTCACCATTGTTGCCATTATCACCACCCCTATGGCGGCCACGGTGGCAATAAACACAACCCCACCCACCAATAAGAAACGATGAACATTCATGACAAATCTTCAAATTTATCTGAGATGGACTGTAATATGGAAACTGAGTTGTTGGGAAACTTACTAGCCTCTCTATATATTTCTATAAGTTCATCCCTCGTCGTGTGTCGATGTGTGGGATTAAAGTACATACTCTACATACTTACATACTCTAGGAATCCCATAAGAATATATTTTATTTTTACAGTATCTATTGGTAGACTGCATTGTATGAAGTGTAATTCATTTAATTTTGGAATGGTTATTCTTTCATCGGGTTGTCGGTTGAATTGGATAATGTCGACATATTTCTGTATACCGGTGGTCCTCTCCACCCCCACCAAATAGTAATGACCCAATTCTGTGTTTGGGTTATTCAGACTGGTTTGTAAGGAGTCGTAGTAAACCCGCTCGACGTTCTTCTCTCTCGATATTGGGGAGCGCATTGGATAGGCCTTTAATGTCTGATTCTCTAGCGTACCATTGGTTATCTCGATAAAGTATTGCGAGGTCATGTCTATAAACACATCCACGACAAATGCTATCCAACGCTTGCCCATACACACTTGATGGGTTTTTAGCCGATATCGCGCTCCCGTGGGATACTGTAAGACAGTCATACTATTGACAAAAGTAGGGAACCATCTATGATCCAAATCTCTATCATCAAACCACGCCAGCAGGATAGTGCCGACGTCGCTACCCTGTAAAAAGAAATCGTTCGATATGAGATCGTCTCGGGATTTAGATGGGGTGAAGGTTTGCCTGTTTGAGGCACCATATATGACCACATTAGAAAAGGTTGTAGTCTCGGTGGGCAATTGTGTGTACCGTTTGGTGAGGGTGTAATCGCATAGAGTATCTGATGAAAAGTGGGGGATTGTTTGACCCTGAAGCTCCTCCTGGGTGATATTATCCGGGAAGCGATAAATTATAAGAGTCTCCCTTTTCTTATTCTTAACCCATAACTAGCGGCGCGCAACATAAGTCGAGTATAATAAATCTGGACTATCTGGCGGCGCTCGACATAGGTCGTGTGGCAATTTCAGCACGTAATGTTGCTGAGAGAGAGAGACAAGTGGTGGCAGGAGAGTAGCGAGCGTATGGCTGCTCCAGACCACCGCGGCGAACCTACTGACACGAATCCCACCTCCTCCCTCCCTCTCTCACTCGCTACATACGGAATTGTATGGGGAAAGTGCCGAATTACATGCTTTTTGCACTCGCGTTGCGCGGTTGTTGCGAGAAAACTATCCATCATAAAAGGATCGTTATGGTGTCATTGGAAAGCTCTGTTTATGCCCTTTCAGGGATAGATACTTGTTTTATGCTCTGGGTCTTATTTAGGCATGAAAATGATCACGTAAACAGCCCTATTTTGGGTAAAAACACCCCGCTGGTTGCTACATATTATATACCGCCTAGGCCGCTCTTAAGGTGTTAAAGGACACATTTGCTCCTTGGACCAATATCGATGCGTCATTTACGCGAGTGACATTGTAGCTTATTAAGTGTTTACCGTTCCATTTGACAATACAAAAATTGACATCATTGATATCGTCTGAAAACACACCAGAAAACAAAGACTTTGAACAAGTTTGGGGTGAGTCAATTCTGTGGCCAATGACTGACAAACCACACGTTAATGACAAACCTATATATGGGTTTTCTAAAAACCACTCTAGACTAGGGGGTACAGATGGTTTGGTGGTGGTGGTGGTGGTGGGCGTGTCCCCGACACCAATGGCCGTGTCGGTCAGCAGGACGTACACCCTCTCAGATCTTTTCTCTTGGAGATATTCCGTCAATGATACATTAACCTAAGAAGTGCGCATGGGGGTAATTAGACACCTCTGCCTGTGCGCATGTATTTGAGCTGTTTCCATCACTAAAATATTCATTTTACCATAAATAGCATTAATACTTATCCATACGCGCCTATTATGGGTTGATTATAAAGGTATTCACCTGTTACAACAATAAAACGAGTGAAAACAGCGTTTGGATGGTCAAAATCGGAGATACAGGCCGCGAGTTACATAATGTATGGGTGAGGCAACCTGCTTTCCCACCAATTTCCCCCAAGGCCACTGAGACACAGTCGATCGATACTCTCTCTCTCTCTCTTGCACTCGCTTGCTAACAGTGATGACAATGCCCTGCTTGCAACTCGCTAATGTTAGCACGAAAATATACCTCAGAATAAGGGAATAACAGGGAAAATAGGTGATAACTGAAGGAGGGGAGGAAAGTGGGGAAGGAGGGGAGGTAGAGGAGTGATATTTTGCATGGCCCAGGGGCAAAAAAAAAATAAAAAAATAAAAAACAAAAATAAAAATTTTATGTTTAAAGTTGATTTTTTTTTTCTCTGACTCTTAAGAGTCTTCCCGCAGTCCGCCGGGGGAACTCTTAAGAGTCTTCCGGCAGTTCCCGGGTTAAGGACTGTCGTGTGGGGGTTGTGACATTCCAAAGATTTTTTCAGAGAAAATACCTGTTCGTTAACGATAGACATGGATGGTTCGTCGTAGAATATGACCCACCCCATATCCTCTAAATCATGGTCAATCACTGTCGTTGACCGAATTAGGGCATAGATTTCTGAGGGATTGGGGAAGTTCCTCAAGATTTGTATCTCACCGGACATGACATCACTTTCATGATAAGTGAATACATTTTTCTTCGTATTATAGGAGACCCGTTTGATTATGGCCCCTTTTGTGATGAGTTTCAGGGGTTGATCGTTAAGGGGCGACATGGGCATGATTTTGGGAAAATTACTATAGTATTCTCCTTCTTCAAAAATATTGTTAGGTATCTGTAAATGAGATTGTGGAAATAGTTGAGCTCGGAGGAGTACACAATCTGTCAGGCATAGTAAAGGTTCAAAATTATATACCTGATATTTATATCGAATTGTATTTTTATATACCAAATCATTCGTAGCCTTGTTGAACATTTCGATCCCGTAGTTTATATTCGGAGACATGACTTGGACGTTATTGAGGGGAATTGGATGTTTAAAAGTGTCCACCTGTGTTTCATGTTGCAACAATAAACGCTTTTCCACTAAATCGTATATATTTATAATTATCCCCACTCTCTCTTTATAGGTTTTAATGCGACCATTAATATACAAATGACCATTATGAAATATGATGGAATTGATATGTATGGTATTATTATTATTTGGTCGAATCGACTTATATGGGCTAATAATAATCCAAAACAGTATGACTATGACAATTATTAGGATACATAATATGATAAACATTACTCCTTATATCTAAATTTATAAAAATAATTTATATATTTTTTATTGTTTTTTTCGGGTTTGTTATCGGCTAGTGTGTGGTAATTTTGGTTGGTTTTTAGTAACAAGTCATAAATATCGTCCGAAGTTTTTATATTTTTCTTCACCAAATTGTAAATTTGTAATGCACAGGTTGTCATATTGTTATGTTTAACCTCTACATTTGTCGGGAATAGGGTAATGATCCCGACAGTTTTAGGTCCAATAGGACATTTGAATTTGGCGGTATCGTATCGCATGTACGATTTCGGCTGGTTCTTTGTGTATTGTAGTTTATTCTTAAGTTAGGTTAAATATTAACTGTAATGTATAAATATCTACATCAGCTCTAGATGTATTATGAAACCAAGTTATGGGTTATAATTATTATGAGCCGGCAGCCATATGTAATTTCGCGAAGCGATCGGAGGCCGGCCCTTTAGTCTCTCAATCAACACCGTACAGTCCTCCCCCGGCCCTGACTCAACCCACAGTTCACCATGTGCTACAACTACTAATAATTTATAACAACAGTCCTACATCACCAGTCCTCTAAGCTAAGTTCATTGTATCGATATTGTATTATGTGAACATTCCTACATGTCATGCAATTGAATTAGCCGCGTGTGGGGGACTGGATTACACCCATCGAATACCTCGTTGGTAATTATATTATAACTATTTGTTGGGATATTTCATGTACCAGTGATATGTAATTTAACCTCTTTATCTAAATTCCCGATAAATATTGGTCCTTCGTGCCCTACAGCTTCCATACCGTAGTACCGTTTTGTTTGCTTCCTTGTGGGCTTACAAATGGCTGCCGCCTCGCGCGTTGTTGGCCGACTGCCATTTCCCTAGTTTAGACCCAGCTTCTTCCTCCATGTTTTTTACCATTTGGGCACCGTCTCTATCTTTTTTGGGACTGGTTTCCAGTTTTTTTTTTGGGCGTGTGATCCTTGGCGTTTTTTTGGTGGGTTAGCTGGGCTGGAGATTGGGGTTGGAGTAATTTCGTCGGGCGCCATTTCGCGCTCATAGGCTAGGCTAGGCAGTCTAGGCCTGCAGGTGTCTGTGGTGGCTTTTCATTTCGCTTTGGTGGTGTGCCTGTGGTGTTAGTTGTGTTGTGTCATTGTGGGACTCGTTATTCATTTTGCTAGAGGGGAGGGTTCTCATGTGACCTTTTATCTTTAAATTTCATAATAGCCTAGGCCTAGTTGCTTAAAGTGGCGGTCATGAGTGTCGGTCTTTGTTAATTCCTAAGCGATTGACGGTTAATAGTCAGACCTCATGATTGTAGCTTAACCAACTAGGCTTACCTATAAAGGGCTTACAATAATTAGTGCTTCACCTTACCCTTTCCTTTAATGGATTTAGTATTTAATTCTTTTGTCAATACATCATGGCTCAAAGGAACCATCCCACAGCTGCGTCAGGAAGTAGCATTGGGGTGAATTTTACACCAACCTCCTCATACAATCAGAGCCCTGGGAAAGTGGTGGGTATATTAGGCCACAGTTATGTTGGTCGCCTAGGGGTTTCCCGCCGAGAGTTTTATGACCCGGGTTTTGTTGTGAGGGTGTTTAGTGCCCCAGGAGCCACTCTCGATAATATCAGGTCCCAACCAGCCTGGGATGGTCTTTTGAGCCTAAGGCCCGAGATCACTGTATTAGTGTTAGGCGGTAACGACATCGTCTCTGGGGTAGTCCCGCAGGAGCTTGCGGCTAAGATCCTATGAGATTGAGGCATCCACGAATGGCCGCTGTCTTGTATTGGGATTAGAGCAGAGGGAGTCTCCTCGGGGTATACCGGCAGGCGAATACCACAAGGTGAAGAACTCGGTCAATGCTCTCCTCAAGAGGAAATACAAGCACCTTGGTGGTCGATTCTCCCCATATAGTTTTGAGAGCCAGTATATGTCCGAGGATGGCGTCCACCTCACCAATGAAGGCAGCGATCGTTTGTTGGCCCAGGTCATTAAGATGGTAAGGGACTATCTTGCGTCGCAGTAGTCGGTCTCCTCATATATAGCCCCAGTGTACTTTATGTTGTTGTCTAGTCAGATAATTTCCTTTCGTTAGTTTATATTAAGGGGACTGTAGGTATTATGTAATTCTTTTTGAGTAAATTTCTTAAGTAATGGGAGTTTGCCGCTGTTGATTCCTAAGCGATTAACGGTTTGTAGTCTGACCTCATTGTAGTTTAAGTTGCTTAAAATTAAACCTTAACGATGACAGATTTGAAGAAACTTAAGATTCTTAAGGGAGGGATGAAGGGAAGTTTAAATAGAGGTTTAAGAGATCTTGATGAATTTTTAATAAGTGCCACGGCTGATCAGATAAAAGGTAAAATTGCTACTGTTACTAAATCGCTAGCTGCTTATGATAGTTATTCTCAGCAGGTATATGGTTTATTGACAGTTACTGACGATGTGGAAGAAGAAATGTCGGCAGATTTTGAGTACTTTGAGGACGTTAATACAGCCTTAGCCAGACTATCTTCCACCCAAGAATCAACCTCTGTTAAGGATACCGGTACACCAAAGGCGACTGGTTTTAACCTGCCGAAGCTTACTTTGCCTACCTTTTCCGGGGATTCGGCTACCTGGACTGGATTTTGGGATATTTTTGAGTGTTCCATCCATCATCATAAAACACTCACATCCATCCAAAGGTTCACATATCTCCGTGGTCAATTGAAAGGGGAGGCATTGAAGTTAGTCGATGGGTACAAGCTAGAAGCTAACAGCTACGAGTCTGCAGTGGAGTTGCTGAAGAGAACTTACGGGAGAGTGGAAGTCATCAAGACCGCTTTAACACCTTACGAGCGGCCTATGCGGTTTATTTATGTGTACCGCCCAGCGGGGTGTTTTTAGCCAAAATAGGGCTGTTTACGTGATCATTTTCATGCCTAAATAAGACCCAGAACGTAAAACAAGTACCTATCCCTGAAAGGGCATAAACAGAGCTTTCGAATGACACCATAACGATCCTTGTATGATGGATAGTTTTCTTGCAATAACCGTGCAACGCGAGTGCAAAAAGCAGGTAATTCGGTACTTTCGGTACATAATTGAGTATGTAGCGAGTGAGAGAGGGAGGAGGGAGCTGAGATTTGTGTCAGTAGGTTCGCCGCGGTGGTCTGGAGCAGTCATACGCGCGCTAGTCTCCTGCCACCACTTGTCTCTCTCTCTCAGCCACATTACGTGCTGAAATTGCCACTCGACCTATGTCGAGCGCCGCCACATAGTCCAGCTTTATTTAACTCGACTTATGTTGCTCGCCGCTAATTAAGGGTTAATTACCAAATTCTTCACACTAGATCCTCCATCCTATGATGTGGCGGACCTAAAGGAGTACTATGCCTCCTTTGAGAGCCTCCTCCGATCTATGGAGACAATGGCCGTCACCAAGGAGGAGATATTTAGTGTGAATATCTTGAATAAGATACCCTCTCCCTTAAGGGAAATCTTAAGACGACAACTAAGCGACTCTCCACTAAACTTGGAAGCGTTGGTGCAGGTGTACCAGACTGAAGTCTTCAATATGGAGAGTACTGGACACTACCGACAAGTGGAGATGTCGCCATCTACTGCAGCTTTCCCGGTACAGACTTCTCCTAAACAGAAAAGGCCAATATCATTAGGTTGTAAGTTGTGCAGTGTCCACGGTCATCTGTGGTATCAATGTCCTAAGTATCCTAAGGCTACACAGAAGATTAGTAAGGCTAAATCGCTTAAGTTATGTACCAGCTGTCTGGCAAGAGACCACTTCAACAGTACCTGCACCAATTCCTACATCAAACCTTGTAAGTATTGCAAAGGGAAACATTGGTTTTCCCTTTGCACCCAGTCTGATCGGCACGACGGCAAAGAAAAGGGGAGAACCCCCAAAGAGTCACATGAGAAAAGTAAGAGCGAGGGTGATAAAGTATCTACCATGTCCATTGCTTCTCGAGAATGTCAATTGCTTCCTACTATGATGCTGCCAGTAGTGGGGAGTAATAATAATACTATAATGACGCGCACCTTACTTGACCAGTGCTCACAGAGGTCATTCGTTCTGCGGTCATCATTACCCCAGCTCAAGTGTACCAGCAAGGGTCAAGAGAATTTGCGTCTCCATGGTTTCACTGGTGAAATAGATTCCAGTGACTATGATATTGTGGAGATTTCATATGTTTATAGAAAAAAGGTATGTCCCATCAAGGCTGTTGTGGTCGACACACTACCCAGTTTCTATATAGCATCAGAGATTCAACCACATTTGAAATATCTCAGAAGCAAGGGGTATAAACTGGCTGATGATCAACTCTCTGCTAACAATGGTATTATGCTACTGGTCGGAGCTGATTATTACTACGACCTGGTTCACCCTGGATATCGGCGGGTAGATAAGCTAATAATGCTCCCCACGATCCAAGGTTATGCCATTTCTGGATCCTATGCCACTTCCTCTCAAGACACACAGGTGGAGGTGGTTACGGTCCTCAAGGTAGCAGTAAGCCCCATAGATAAATATATTAGGCCAAATGTGCCTGATAATACATGTACTGATATAGATAAGCTATGGGACTTGGACAATATTGGAATTGACCCACATGAACTTGATCGTGAGTCCAAGGTAGCGTTAAGCTCGTATGAAGAGACTGTAACGTATGACTCTGGCAGAGGTCAGTATGTGGTAAGGCTCCCTTGGAATGATAACAAGAGTAAATTACCTACTAATTTCCATCTAGCACTTGGTAGGTTGCGTGGGCTTCAGAAGCAGTTTGTCAAGGATCCAAGTTATTGCGAGACTTATGCGGCAGTTTTGGCCGAGCAGGTACAACGTGGATTTGTGGAGAGAGTAGATCTCAGTGAGTATGGGGATGACATCCATTACCTTGCTCACCATGGGATTAAAAAGGACAGTTCCACCACTCCTGTTCGTATTGTGTATGACTGCTCTGCTAAATCCAGTGATCGCTCCTATAGCCTGAATGATTGTCTGTACACGGGTCCGTCCCTGGTCTCTGATCTAGCGCAAATTATGTTGCGCTTCAGATGTCATAAGTTTGCATGGGTCGCCGATATTGAGAAGGCCTTCCTGATGCTTCAACTCCATCGTGAAGACAGGGACTCGACAAGATTTTTATGGCCACGGGACCCAATGGATCTAGATTCGGAGTACCTGGTCTACAGGTTCAGAGTCGTCTTATTCGGGGCGACCTGTTCCCAGTTCCTTCTCAACGCTACTATCTTGCGTCATCTTGAGGAGGCTGGACTAGATCCTGACTTCAAGAATGAGATCAAGCAGGGGATCTATGTGGACAATCTTCAAGGCACCGGAGACAATGAAGATTTATTGCTCAAGAGATGCTGGGAGATCCGTGATATATTTGCCAAGGCTCATTTATACTTAAAAGAATGGGCCACTAATAGTGATCTTTTGAAAGGTCAATTTGCTTCTGACGGTGTAGCTACTGAGAATAGTGAGGTGAAGTTTTTAGGCCACAAATGGGACACTACCACAGATTGTATATCCTTCTGTCACACCCCATGCGGCAGTGAGCTTATGACCAAGCGAAACTGCTTAAGCTTGTCAGCGAGGTTGTTTGATCCCCTAGGTTTTTTGCTGCCTGTTACAATCCGTGCTCGTATGTTTTTACAGCAACTGTGGCGGTTAAAACTAGATTGGGACACGCCCCTCCCGATTGAGTTGCAGGATACTTGGCAGTTGATTCGGTCGGACCTTTCCGCATGTTGCGAGGTCCAACTTCCTCGTCAGGTTATTGGTGGTCACCAGGTGGATCTACATGCCTTTTCTGATGCTAGTAATAGTGCGTACGGTACTGCCATATACATATGTAATGGTAGTGAAGCGACGCTGGCTATAGCGAAGGCCAAAGTAGCCCCTATAAAGAAGATTACAGTTCCTAAATTAGAACTTACTGCATTGCTTCTGTCTGCTCGTCTAATAAAGTTTACACTGGATGCTTATACAGACATACTACAGATTAATAACGTCTATGTCTGGAGCGACAGTCAAATAGCGCTTTCATGGGTACACAGCCAGAAAGTGTTACCTGTTTATGTTTCTAATCGCACTGATGAGATTCATAACTAGGTTCCTACAGCTACATTTCGCTATGTGAGCACCAGGGATAACCCCAGTGACATAATTTCCCGGGGGATCTCAGCACAGCAGTTTATGTCTTCCTCTATTTGGTGGCATGGACCTCCATGGCTTACATCTCCAACTGAATGGCCTCAGGATTTCAGGGATTACATATCTGATCCTTCAAGTCGGCCCCAAGATGATGTGTTAAGTAGTTCGAATGTGAGTACTACACATCAGGATAACAAGTTGGTAGAGTGGGAACGTTACGGCAGCTATGATCAAGTAATACGGGTATTTGCATGAATATACCGTTTCATTAACAACATGAGAAGTCGGGCTCACGGGTCTTTCCTTAGTGAAGATTCGAAGCATATCAGACTCCATGAATTTAGATCAGCAGAAGCAAAACTAATATGTTTAGTACAAAGGGAATCTTATCCTACTGAACATCAAATCCTGAGCAAGGAGTCAAAGGCCAAACCCTCAAACTTAATGAGGCAGCTAGGATTATATATGGAAGGAGGCATAATTAAGTGTAAAGGCAGGATACAAAAGGCGGACATTATTGATTCTGCAAAATATCCTGTCCTCCTTAGCTCCTCTCATTTGATTACCAAACTGTTGATTCGCCAATGCCATCGGACCTGCCTACATTTTGGCGTAAATTATGTTCTGGCGTATATGCGACAACGTTGGTGGATCCCTAAGATGCGACAAGCAATTAAAGGGATCCACAATAGCTGTACTATCTGTAAAAGATTACAGGGTAAGCCTTACTCCCCAGTTGATCTACCTCCCTTGCCTGAGTTCAGGGTACAAAGGACTGAACCATTTCAGGTAACCGGGGTAGACTACACCGGAGCGATTCATGTTAGAGAATCGCCCGGTAATATCATAAAGGTATATGCCGTTCTATTCACATGTGCGGTAACCAGAGCGATTCATATTGAATTGATTGACGACCTATCCAGTGAGGGGTTTTTCCATACTCTAAGACGCTTTGCAGGCCGCAATGGTTTCCCTCAAATTATTATGAGCGATAATGCGACTTGTTTTGTCGGGGCCTCTAAATATCTCCAGAGTTTAATGGATGACCCGCAGGTTGTGGCTACCCTCACTGGAAAGGGTTGTCAATGGAGATTTATACCAGCACGTGCACCATGGTTCGGGGCGATTTGGGAGAGAACAATCGGTATCGTCAAATCTGCCTTGAAGAAGGTATTAGGAAGGGCACTGGTGACCAGACGGGAGTTGCAAACCATCTTAATAGAGATTGAGATGTTAGTCAACGACAGGCCCTTGACCTATACCTCGGCAGATGTTGATGACCTCTTACCCATTTCGCCTTCCATGATGACACGTGGACGAACCCTTAATACCTTTCCTAGATCGTCCGTAAATGACGAAGATCTGCAAGACCCTACGTTCGGCAATGCTGATGCCACACGTCGTCGCTTCCAGTGTGTAAACAAGGTGTCCGACGATCTATGGAAACGGTGGACCCAAGAATATTTGCTGTCTCTTCGCGAGCGTCACTCTCATAAGATCAAAGGGACGAATCAACGATGGCCTCGTATCGGGGATATCGTCCTGATTCATGATGAGCGTCCTAGGTTATTTTGGAAGCTTGGGAGGATTATCGATTTGTTCCAGGGCATTGATGGTCTTATAAGGGTTGCTAAAATACGAACTTCGACTGGGGTTACTACTCGCCCAGTCGTGAGGTTATATCCCTTGGAGCAGGATGTAGAACTGCCGGATTATCCTGGCGTCTCTACTGTTACCCCTCCGCGGGAGAGTGCTGGTGACAGTGCTCCTCAAGGTGGGGCAGCAGATGATGAGAAGGATGATCCTCCTCAGGCTTCAGGTGGCGCTCGTCCCAAAAGGAGGACGGCTATGAGTTCCGTGGATCTTTGGAGATCAAAGATCCAACAAGGTGATCTTTGACTTCGATGTCCTTTTTTTGTTCCTGTATATCATTTTTGGTGGCGGGCAATATGTCGGGAATAGGGTAATGATCCCGACAGTTTTAGGTCCAATAGGACATTTGAATTTGGCGGTATCGTATCGCATGTACGATTTCGGCTGGTTCTTTGTGTATTGTAGTTTATTCTTAAGTTAGGTTAAATATTAACTGTAATGTATAAATATCTACATCAGCTCTAGATGTATTATGAAACCAAGTTATGGGTTATAATTATTATGAGCCGGCAGCCATATGTAATTTCGCGAAGCGATCGGAGGCCGGCCCTTTAGTCTCTCAATCAACACCGTACAGTCAACATCTCCTCCCCCGGCCCTGACTCAACCCACAGTTCACCATGTGCTACAACTACTAATAATTTATAACAACAGTCCTACATCACCAGTCCTCTAAGCTAAGTTCATTGTATCGATATTGTATTATGTGAACATTCCTACATGTCATGCAATTGAATTAGCCGCGTGTGGGGGACTGGATTACACCCATCGAATACCTCGTTGGTAATTATATTATAACTATTTGTTGGGATATTTCATGTACCAGTGATATGTAATTTAACCTCTTTATCTAAATTCCCGATAACATTTCTTATAATTGTATTCATAAGTTCGTGGAACTGTGGATGGTCCGACGAATGCGTATAGCGGTGATCTTCGTTCATGTTGAGTGGGTTCAACCCGAGATTCTTGGAATGATGTAGGAGAAATAAACTAAAATCCATATATATCTCATTTTATTATACAATACAAAAAATATATTCATTGCAGGTTGGGAGTCGAGGGCGCAAAAATCTGGTGGTATCTTTAAAGCATCTAACGAAGGTATATATTAATATTCTAGTATCGTATTATTCAAAGAGTTAAAAGTATTGTATAGTGCATTATTGATCAAGTATTTTAAGAATGTATTATTCTTTCATCTATCGAGAGTTAGGATCTCGGACGATAGCAAGGCCAGATAATTCTCGTAGGTTTTCAGTTTGGTTGATGCTAAAGCCATGTGGGTGTGAAAACTCTGTAGATATTCATCTTCCGTTGGCACTCTAAGGGGTTGTTGCAATGTGGTATTTATTTCGGTTAAAATCGATAGAGATTTTAATATCATGGTCATTTTTATAGGCTGATAAACCGAAGAATATACGGTATCTAAAAAACGATATTGCCCAATTAGACATTTAACGTGACTCGGATAACTATCGTCATTCTTATATTCATCTAAATAGTCTACAAAAAGAGAATCTGAAGCCAGGTACCGTTTTAAGAGGGGGAATGAAATAGCAATTTCGTCGAGATAATTATTTATCATAGAAGTCCACGTTTTAGACAATTTAACAGTGCCATCCATGCCATGACACATTTGTTTAGTTAGTATAGCGGGCAAATTATGATCAAATTTATAATTCTTTAAGATATCAATTATTGATATCAATAGTTTCGGATAGTATTAACTTTATGATATGGGCTACATTTTTGTGCGATTTAGTTAATTCTAATAAATCATGTGATATACCTATATATGTCTTGGTATGATTATTACACAATGAGATTCTAAGCTTTTCAACTCTGAATTATACTCCGAGGAGGACATTGTATTCTTTTTATTTGTGGTCATATTTTCAAATTATATTTATGGAGGTGTTGAGTAGTACGGCTCCATAAATAAACCCCAAAGTGGCAAACCTTAATAGTTTTCACCCTATAATGGGGTTAATGGTGTATTTTATCGGTTTCCTACATATAGGACATTGATCGAGGGCCACGGTACATGTACGACAGGTCACCATATGGGTGCATGGGAGTAGTACAATCCCTATTTTAGCATCCATACAAATCCGACATTCGATACCTACCTCTGCTGTCTATGCTTTCTCCTTTTGATTTTCCCTCTGCCATTCCTCTTTATTTTTCTCTTGTACCGACTCCATAATTTGTTCCACCGCCTTGTTTTGTTGTTCCCATTCTTCTTCTTCTTCTATCTCACACCATTCCATGGCCCGTAAACAGCTCGATACGCTGCTAAAGGGCGTCCCGGTCTGTTCTAACCTGCGTCTGAGGGTTTGACCAACAATCGGCTCGGGAAAACCCAAGTACAAATGAAAATAACGTACACAATCTAGGGACATTAGAGTGTTCAAATCTTGATCGGTTAATACTGGGGCTAGAGGAGGAGGAGGAGGAGGAAGAGGAAGGTCCACAGCTTGATTTGTGGAGGATAGTGCCTGATTTATGAATTTCTGTCCCTTAACACTTTTCAAAAACTGACAATTTGGATACCAACGAGTGTGCAATACCCAAGGATTGTCGTCTCGCTCCCAATTATATAGCCCCCCACCACAGTGAAAACACATTACATGATCACTTAATCCCTTATATCATAAACCGACATTGGCCATCTGAATAGGAGTCTGCGGGATAGTACTCGGCCACCCGTTCATATAGGTATCCAGACGACTCCTTACCGTACACAGTGAGTCGTATACCGGAGTACGGTGGTCGGTGATACCCGGAGTCGATACGCCCGGCCATTGTCGCTCTACGCCGTAGTCTTCGGCAGTATGATTGTACATCCCCGCTTCGGCGATACGACCATAACCCACCACCACAATTCCTCTCTCCCCCTCGTCGTCATCTTCCCGTTGGATGTTAAAATTTGAGAAAGGATATAAGCAAGCGAGCACGAGTCCCTGTTCGCTAGGAATATTCCCTACGGGTACATTCTGTATATATTCACAATGGGGGAAATGGTGCAAATGTTCATCGTCTGGTATATCTCCCATCTCCCAATTTTTAAAGAATCCCGTTACAATAATATATGCAAATGCATTGGTCAGCTTCGTGGGTGTAGACGAATCCACTTCGGGCGAGATCCTGGGGTTTTAGCCACGACAATGGCCAATTAAAAAAAGTCCCCAGGTGTCTTTCCTCGAAATTCAGATGATGGCACGATACAAATTGCTTCGGTCTGGCCATATTAGCAGCGAAACACTTCAACTTTTATAGAAATGATAACAATAGGTATTCATGTATATTAACGTGCTCACTAATATTATTATTGCTAATTTTCCTCGGTTTCTTTATGGGAGGTTCACTAGGAATTACAGGGCTGATTACAGGGCTGAAAAAACTCTCTCTGGTGATACTATTACGAGGGCGGAAAAATTATGATGGCGTATAAACTCTTTTATGGCCATAAATAGGGGAGATTCGTGTTGACAGTGCATCGGTTTGGAATTGATTAGGTCAACATTATATAGCTGGGTTACACAATTATCCATACAGCATTGGATAAATAAAGGCTTGATAAAATCTCTAAAGAAGTTTTGATTCTGAGTAATGGCATTTTTTTCATCGGTCTGAAAATTTGAATAAGGTTACAACTGCGGTGATGGCAAGTGATCACTTTGGATGGGATTAAGAAATTCATATTTTGCAAACACTTTGGTAATTCCCTCTCCATATGCTGAAAGAGATAGATATTGTCATCTTGCTGTCGCTGATAATCAATGTTTGTCACCAGTCCCGAAAATGATGTGGGTAGCGAGACGAATAGTTTCTCCTGTCTCGGGATGCTCAGGAGGGGAGTTTTCACATTATGGGTAGAGTTCGGGTCCTCCTCATTGACCCAATTAAAATATGAGTTACCATTATTAGGCATTGAATATAAAAGATTTACATTTTGAACCAAAGTGGATACGGGTAAACCCAAGCTTCCATTTCCCCCTTTACCTATGATGAACTCTGCATTGTTTGTTACCAATCCCACATCTGGGTGATTAATAAATTCGGTCAGTGATTTATGTTTTTCGATGAGATAATTTCTCGATTCAACCTCGCGAAGCATAATTGAGGTTACCGTTTCACTGTATACTAGAAGGATGAGCGGGTGCAATACTTTAAAAATACAAGAATTGTCCACCATCAAATTGTTCCTAATGTCGAGATGGGACATGTTGTAAGAGCTAGAATTGGACATGCCATATCTAAGGAAAGTTTCTAGACTTGTTATAGCATCAACGAGGCAAAATATAATTATGTAATATGGATTTTTCTTGACTCTTAAAGAAAGGAATGATAACGGTATCCAATAGTTTGGTGAAAAGGGTAAACTTTGAACAAAAACTGGAAATGTGGTCAAAAGTTTTGGTGCCAAATTCGCCGGTGGAGTCCGTCGTCGCTACCCGTGGCCCACCACTATCCGGGGTAGAGGCGGGGCAAGATTCTTGGATGAGATTGGTTATAATATTTTGATAGGTCTTTCCATTTACATAATCCTTAATTTCCGAGAAAATGTAATTAATCAAATCCTTGAGATGGGAACATTCGTATTCATCATCCTTAACCCGGGAACTCTTAAGAGTTCCCCCGGCAGACTGCGGGAAGACTCTTAAGAGTCAGAGAAAAAAAAAATCTACTTTAAACATCGAAACCCCCCCCCCCCTCCCCCCTTATTCTGAGGTATATTTTCGTGCTAACATTAGCGAGTTGCAAGCAGGGCATTGTCATCAGTGTTAGCAAGCGAGTGCAAGAGAGAGAGAGAGAGAATATCGATCGACTGTGTCTCAGTGGCCTTGGGGGAAATTGGCGGGAAAGCAGGTTGCCTCACCCATACATTATATAACTCGCGGCCTATATCTCCGATTTTGACCATCCAAACGCTGTTTTCACTCGTTTTATTGTTGTTTCAGGTTAATACCTTTATAATCAACCCATAATAGGCGCATATGGATAAGTATTAATGCTATTTATGGTAAAATGAATATTTTTCGTGATGGAAACAGCTCAAATACGTCAGCACAGGGGGACGTTTCTAATTACCCCCATGCGCACTTCTTAGGTTAATGGTCTTAATGTCGGGTAATTTTAATTTGGAATAATTTTTATTGGAAATAAGTATGTCTATATCTTCCTGTTTGGGTTTAATTAGAGGATAATCTTGACAATGTAAAGTTTCTCCAATAATACCGATTTTATTATTCCAATTATAGTGGTCCTTAATTATATCTTGGAACTTGTCGTTCATGGTTGTAATTTTGTTAAACGTCTCTTTACCCAAAACATCGTAAAAATTAGTCTCCTTCATTTTTACGTGTAACGCTGACATTAGGGCTTCCTCTGATTTCAAAAGATCCGTGTATAGATCGTTACATATTTTGAGGAGTTTAGGGTTGAGGGTTCCCTTCAAAATATTAGTTGAGGGTTCGAGTGAATTATTGGGCCCCTGCATACCCCTTTTATTTATAACGGAGGCAATCGTGGCCTTATAGTCGGCCCCGCAGAATGCGTGGTGAAAACAGGTAAGAGATGCCAGAGTGTCGGGTTTTTTTTATAGGCGAGAAGGTAGCGAGGGAGGAAAGATATTTTGGCTGTTCTGCGTATTATTTTGTTATTAATTTGATTGTAACAGGTATCATTATCGTTGCAATCGTTATTATACATTGTTCGTAACATGTGGGTAAAATTGGTAATGATTCCTCCTCCTCCCAATTTATGAGACGAGGGAGTCAGAGTATTTACGGTCGACAATAAAAAGTGATCGAGCGTATGTGCACTCTTCATTTTTGTATGTTGACCGATGCCATTTATAACATTCAAATGGGTCAACAATTTTGATATGTGTTCTTGGCTCTGATTGTAATTAGTAATAATTTTTTCTCCGAGAGTGTCTAAATGTTTTTAATTTTTTTCCATGTCTAATGTGGTGAAGAGATTCTCCCCCCGCCGCCCCCCCCACCCCCCACCCCCCGCATCTATTTTTTCCGTGGCACTGTGATAGGTTGAGGTGGCCATCATGGTAATTACTACGCCTCCCAATAGTTTAGCCAGAGGGAATCGGGGCCCGCGTTTTACCGATGGTCCCGAGGGGGTATTCAGATAATCATAGGTGTTTCTCAGCTGCTGTTGATCCATCAATGTTTGTAAGTTTATATACATAAGTTTAGAATTGTTCCTATCGGCGGTATTATCCAGCATGGTATAAAACCGACTATCCCATAGATTAATTTGTAATATTTGGTTGGTATAGTGGTGAGACGAATCATCACTAAATCCCATTCTCTTATTAATTTCTTGGATTGTAACGTCACGAATAATACCTATGGATCTGGCATCGGCTTTCTCGTTACCCCCGGTAAGTGAATCGAGGGTACTTTGTATATTGCGAGCAAAGCACCGAGCGGTCTCGTGGATCCTCTCGTGTCGTTTGTTAAATATTTGTTTATTTATGTTGGATAATTGTTGATCTATATATAAATCATCCAAATCATTATTGAGTGTATTGAGCAAGGAACACGTAAGTTTGGCATTGGTATCAATGATTGGGGATTCGGCGGGAGCAGACATCCCCATGAGATTACCCAATTTGGCACTGTATTGTGGGGGGGTGAATTTTAGTATATCATCCCTAACGCTTGAAAAACTTGAGCGCTCATCCTTCCGCGTGAAAAATAAGTATTCCCTGTTCGGTTCTAACCATGCCAGATTGGCGGTGAGTGTATGTAACCGATGTACATTATTGAATGTATCTATATCGTAGGATTTGGTTAATTTATTTCGGAAATTGAAAAACTTTTCACCGCGACAATATAATAACTCCGAGGTTGGTAGAATAATGGTACCGCTCTTTATATCATACTTATGGAAGGGGCGATACACCATAACCGTTCTCTCAAGCTTAAAACCCAAAGAGGTCATATTGGCATTCGGGACTTGGGAGAGAAGCTTTCGTTTTTCCTCCGGACCGATACTATCACATTTCAGTAAACTCTCTACAAAATTGTGTAATTTGGTGTGGTCTTTGGACATTTCAAAGCTAAAATGATTGTCTGTATCGAGTCTCCTCGTCTCTAGATCGAACAGCAGACTGACGCAATTCTCACAGAGTGTAGAGATTATCTGACTCTGGAGAGTGTAGCTTCCTCTCTCCGGGTTGTAGTATATGGTGTGTAGCGGTTCCATGAAACAGGAAGGTATCCTGGCGGAGGAGGATTTGGAGGCGCTAGGTTTGGCTTCCAATTCTTTAATTATACTATACATTTGCATTATATTATCGTTGGGTGTAATCACCTTGGATTCAATGGCTCTAACTATAGTATTGTATTCATTTAATGTTGATTCCTCGTGTATTTTCCCAAGTTTCTTGATTCCCTCTGTTTCGTGTTGTAATTTCATTTTTTTATTAATCTCATTCTGGGCAATCTTATCATTTATGGTATTCAAATGCAGGGTATAATCATTTATTTTTTCTCTCTGACTATCATTTGCAAATTCTTGTACGCTGGTCTCAATGGTGTTTATATTAATAACGATGTCTTCCTCCTCGGTCGGCATGGTTGCCCTATGCAATTCCAATTGGACCAGGGTTTTAATTTTCTGTTGCATCATCTCTCTATGGATTTCATTATAAACCTGTTCAATTTCCATAGTCCTCCCCCGTACGATCCCGTCGACAGACCTTCGTCTTCTTGTTTCTTTTTATTGTAGAACTCTTGTGTGCTAGCCAGTATAGTACGTTTACTCTCGAAAAATAAGTTTTTGTAACTATCCAAGAGTTCCCTCAGGGGTGGCGAGCGGTAAGGTTGAAGACCTAATATATGTTTTTCTAAATCTTCTAAATGTACTATTATGTTGGCCATTATATTTGATATCTTATAGTTAATAGAATCTATATTAATATTCTCAAGTTTGTTCATACTATGGATATATTTGTTTATGGTATTAATTTTATCATTTAATTCGATAGAGCGTCCACTTTATGTGTGCGGGGTGGTGAGGGGGGTGATTGGGTTGAAGTTTGTATTTCTCTGTGTTCCTTATATATGGCATCCAAAATATTGCGAGTATTGTGATTAAACAAGCTATGTAAAGCCATCAATTCCATAATGGAAGAGGCTATTGAATATTCCGCATTATTTATGTTCAAGGAGGGAAGGTCTCTGCTACATTTGTTTTCACCCTCTTCGCTCTGATCTATATTAACCTTGCCCATTAAGGCGGTGGACAGTATACAGTGTGACGAGGCATAACCTTTGTAGATACCGATTGGTTATGCCAGGGAATATTCAAGGGGGACCTTGATCTTGTATCAAGTATAACAGTTTTTTATAGTCACACTGGAGATTTCCCTTAAGTGATTTGATACAGTCGGTAATGCCCGTTAGCTGATTGTTAATAATGTTGGCATATTTAGTACAGTTTGATTGAAATATCCGAAACCATTCATCGAAGGGTTGTGCAACATTATTATTCAAGAGAAATTTTTTATATCTTTCAAATATTACTTGAAATACAATAATGGAATAGTTATGATTTTCAGAGATAAATAATGTATAGTTTGAGCATATAGAAGCTCTCATGGATAACTCATCTCGTATATGTTTAAGCGAGTGCAGACCAATATATTTTACCCGCATACTCGAAATGAGGTTAACCATATTATGCTTGTTCATTATTTCCGGTAGAGTAGTCGAAACCCGATTGCATTTGTGTAATATTTCATTATAGTTTTGAGTGAAAGTGTCCGTGGCAGTATTAAAGTCATTACTACATATGTGTTTGATTTCCTTCAAATTAATATTGACATTCAATCCCATTGATCGAATTATAAAGTTATGATATGAATCGTCTTCACGTTTGTCCACGTCATTTTCTTGTATGAGTGGATATACGTAAGAATTTCTAAATATGTGTGCATCGACGACGCCTATGAAATTTGTTAAATGTGCCGAGTATTTATACGGTTTATTGCGTATTGCGTAATAATAGTCCCCCTATATAAGGGCAAAGGGGAAAGAGGAGTGTGTGGTAACCACCGAGGAATATGTCTTCTAAGCGTAGTAGGGAAGGTATACAGTAGGGTAGTGATTGAGAGAGTGAGAGTGAGAACGGAGAAATGGATAGGCGACGAGCAGGGAGGTTTTAGGAAGGGAAGAGGATGTGTAGATCAGATTTTTACCCTGAATTGTGTTGTGGAGAAGTATCTGGAGAAGAAACAAAAGGTGTATGTTGCCTTTATGGACTTGGAGAAGGCCTATGACAGAGTGGATAGAGAAGGTTTGTGGAAAGTACTTAGAATATACGGAGTAGAGGGCAAGTTGCTGAAAGCAGTGAAGAGCATGTATGAGGGTGCAAAGGCGGCAGTACGTGTGGAGAGTGAGCAGAGCGAGTTCTTTGACCTGAATGT
Organism: Paralithodes platypus; assembly: GCA_032716605.1. NCBI lineage: Eukaryota > Metazoa > Arthropoda > Malacostraca > Decapoda > Lithodidae > Paralithodes > Paralithodes platypus. The sequence goes on along the minus strand of CM064543.1, from coordinate 19,863,359 downwards.
TGGTTTGAAACAGGGGTGTGTGATGTCCCCGTGGTTGTTTACTGTATATATGGATGGAGTTATGAAAGAAATACTATCAAGAGCAGTGGATGTTGGTGTATCGCTGAAAAGGGAGGGAATTGAGTGGAAGCTACCTATACTGCTGTTTGCGGATGATACAGTTCTGATGAGTGATAATGAATGGGAGTTGCAGGGTCTGGTAAATGAGTTTGGAACAGTGTGCGAAAAACGGAATTTGAAGGTAAATACGGGGAAGAGCAAGGTTATGGTCTTCGAAAGGGGTGAAGTCACAGAGTGTGAGGTGAAGCTGAACGGTCAGGCTATGGAGATCGTCAACTCTTTTAAGTATCTGGGCAGTGTGTTGAGTAAAGATGGGACTATGGATGAAGAGGTGCGGGAGAGGGTACAACAGGGGAAGAGGGTTGTAGGAACGCTAAAAGCAGTAACAAGAAATAGGGTGGTCAGTATGGAAGTGAAGAAGTCCTTGCATGACAGTGTGGTAATCCCGACACTGACTTACGGAAGCGAAGCATGGACGTTGGTTGAGAGACTCAGACCAAGAGTGAGAGCAGTGGAAATGAATTACTTAAGGAGTGCGTGCGGAGTTACATGGAGGGATAGACAGACTAATGAGGAAGTAAGAAGGAGGTGTGGTGTGGAGGTAGATGTGCTGGAAAGTGTGAAAAGGAACAACTTGAGATGGTTCGGCCATATGGAACGTATGGAAAGCGAGAGAATGACTAAGAGGGTGTATGAGAGCGAGGTGGAGGGACAGAGGGGGAGAGGTAGACCGAATATGAGGTGGAAGGATGGAGTGAGGAAGTACATGAACGAAGGTGGTGCTGGTTGGGGGGAGGGGCGTCGACTGACTGGGGACAGAGGTGCATGGGGGCGGTTCGTTCGTGGCCACCCCTTCGGGGATCACGGCGTCAGGCAATAGATAGATAGATAGATTGCGTATGTGATGGCGCGGATGTGATTGCTCGCTCGAAACATCGATAGCTCCCATAACACTTATGATGGGCCGGAGATCGTCGGGTGATATACGGAGAGGGATATTTGTCACACTCTGAATAATGTCATTGGAGTGTGGCATCGGTGCGTGGCCGGCACTATGTATATTACTCACCACTGGAGGTGAAGCTAATATGGGCAAATTGGTTCCGCTGCCGTATAGGTATTGAACGGCTCTTCTTTTTTCCCGTTCACTATAGCGGTCTGAGTCATTGACATTTAATAGTTGTGCCAACAGCAGGGTAGAGATAACCTCGGGTGTCGTTTTAAGCCCCTTAATGAATGCCACCGGTGAAACCATGTCGCAAAGTTTTCCGACCAATTGTAGGCGGGTGTGGCGGAGAGAATCAAAAGACAACTCGCGACCCCCTATACCGCGCGCCAGCTTTGAACATTTGGTTGTAACCTTTTCATTTATGGTCAAGAAGTTATGAATGCGGGATACGGTATTTTCCGTATAAGATCTGTTTAGTATGATGGACCCCATTAATAATAGTTTAGTGTATGGCACGTTATTTCTTAGTCAACCCCCGTATAGGTTTATATTATTGTGTAAGATTTGAATACTATAATCCTTGTTCCATATTCTTTCAATGGTATTGGAGCTTTTATCCACCAATGGTTGCCAATTCTTTCGTTGGGTAGACAGCGACTTTATGTAACCACTCGGTGAAAGAGAGAGCGTACTATTTGAGCCGACAATGTGCTTAATACTCTCCCCTAAAGATAGGTACTCCTTTACATTATCCTGGATGTTAATATTCTCTAGTCGTCGGGTTATATTTTTTAATGGTATATGATTAGTGTCATTATTATTATTATCATATTCTTCGTCGGTATCATCATCATCATCATCATCATCATCACTATCACTACTGCTGTCATCATCATCATCATTGTCTTCGCCACGACAATGGCCAATTAAAAAAAGTCCCCAGGTGTCTTTCCTCGTAATTCAGATGATAGCACGATACAAATTGCTTCGGTCTGGCCATATTAGCAGCGAAACACTTCAACTTTTATAGAAATGATAACAATAGGTATTCATGTATATTAACGTGCTCACTAATATTATTATTGCTAATTTTCCTCGGTTTCTTTATGGGAGGTTCACTAGGAATTACAGGGCTGATGAATCTACCTAAAAAACTCTCTCTGGTGATACTCTTATCTATTACGAGGGCGGAAAAATTATGATGGCGTATAAACTCTTTTATGGCCATAAATAGGGGAGATTCGTGTTGACAGTGCATCGGTTTGGAATTGATTAGGTCAACATTACATAGCTGGGTTACACAATTATCCATACAGCATTGGATAAATAAAGGCTTGATAAAATCTCTAAAGAAGTTTTGATTCTGAGTAATGGCATTTTTTTCATTGGTCTGTTTAGTAAAAAATTGAATAAGGTTACAACTGCGGTGATGGCAAGTGATCACTTTGGATGGGATTAAGAAATTCATATTTTGCAAACACTTTGGTAATTCCCTCTCCATATGCTGAAAGAGATTGTTGGCCATAGATGGGTCTTTGTCGAGACATGTATTAAAGATATGGACTTTATTTTTAAAAACATTAACTATGTCCACATAAAAATATAAAAACATTGTTGTATTTAGTAATATAATAAGGTTTCGCATTATTATAGCTTTTTGTAATACATTTACATCTTCAATATATATTAGCTTAAAAATGAAACTCTTTATAATAACCGAAGAATTGTCAAACATTGATTTGTCAATACATGGTACACTGGTATATATTCAACTTGTTAAATAAAAAGCTCTCCTCGGACACTCCTCTCATTGTCGATAGATAAAACTCACACCCTTTACCAGCATTTCCTATTTTGGGTAGTGCTCGTACCAGCAATGTAATTGGGTTGATTATAGATAGCCCCCCCCCCCCCCCTGTACATACACGTTTCTACTACAAAGGATAATAGGTATGATGTGAAATCCTCTGCGAGTCTATGGTCTGAAACATATTTGACTATAATGTCTTTGGAAATATCTTTCCCGTTGTAGCGATCGCCTTGAGCAAACATAAGTCTTATACGAAGCGCATCGTTAACAAACTGTGCCAGATTACAAGTCCCAGATAGTTTGGGCCAAATGAAGTCTTTCCCGCCAAATTCAGAGATACCGCGTGTCCATAATTTGGAATGATATTAATTGTTACAAAGTCTGGTATAATATTTATGTCGTGTAATCGATCGCATATGAAATTAAACGCTGCTTGGTTGTAACCCAATAAAGAATTAATAGTCAGACGCATTCCCCATCGATATTAATGGAGTGTGCAGTACTAACGGCGATTGGACCAAAAGTTACCCGATCTCTATATTTAAGAGGGGCTGCATTGCGGCCTATATCTATTGATAATTTTATTTTATTTATACTCTTCTATATTATAATTAAATAGCGAATAGAGTGTTTGTTGTGCATGCTTAGTTAATGTCAGAAAGGTCTCCGCCATTGTTTCGTGTCGGTATGTGTCGGGTTAGCGGGCAAATGGCCTTACAGGGATATTTGTGGTGGGGTTGGAATTTGAACGCTTTAAGCCTTTAGTGCAATGCTGGCGTTTTTTAATATATTACTATATAAATATATTTACTAAATATATAATACCCACAAATGAGCCCCCAGCGTTCGGTTCCTCAATTCGGCCATGAAAAGAGATGGTACCGACACCGTCACTGTCAAAAAGTACAAGAACGTAAAATGTACCCTGGGCAAGATTCTCTTGGACCCCGACGGTTCGGGTCCCCTAATCGAAAAGCGATGTCTGGCCGTCTCTCGGTTCGGCGACGGCGGTGATAATCGCTCCCCCTTTCACGTCGCGTACGGGTCGGCCAAGTTCTCATCCACGGGTAAGGGGGAGCACTACTCGTCCCCCAACGGGAAGCTAGCCAAACTGATGAGAGAGAGAGAGAGAGAGCCGGCGCCGAAAATTTCACCGCCGTGGACGAGTGGAACACCTCAAAAGTGTGCCATCGTTGTAAGGGTCCTCTCAACCCGGCGAGTTTCGTGAAAGTCTACAACGAAGGAGAAATGGATGAAGAACCAAAAGTTACCAGAGTAATAATTTCAACGAAGTAGGCACTCAAATGAGAAAAAGACAAAGATAAATTGGCGGCAACAACCCTGTCTCGAGTCCACCCAGTAAGTGTCCGATCGGCGGAGCCTTTCTAGACAGAAACAGTAACGCTGCCGCCAATATTGCCCAGAAACATTTTCTGGATTCTTCTTCTACGTTGTCATCACTACAAAGAGGGGTCAAGGTGGAAAAGAAACAAGTTTTTCTGGTTAAGTAAAGTTTATTATAAACAAAATTATACCATACACACATGTGACGGAGGTGTGAGTATAAAAAAGGGCCGTATATAACCCCGAAGAGGCAAAACAATATTTATTAACCCTTACCGACATTGGTGGGATCAGTGAGTTGTTTGTTTACCCGTTAAAAAAGGTTTATCAACTATACAAAATATTCGCAGTTAATATATCTGTGGCAAAGTTGTTATTATTACTATTATATTTGAGTCCACTATTACCACCACCACCACCACCAAAAACTTCCGACAGCTTATCAATCACTATAGGATCCTCCGACCCGAGTGTAGCCTCAAAGATTTTTGGGTCTAATTTGACATTGGAATTGGTTTCGATAAAAGCTTGGTGTATTCTATTAAATGTGTCCAATCCATGGGTCTTTTTTGTCCCATTATCCATCAAATCATCATAATCCCTAACTATAAAGGTAGTATGTGTATCCGCCTGGGTTAGTGTATTTGAAAATGGATATACTAGTAGCGTGCTGGCGATATTACTCGTCGGTTGGTATAGAGATTTGATGGAGGCCGACGATGGCACGAGTGTATGGGTGCGCGATGAATCCCAAGTGATTCTTCCACCCGTGCCAGTGATAATAGCAATTGTTGGTATCCTCCATCTCCTTCCGAATCCCCTCGATTAATGCTATGGATTCATTTTTTTCTTTCAAGCTATAATTATTAAATGTCCTAACCTTGTCTTCCATCTCTTTCAATATCTGACTCGATGCTACAATATATTTTTCGCATTCGGTCACTAGTCCATCACCAATATTTTTTGTTTTATTGGAAAGTATGGCATTTACAAATAACGTTGCGGGACCATGGGCGTTAATTATGGTGGCCAAACCCTCTTCCGGCATCTTTTCTAGATTGCGAATAATAATGTCATCTATCTATCTATCTATTGACTGACGCCGTGATCCCCGAAGGGGTGGCCACGAACGAACCGCCCCCATGCACCTCTGTCCCCAGTCAGTCGACACCCCTCCCCCCAACCAGCACCGCCTTCGTTCATGTACTTCCTCACTCCATCCTTCCACCTCTCATTCGGTCTACCTCTCCCTCTCTGTCCCTCCACCTCGCTCTCGTACACCCTCTTAGTCATTCTCTCGCTTTCCATACATTCCATATGGCCGAACGATGGTTGTTCCTTTTCACACTTTCCAGCACATCTACCTGCACACCACACCTCCTTCTTACTTCCTCATTAGTCTGTCTATCCCTCCATGTAACTCCGCACGCACTCCTTAAGTAATTCATTTCCACTGCTCTCACTCTTGGTCTGAGTCTCTCAACCAACGTCCATGCTTCGCTTCCGTAAGTCACTGTCGGGATTACCACACTGTCATGCAAGGACTTCTTCACATCCATACTGACCACCCTATTTCTTGTTACTGCTTTTAGCGTTCCTACAACCCTCTTCCCCTGTTGTACCCTCTCCCGCACTTCTTCATCCATAGTCCCATCTTTACTCAACACACTGCCCAGATACTTAAAAGAGTTGACGATCTCTATAGCCTGACCGTTCAGCTTCACCTCACACTCTGTGACTTCACCCCTTTCGAAGACCATAACCTTGCTCTTCCCCGCATTTACCTTCAAATTCCGTTTTTCGCACACTGTTCCAAACTCATTTACCAGACCCTGCAACTCCCATTCATTATCACTCATCAGAACTGTATCATCCGCAAACAGCAGTATAGGTAGCTTCCACTCAATTCCCTCCCTTTTCAGCGATACACCAACATCCACTGCTCTTGATAGTTTTTCTTTCATGACTCCATCCATATATACAGTAAACAACCACAGGGACATCACACACCCCTGTTTCAAACCAACATTCAGGTCAAAGAACTCGCTCTGCTCACTCTCCACACGTACTGCCGCCTTTGCACCCTCATACATGCTCTTCACTGATTTCAGCAACTTGCCCTCTACTCCGTATATTCTAAGTACTTTCCACAAACCTTCTCTATCCACTCTGTCATAGGCCTTCTCCAAGTCCATAAAGGCAACATACACCTTTTGTTTCTTCTCCAGATACTTCTCCACAACACAATTCAGGGTAAAAATCTGATCTACACATCCTCTTCCCTTCCTAAAACCTCCCTGCTCGTCACCTATCCATTTCTCCGTTCTCACTCTCACTCTCTCAATCACTACCCTACTGTATACCTTCCCTACTACGCTTAGAAGACATATTCCTTGGTGGTTACCACACACTCCTCTTTCCCCTTTGCCCTTATATAGGGGGACTATTATGCCAGTCTTCCAGTCATCGGGTGCACTCCCCTTCTCCCATGCTAGTTTGCACATTTTCCATACCCATTCTATCACTATCTCACCACCATACCTCAACATTTCCCCACACACTCCATCTGTTCCTGGTGCTTTCCCCAACTTCACTCTTTTCATGGCTTCCCACACTTCTGACCTCCTGATCCCCACCTCCTCCTCCACTACTTCTCTTCTTCTCCCTCCCATACCATATCCAGCTATGTTTGCTGGCTCTTCATTCCTTACATTTAGCAACTCACTGAAGTACTCCCTCCATCTTTCGACTCTCTCTTGCTTCTCGGCTAGCATTCTCCCATTCTTATCTTTCACACCCTTACTGTTTCCCTTGCTACCTTCCCTAACTTTCTTGACTTCTTTCCAGAACAGTTTCTTACTCTCCCTCCATTTTACACTCAGATTCCTTCCAAATTCCTCATCTACTCTTCTCTTACTTTCCTTCACTACTCTCTTCACCACCCTCTTACTCTCCACGTACCTCGCTCGTTTCTGTCTCTCGGAATCTTCATTCCCTCTACTACCCAACCACTCTCTATATGCTTTCTTCTTTTCTTCCACAGCTATTCTTACCTCTTCTGTCCACCATGCTGTACCTTTCACTCCCCTCCCTCTTCTCCTCACTCCACACACCTCCTCACATGCTGCACAGATCTCATCCTTAAACACCTTGCTCATCTCCTCCACTTCCTCCATAACTTCCAGGTCGAACCCACCTAGTCGTCTTTCCACTGCTCTCCTGTACTCCTCCCTGACTTCCTCCTCCTGCAACCTCTCCACCCTCCTCACCATTCCACCCTCCTCTCGCCTCCCTCCAGCTCTCCTCACCCACTTCTTTTGTATCCTAACCTTAGCTACCACTACATAATGATCAGACAGACCCCCTCCAATACCCCTATACACCCTAGCATCCATCACAGCATAATGTCATAATTTGTACTAATCTGAGCTCCATTGCGGATTAATATTTCATTCTCGGAAGCGTCCAGGGGATGTATCGATTTTAGGGTGGTTTCCGTATGGCCTATTTTGGCATCCGTGTGTGATAATGTAGTGAGAATGGGGGTGGTGGCATCGCTCCAGAGATAGATATTGTCATCTTGCTGTCGCTGATAATCAATGTTTGTCACCAGTCCCGAAAATGATGTGGGTAGCGAGACGAATAGTTTCTCCTGTCTCGGGATGCTCAGGAGGGGAGTTTTCACATTATGGGTAGAGTTCGGGTCCTCCTCATTGACCCAATTAAAATATGAGTTACCATTATTAGGCATTGAATATAAAAGATTTACATTTTGAACCAAAGTGGATACGGGTAAACCCAAGCTTCCATTTCCCCCTTTACCTATGATGAACTCTGCATTGTTTGTTACCAATCCCACATCTGGGTGATTAATAAATTCGGTCAGTGATTTATGTTTTTCGATGAGATAATTTCTCGATTCAACCTCGCGAAGTATAATTGAGGTTACCGTTTCACTGTAGACTAGAAGGATGAGCGGGTGCAATACTTTAAAAATACAAGAATTGTCTACCATCAAATTGTTCCTAATGTCGAGATGGGACATGTTGTAAGAGCTAGAATTGGACATGCCATATCTAAGGAAAGTTTCTAGACTTGTTATAGCATCAACGAGGCGAAATATATGTAATATGGATTTTTCTTGACTCTTAAAGAAAGGAATGATAACGGTATCCAATAGTTTGGTGAAAAGGGTAAACTTTGAACAAAAACTGGTAATGTGGTCAAAAGTTATGGTGCCTAACTCGCCGGTGGGGTCCGTCGTCGCTACCCGTGGCCCACCACTATCCGAGGTAGAGGCGGGGCAAGATTCTTGGATGAGATTGGTTATAATATTTTGATAGGTCTCTCCATTTACATAATCCTTAATTTCCGAGAAAATGTAATTAATCAAATCCTTGAGATGGGAACATTCGTATTCATCATCCTTAACCCGGGAACTGCGGGAAGACTCTTAAGAGTTCCCCCGGCGGACTGCGGGAAGACTCTTAAGAGTCAGAGAAAAAAAAAATTGACTTTAAACATCGAAAAAAAAAATATATTTTTATTTTTTTATTTTTTTTATTTTTTTTTTGCCCCTGGGCCATGCAAAATATCACTCCTCTACCTCCTCTCCTTCCCCACTTTCCTCCCCTCCTTCAGTTATCACCTATTGTCCCTGTTATTCCCTTATTCTGAGGTATATTTTCGTGCTAACATTAGCGAGTTGCAAGCAGGGCATTGTCATCAGTGTTAGCAAGCGAGTGCAAGAGAGAGAGAGAGAATATCGATCGACTGTGTCTCAGTGGCCTTGGGGGAAATTGGCGGGAAAGCAGGTTGCCTCACCCATACATTATATAACTCGCGGCCTATATCTCCGATTTTGACCATCCAAACGCTGTTTTCACTCGTTTTATTGTTCTATCTATCTATCTATTGCCTGACGCCGTGATCCCCGAAGGGGTGGCCACGAACGAACCGCCCCCATGCACCTCTGTCCCCAGTCAGTCGACGCCCCTCCCCCCAACCAGCACCGCCTTCGTTCATGTAGTTCCTCACTCCATCCTTCCACCTCATATTCGGTCTACCTCTCCCCCTCGCTCTCGTACACCCTCTTAGTCATTCTCTCGCTTTCCATACGTTCCATATGGCCGAACCATCTCAAGTTGTTCCTTTTCACACTTTCCAGCACATCTACCTCCACACCACACCTCCTTCTTACTTCCTCATTAGTCTGTCTATCCCTCCATGTAACTCCGCACGCACTCCTTAAGTAATTCATTTCCACTGCTCTCACCCTTGGTCTGAGTCTCTCAACCAACGTCCATGCTTCGCTTCCGTAAGTCAGTGTCGGGATTACCACACTGTCATGTGTTATGTGTGTCCCAGCTAACTCCATAGATGCACATCAGGCCTATCTTGGGTTGGGGAGTAAGTAGACACGCTGTAGATATATAGGTTCTTATTGAGAAGGATATGGGATACAGGCACGAAGCAGAGCCTACAGGGTGATAGCTCTGTCTCGTGGTACACAAACATGTATTGGCCCTCTGGTGAGAGGAGCCCCAGGCTTGAGTTGCCAGAGTGGCTATATGACATAACTAATATGACTGCCTGGATGCTAACATGAATCTTACTCATAGAGAGATATTACATATGCATAAGTGACTGTACTAGATATGAAAGTGATACTGTACAAGGTAAATCATATACATACACCTCCCTCCCCCCTCACGCTCGCAGTTCATTCTCGAGCGGACTCTTTCCTACTGAGCCGTTCTGATCGACGTGGGGTAACTTGGGGGTCAGAAGCTAAGGACTGTTCAGCGTCATTGAAAGGGGCCACAGGGTTGAGGGAGTCACCAGTTTGGGGCACGGGGCGGAGGAATCGACGGTTCCGCCACCACACACGGCCACTAGGGAGACGTACCTCATAGGCCCGTGACCTGCCAAGGCTCATCACAACCCCCACCTTGTCCCAGCGTTTCGTGGTCGGGTCTTGAATCCGCACTTGCTGGCCGACACGTAACCTGGGAAGGGGCTGTGCGTGCTCATCGTACCGGGTCTTAACCTGCTCGGCACGGTCGGCTGCACGTCTATCACAGTCCTCGGCCTTGGCTTGCCATTCCGCAGCAAAGGACTTGGGATGGGCCGGGAGACATGTCCTAAGAGGATGACCATACAGGAACTGGGCTGGGGAGCGGCCTGTGAAGTTTGGAGTATTCCGGAGTTCCAAGAGACCCCGGTCGAAGTCCTCACAGTCAATGTTGCCAGAGGGTGCAGTCTTTAAGGTGAGGTGCTTGAGAGACTTCACCGCAGCCTCGGGATGGCCGTTCGCCTGTGGGTAATGCGGTGATGTTACCACATGACGAACTCCCCATTGCTTCATAAAGTCCCGGAACTCGTGGCTGGTGAATTGTGGGCCCCCGTCGGTCCTCAGACGAAGGGGCACACCAACTTCCCGGAAGTAGCGACAGAATATCCTGATGGTCGCAGAGGCGGTTGTGTCGCCTGTGCAGGGGACAACAACAGGCCACCCCGAGAGACGGTCGACGACTACCAGGAAAGACTTCCCGGCGACCATGAAAAAGTCGGCCGACACAGACTCAAAGGGCCTTGTAGGGTTGTCATCATTCATGAGTGGTTCCTTCTGGAGGCTAGGCTGAAGGATCTGGCACGACTCACACGCTTGAACAGTGTTGGTGATGTCGGAATCTATCCCCGGCCAGAAGACAGCCTGCCTCGCCCTGCGTTTAGTGGCCTCCACACCACGGTGGCCGTCATGAAGATGCTGTAGGGTGCGTCGGCGGAGGGCTGCAGGAACCACGATCCGAGCTCCATACAGGACGAGGTCATCATCAGCGTAGAGTTCGTCCCGTATCTTCCAGTATGGGAGCAAGGAATTGTGAAGGTCGTATCGGTTGGCAGGGAATCCTGAGGTCACACAGTCGAGTAGACGAACATACGCAGGGTCCGCTCTTGCCGCGACCCGGAGATCCTGTAGCGTCCTGTCTGCGTCTGGTGCCGAAGATCGTCCTGAGTTGATAACGTCCTTGGTTGTCACTATAGTCCTGAGGTAGGTGGCGGCGTCGGCACAAGCGATCTCATCCTCTGGCGTGGGGCGGCTGACCGGGGCTCGAGACAGGGCATCAGGGATGCAGAGCAACTTGCCGGCACGCCACACGGCCTTGAAGATATAGGGTGAGGTCTTCTCCTTCAGGCGTTGGAGGCGGGGATTCTCCACAGCGTCCAACGTGTAGTGATTGATGATAGGGATGAGAGGGCGGTGGTCAGTCATCAGTGTGAAAGCCTGTAGACCCTGTAAATACAGTCGACACTTGGACATGGCCCAAACAGCAGCCAACATCTCCAACTTGATAGTAGCATAGCGGGTCTCAGCGTCCGCCAGGAACCGAGAGCCACACTGGATGAGCCGCAGGTGGCCACTGCCGTGGTCCTGCAAGAGGGCATACCCAATGCCGTTGAGTCGCGATGCATCAGTCTGAAGAATGGTGGGTAGGTCTGGGTCGAAGTGTGCGAGAACAGGAGGACTGACAAGGGCTAACTTGACTCGCCTGAAGGCCTCATCGTGGTCAGGAGTCCACACAAATGTCCTCTTGGGGCTCATCAAAGGGCGGAGGGGCTGAGCGGCGGCGGCGATGTCAGGGGTAAACTCTGCCAGCTGGTTGACCAGACCCAGGAATGACCTGAGGTCGGTCAAGTTGGTTGGTGCCGGAAAGTCCCCGATTGCAGCCACTTTGCTCGTGTCAGCCGCAATACCATCCCCTGAGAGGGTGTATCCACAGAAGTCCACTGAAGGTGCGGCAACCACAAACTTGCTCTTGTTGAGGGTAATCCCGAACTTGCGGCACCTAGTCAGCACTTCATGGATGCGGTCGAGGTGAGACTTGTAGTCCTCATCGTACAGCAGTATGTCATCCACGACCTTAGCGCACCTCTGCACACCTTGTAGAGCCATATCACCCCTGTAGCAGAAGGCGTCGCCCGTAGCTGTGAATCCCATGGGTCCTCTGCAATGCTTGAAGCGTCCCTACGGCGTGATGAAGGTGGTCATTCAGGTGCTGGTCCTCTTCAGCCAACTCCATCTGCCAGTAACCACAGAGGGCGTCCGCAGTGGTGAAGTAGCGAGCTCCTCGGTCGACACCACGAACTGCTGCGGAGGGAGTAGGCGAAGGGTGAGCTGGTCGGGACACGTGTTTGTTGAGTTTGGAGAGGTCGACGGTGATGCGCACTCCTCCGCTGTCCTTACCAACAACGACGAGGGGGTGGCACCATTCTGAGGGGTTGTCTCCAGCAGGCTTGATGATGCCCTGGGCCACCATGGACTCCAACTCTCGCTTGACTTGGTCCCTAAAGGCAAAGGGAATCTGTCGGGGAGTATGGATGGCAAAGGGCTCAGCTCCCTCTTTAAGATGGATCCTCATGGGTTGACCCACCATAGGCTTGAGGGGCACAGTCTTTAGGTCGTCTTTGGACATCAACACGTCGCTAAACTCCCGCAGGAAGTAATTCTTGGCTTCAGCGGGCGACGTGGAGACTGGAAGTGGTGTAGCCTTACACCTGTTGACGTGCTTGACCTCTTGTATGGGCGTTGGGAATGCCAGAGGTATGATGGCTAACTCCCTGCAGTGGCTGTATGAAAGCAGAGGAGTCTGGACACCCTCGTGCACATGGATCAGGGCAGTACACACTCTCTGTCCCAGGGTGAGGGTAGCCTGAAATACCCCCAGAGCAGGTGCCATCGGGGAGCCGTCCGCCGTGAACGTCGTCGTGGGCGAAGGGGCTCGCAGCCTGCTCATGGGGATAGCCAAATCCTCAAGGTGACGCCGGCCAATCACGGTGACGTCGGCGCCCGTGTCCGGTAACATCCGTAGGCGGGATGTAGCGTCGCCAAAGGAGAGGGTAACACAGATGGGTTGCGGCGTCGAAGCTGTAGAAGGAGTCGATCCCACCTGACGACAGCTATTACTCCTAGCGTCGGGGGGCTTGCCAGAGTTGGAGGGGGCACCCGTATCGCCTGGGGGGCCACCTTGGCGTCTTTCCTTCTTCTTAGTCGACGGACAACACTTGTCATAATGCCCCAGAAGACAACAGATGCGGCACTGAACTTTGTGAGCAGGGCACTTAGCTGTCCGAGCCCAGTGACCGTGGCGCCCACAGTTGTTACAGGTGCTGCCAGCAGCGGGACACGTGTCAGGCCCGTGTCGGCGAGCGCAACTCTGGCAGGCATCAGCTGCATTCGATGGAGGCTTGGGGGGTTGGGTCCTGTCACTGCCCTGTTTCTTGTTTTTCTTGTATGAAGAGACGGCCCTTACTTGTTCATGGGGCGCACTAATGGCCGTGGTCGCAGATTTGGCAGCCTCATACGAGCGGCACGTAGTGACGACATCCTGTAGTATTGACTTGGAGTCCAGGGCGATGAGTTTCTGGACTAACTCCTTGTCCCTGAGGCCCATGAGGATGATAGTCTTGAGTTGTGTCTCCACACAGATGGGTGAGTTACCAGGGCACACATCCACTTCTTCTGCGAGACGTTTGAGGCGGACGTAGAACTCTGCAAAAGTTTCCCCTTCATGCTGTCTGCAGCTCAACAATTCACGACGCCGGAGTGCCTCATTCCTTAGACTCTTGATATGAAGCTGCAGGGCGTCCAACACCTCTTCAACAGTCTTGTCCGTGGAGGGAGCGATCTGGAGGGTGTGTTCTAAGACACGCTGCGTCTCGAGAGTCAGGCACAGGCGTAGTTGTATCATCTGTTTGGCCGCAGGCAGGTTGGACAGGTCCACCATGACAGCATAGTCGTCCCAGCGTCTCCTCCACTCCCGGAACATCTGGAATGTAGCGTCAGGCTTCAATGGTGGTGGTGTCTGGGCCGTAGCCTTCTGTGGTGGAGGATTGTGTGAGGGATGTGGGGAAGAATGTGGCTGCTGTCCGCCAAGGTGACCAGCAGGTGTGGAGGAGTCGGGAGGGGTCCTGGTGGGAGCCAACAGCTGAAATAAGCTCTGGAACTCCTGTCTCCTTATAGCCTCATCATGCCTGCGAGACTCCTCCAGGACACGATCTCGGCGGGCCTCCTCCTCTTGTCTCCTCTGCTCATCATACCTGCGAGACTCCTCCAGGTATTTGAAAAATTGCAGGAAATCAGCTGAAGAAGGGGCTGAAGGTGTGGTTGGGGACTGAGGGTGCTGATAATAAGGTGTGTATTCCTCCCCATCATCAGGCAAGTTTGTTCCTGCCCCTTCGTCCTGTACATCACCAGAGTCTGACATCTTGTGTGGGTGACAGACAGACAGGGAGATAACAAACACACAGTTATTAGCCTCTCACATATACAAGTTGGGTATCAAAATGACTGGCAAAAACAGCAGAATATTTAGAATACACACCAGCTGTATCCTCACCAATGTATAAAACCCAATTACAATTAGCACTGAAGGGAATGCTTGGGTGATGAAATAAAAGTTTGCCAGTTGTGTGTGTGCGTGCGTATGTACCGAGCGGTGGAGCGGTGCCGGTGGTGCGCGGCCTCCCTCACCTCAGTATCTTGCTGGCAGTCAGAGGGGGAGGATCGCACGCCCCGCTCTCTCGTGGCTCGGTCTTGTGCGGGCGTTATGCTTATGCCACACACAATACATATAAAATAAAGCACACAATATATCACTGGCACTGTACTGGGAACGTCGGCACCGCACTGTTGAGCACTATATCACTGTAATCCAAGCAATGAGACGGTGGCTGGGATGCAGGGTGTGTGGACAATGGCGGCTGGCGGCGTCTGGCGAAATCCACATAAACTTCTCTTAATACACACTGCGCCATGTTATGTGTGTCCCAGCTAACTCCATAGATGCACAACAGGCCTATCTTGGGTTGGGGAGTAAGTAGACACGCTGTAGATATATAGGTTCTTATTGAGAAGGATATGGGATACAGGCACGAAGCAGAGCCTACAGGGTGATAGCTCTGTCTCGTGGTACACAAACATGTATTGGCCCTCTGGTGAGAGGAGCCCCAGGCTTGAGTTGCCAGAGTGGCTATATGACATAACTAATATGACTGCCTGGATGCTAACATGAATCTTACTCATAGAGAGATATTACATATGCATAAGTGACTGTACTAGATATGAAAGTGATACTGTACAAGGTAAATCATATACATACATCATGCAAGGACTTCTTCACTTCCATACTGACCACCCTATTTCTTGTTACTGCTTTTAGCGTTCCTACAACCCTCTTCCCCTGTTGTACCCTCTCCCGCACCTCTTCATCCATAGTCCCATCTTTACTCAACACACTGCCCAGATACTTAAAAGAGTTGACGATCTCCATAGCCTGACCGTTCAGCTTCACCTCACACTCTGTGACTTCACCCCTTTCGAAGACCATAACCTTGCTCTTCCCCGTATTTACCTTCAAATTCCGTTTTTCGCACACTGTTCCAAACTCATTTACCAGACCCTGCAACTCCCATTCATTATCACTCATCAGAACTGTATCATCCGCAAACAGCAGTATAGGTAGCTTCCACTCAATTCCCTCCCTTTTCAGCGATACACCAACATCCACTGCTCTTGATAGTATTTCTTTCATGACTCCATCCATATATACAGTAAACAACCACAGGGACATCACACACCCCTGTTTCAAACCAACATTCAGGTCAAAGAACTCGCTCTGCTCACTCTCCACACGTACTGCCGCCTTTGCACCCTCATACATGCTCTTCACTGCTTTCAGCAATTTGCCCTCTACTCCGTATATTCTAAGTACTTTCCACAAACCTTCTCTATCCACTCTGTCATAGGCCTTCTCCAAGTCCATAAAGGCAACATACACCTTTTGTTTCTTCTCCAGATACTTCTCCACAACACAATTCAGGGTAAAAATCTGATCTACACATCCTCTTCCCTTCCTAAAACCTCCCTGCTCGTCACCTATCCATTTCTCCGTTCTCACTCTCACTCTCTCAATCACTACCCTACTGTATACCTTCCCTACTACGCTTAGAAGACATATTCCTCGGTGGTTACCACACACTCCTCTTTCCCCTTTGCCGTTATATAGGGGGACTATTATGCCAGTCTTCCAGTCATCGGGTGCACTCCCCTTCTCCCATGCTAGTTTGCACATTTTCCATACCCATTCTATCACTATCTCACCACCATACCTCAACATTTCCCCACACACTCCATCTGTTCCTGGTGCTTTCCCCAACTTCACTCTTTTCATGGCTTCCCACACTTCTGACCTCCTGATCCCCACCTCCTCCTCCACTACTTCTCTTCTTCTCCCTCCCATACCATATCCAGCTATGTTTGCTGGCTCTTCATTCCTTTCATTTAGCAACTCACTGAAGTACTCCCTCCATCTTTCGACTCTCTCTTGCTTCTCGGCTAGCATTCTCCCATTCTTATCTTTCACACCCTTACTGTTTCCCTTGCTACCTTCCCTAACTTTCTTGACTTCTTTCCAGAACAGTTTCTTACTCTCCCTCCATTTTACACTCAGATTCCTTCCAAATTCCTCATCTACTCTTCTCTTACTTTCCTTCACTACTCTCTTCACCACCCTCTTACTCTCCACGTACCTCGCTCGTTTCTGTCTCTCGGAATCTTCATTCCCTCTACTACCCAACCACTCTCTATATGCTTTCTTCTTTTCTTCCACAGCTATTCTTACCTCTTCTGTCCACCATGCTGTACCTTTCACTCCCCTCCCTCTTCTCCTCACTCCACACACCTCCTCACATGCTGCACAGATCTCATCCTTAAACACCTTGCTCATCTCCTCCACTTCCTCCATAACTTCCAGGTCGAACCCACCTAGTCGTCTTTCCACTGCTCTCCTGTACTCCTCCCTGACTTCCTCCTCCTGCAACCTCTCCACCCTCCTCACCATTCCACCCTCCTCTCGCCTCCCTCCCGCTCTCCTCACCCACTTCTTTTGTATCCTAACCTTAGCTACCACTACATAATGATCAGACAGACCCCCTCCAATACCCCTATACACCCTAGCATCCATCACAGATTTCTTCATTCGTTCATCCACACATACATAATCAATCAATGACTTTCGTTCCACCACTGTCTTATCTTTCATCGTCAACATCCGTTTCAACATTGTTGTTTCAGGTTAATACCTTTATAATCAACCCATAATAGGCGCGTATGGATAAGTATTAATGCTATTTATGGTAAAATGAATATTTTAGTGATGGAAACAGCTCAAATACGTCAGCACAGGGGGACGTTTCTAATTACCCCCATGCGCACTTCTTAGGTTAATGGTCTTAATGTCGGGTAATTTTAATTTGGAATAATTATTATTGGAAATAAGTATGTCTATATCTTCCTGTTCGGGTTTAATCAGAGGATAATCTTGAAAATGTAAAGTTTCTCCAATAATACCGCTTTTATTATTCCAATTATAGTGGTCCTTAATTATATCTTGGAACTTGTCGTTCATGGTTGTAATTTTGTTAAACGTCTCTTTACCCAAAACATCGTAAAAATTAGTCTCCTTCATTTTTACGTGTAACGCTGACATTAGGGCTTCCTCTGATTTCAAAAGATCCGTGTATAGATCGTTACATATTTTGAGGAGTTTAGGGTTGAGGGTTCCCTTCAAAATAATAGTTGAGGGTTCGAGTGAATTATTGGGCCCCTGCATACCCCTTTTATTTATAACGGAGGCAATCGTGGCCTTATAGTCGGCCCCGCAGAATGCGTGGTGAAAACAGGTAAGAGATGCCAGAGTGTCGGGGTTTTTTTATAGGCGAGAAGGTAGCGAGGGAGGAAAGATATTTTGGCTGTTCTGCGTATTATTTCGTTATTAATTTGATTGTAACAGGTATCATTATCGTTGCAATCGTTATTATACATTGTTCGTAACATGTGGGTATAATTGGTAATGATTCCTCCTCCTCCCAATTTATGAGACGAGGGAGTCAGAGTATTTACGGTCGACAATAAAAAGTGATCGAGCGTATGTGCACTCTTCATTTTTGTATGTTGACCGATGACATTTATAACATTCAAATGGGTCAACAATTTTGATATGTGTTCTTGGCTCTGATTGTAATTAGTAATAATTTTTCTCCGAGAGTGTCTAAATGTTTTTAAAAAATTTCCATGTCTAATGTGGTGAAGAGATTCTCCCCCCCCCCCCCCCCCGCGCATCTATTTTTTCCGTGGCACTGTGATAGGTTGAGGTGGCCATCATGGTATTTACTATGCCTCCCAATAGTTTAGCCAGAGGGAATCGGGGCCCACGTTTTACCGATGGTCCCGAGGGGGCATTTAGATAATCATAGGTGTTTCTCAGCTGCTGTTGATCCATCAATGTTTGTAAGTTTATATTCATAAGTTTAGAATTGTTCCTATCGGCGGTATTATCCAGCATGGTATAAAACCGACTATCCCATAGATTAATTTGTAATATTTGGTTGGTATAGTGGTGAGACGAATCATCACTAAATCCCATTCTCTTATTAATTTCTTGGATTGTAACGTCACGAATAATACCTATGGATCTGGCATCGGCTTTCTCGTTACCCCCGGTAAGTGAATCGAGGGTACTTTGTATATTGCGAGCAAAGCACCGAGCGGTCTCGTGGATCCTCTCGTGTCGTTTGTTAAATATTTGTTTATTTATGTTGGATAATTGTTGATCTATATATAAATCATCCAAATCATTATTGAGTGTATTGAGCGAGGAACACGTAAGTTTGGTATTGGTATCAATGACTGGGGATTCGGCGGGAGCAGACATCCCCATGAGATTACCCAATTTAGCACTGTATTGTGGGGGGGTGAATTTTAGTATATCATCCCTAACGCTTGAAAAACTTGAGCGCTCATCCTTCCGCGTGAAAAATAAGTATTCCCTGTTCGGTTCTAACCATGCCAGATTGGCGGTGAGTGTATGTAACCGATGTACATTATTGAATGTATCTATATCGTAGGATTTGGTTAATTTATTTCGGAAATTGAAAAACTTTTCACCGCGACAATATAATAACTCCGAGGTTGGTAGAATAATGGTACCACTCTTTATATCATACTTATGGAAGGGGCGATACACCATAACCGTTCTCTCAAGCTTAAAACCCAAAGAGGTCATATTGGCATTCGGGACTTGGGAGAGAAGCTTTCGTTTTTCCTCCGGACCGATACTATCACATTTCAGTAAACTCTCTACAAAATTGTGTAATTTGGTGTGGTCTTTGGACATTTCAAAGCTAAAATGATTGTCTGTATTGAGTCTCCTCGTCTCTAGATCGAACAGCAGACTGACGCAATTCTCACAGAGTGTAGAGATTATCTGACTCTGGAGAGTGTAGCTTTCTCTCTCCGGGTTGTGGTATATGGTGTGTAGCGGTTCCATGAAACAGGAAGGTATCCTGGCGGAGGAGGATTTGGAGGCGCTAGGTTTGGCTTCCAATTCTTTAACCCTTAATTATACTATACATTTGCATTATATTATCGTTGGGTGTAATCACCTTGGATTCAATGGCTCTAACTATAGTATTGTATTCATTTAATGTTGACTCCTCGTGTATTTTCCCAAGTTTCTTGATTCCCTCTATTTCGTGTTGTAATTTCATTTTTTTATTAATCTCATTCTGGGCAATCTTATCGTTTATGGTATTCAAATGCAGGGTATAGTCATTTAATTTTTCTCTCTGACTATCATTTGCAAATTCTTGTACGCTGGTCTCAATGGTGTTCATATTAATAATCCTCGGTCGGCATGGTTGTCCTATGCAAATCCAATTGGACCAGGGTTTTAATTTTCTGTTGCATCATCTCTCTATGGATTTCATTATAAACCTGTTCAATTTCCGTAGTCCTCCCCCGTACGATCCCGTCGACAGACCTTTCGTCTTCTTGTTTCTTTTTATTGTAGAACTCTTGTGTGCTAGCCAGTATAGTACGTTTACTCTCGAAAAATTGGTCGAATAAGTTTTTGTAACTATCCAAGAGTTCCCTCAGGGGTGGCGAGCGGTAAGGTTGAAGACCTAATATATGATTTTCTAAATCTTCTAAATGTACTATTATGTTGGCCATTATATTTGATATCTTATAGTTAATAGAATCTATATTAATATTCTCAAGTTTTTTAATACTATGGATATATTTTGTTATGGTATTAATTTTATCATTTAATTTTGATAGAGCATCCACTTTATGTGTGGGGGTGGTGAGGGGGGGGGGTGGGTGGTGGTGATTGGGTTGAAGTTTGTATTTCTCTGTGTTCCTTATATATGGCATCCAAAATATTGCGAGTATTGTGATTAAACAAGCTATGTAAAGCCATCAATTCCATAATGGAAGAGGCTATTGAATATTCCGCATTATTTATGTTCAAGGAGGGAAGGTCTCTGCTACATTTGTTTTCACCCTCTTCGCTCTGATCTTTATTAACCTTGCCCATTAAGGCGGTGGACAGGAGTACAGTGTGACGAGGCATAACCTTTGTAGATACCGATTGGTTATGCCAGGGAATATCCAAGGGGGACCTTTTGGTAATATATTTTTCGTATCGACGAATAAGGTCCCGATAGGCACTCTCTGAAATATTGCTGCTATTATTATCATTTATGGTTGAAAAGACAGTTCCATTCAAACCTAGATTGATTGCTCTGGCCAGGGAATTTTCCGCGAGAATATCCTCCAAAATATTTAGGGCGTTTGGGTCTTGTATCAAGTATAACAGTTTTTTATAGTCACACTGGAGATTTCCCTTAAGTGATTTGATACAGTCGGTAATGCCCGTTAGCTGATTGTTAATAATGTCGGCATATTTAGTACAGTTTGATTGAAATATCCGAAACCATTCATCGAAGGGTTGTGCAACATTATTATTCAAGAGAAAATTTGTATATCTTTCAAATATTAATTGAAATACAATAATGGAATAGTTATGATTTTCAGAGATAAATAATGTATAGTTTGAGCATATAGAAGCTCTCGTGGATAACTCATCTCGTATATGTTTAAGCGAGTGCAGACCAATATATTTTACCCGCATACTCGAAATGAGGTAAACCATATTATGCTTGTTCATTATTTCCGGTAGAGTAGTCGAAACCCGATTGCATTTGTGTAATATTTCATTATAGTTTTGAGTGAAAGTGTCCGTGGCAGTATTAAAGTCATTACTACATATGTGTTTGATTTCCTTCAAATTAATATTGACGTTCAACCCCATTGATCGAATTATAAAGTTATGATATGAATCGTCTTCACGTTTGTCCACGTCATTTTCTTGTATGAGTGGATATACGTAAGAATTTCTAAATATGTGTGCATCGACGACGCCTATGAAATGTGTTAAATGTGCCGAGTATTTATACGGTTTATTGCGTATGTGATGGCGCGGATGTGATTGCTCGCTTGAAACATCGATAGCTCCCATAACACTTATGATGGGCCGGAGATCGTCGGGTGATATACGGAGAGGGATATTTGTCACACTCTGAATAATGTCATTGGGGGGTGGCATCGGTGCGTGGCCGGCACTATGTATATTACTCACCACTGGAGGTGAAGCTAATATGGGCAAATTGGTTCCGCTGCCGTATAGGTATTGAACGGCTCTTCTTTTTTCCCGTTCACTATAGCGGTCTGAGTCATTGACATTTAATAGTTGTGCCAACAGCAGGGTAGAGATAACCTCGGGTGTCGTTTTAAGCCCCTTAATGAATGCCACCGGTGAAACCATGTCGCAAAGTTTTCCGACCAATTGTAGGCGGGTGTGGCGGAGAGAATCAAAAGACAACTCGCGACCCCCTATACCGCGCGCCAGCTTTGAACATTTGGTTGTAAACTTTTCATTTATGGTCAATAAGTTATGGATGCGGGATACGGTATTTTCCGTATAAGATCTGTTTAGTATGATGGACCCCATTAATAATAGTTTGGTGTATGGCACGTTATTTCTTATCCCCCCCGCGTATAGGTTTATATTATTGTGTAAGATTTGAATACTATAATACTCGATAGGTTTATCCTTGTTCCATATTCTTTCAATGGTATTGGAGCTTTTATCCACCAATGGTTGCCAATTCTTTCGTTGGGTAGACAGCGACTTTATGTAACCACTCGGTGAAAGAGAGAGCGTACTATTTGAGCCGACAATGTGCTTAATACTCTCCCCTAAAGATAGGTACTCCTTTACATTATCCTGGATATTAATATTCTCTAGTCGTCGGGTTATATTTTTTAATGGTATATGATTAGTGTCATTATTATTATTATCATATTCTTCGTCGGTATCATCATCATCATCATCACTATCACTACTGCTGTCATCATCATCATCATTGTCTTCGTCGTCACAATCCATGGCTAAATGGTCTGACCTAAAGAATCGGTCGATTACTAATATACTTGTGACGATTGGTGGTGTTGTTGGTGTTGTAATGTTAAAAGTAATGTTAAAAAATTAGTATCTCAGGTCTTCTCTTTCACTGTTCCGATGCGAAGGAGGGGGCCAATGAAAACGATCTTTCTAAACGAAAGATATTTCGCATGGCGGGCATTGTTGGAGCACCATAGAGACGTTAAAATAAAAACGGGTCACACCATTCCTATTTGCATCTCACAAGGATTTACGGACAATCTTTTAGATAGTGAAAAGGATTTGATATCCATGTTATATACATTTGGATAACGAAAAAGGTTTTTTGTCCGCTAAAGGGTATAATTATATAAAGGGCGATCACCAACCCCCTCCTCATTAGCAACATTTTGAATAATAATAATCTGGAGTAAAGGGTATTTATTTTTCTAACCATGTTGAATCGCTAGATAAAATCTAGCACTATTTTATTTCTTGGTAACTCTGATGACAATTTAATTCTACCAATCAGATAAAAGGTAATGTCTCCACCTCAATGTTATAGTCATGAAGTCCAATTTAACGATAACGAGTTATACTCTGCAGGATATCATACATATCCTTCACAAGTCATGTCCCAATTATACGAGATACCCAACCTTCCCAGAATGTGACCCCTTCGCAAAGATGTGGTTGAGTATCAACCGAAGTGAGTCAAATATGGAGATGCGGGATTAGGTGATACTCATGACGGCCTTCGTGGTGAAACGTATGTGGTGCATGGATTTACGCAAAACCGTCAACCGCCATCTGCTGAAGCGAGCGGTTTCCGAGAACATGTTGGAGAGTCACCTGTTGGATGTCATCTCCCCACCGGATCCCGACCGGGATGAAATAGTGGAGAGTCATATATTTACATGGATGGGAGATTTAGTATTTGTGTTGTGGGATTTCTTTGAGATACATCGGCACTATACCGCCATCTTCCAACACCGTTCTCGTGTCAGGGACAATTTTATCCAAGCTAAACATATATTTATAGACCAAAATGAGCAAATGGATCGGGTTATCGAACTACACGACCTCTCCATGTATTCGATAGATCAATCTATAGGGTATACTTTACATCATCATCATTATCACGTCTCATCAACCATAAATAATTTAAGCCGAGACATTTGGAATGAGGCGTACCAATTACACGTGAGTTCGGAACCTCATCATATTGAGTTTTGGCAATGTAGATATGTGCATGAAAAATTGCAGAATTGGTATCAAAGGTATGGGCTGGATGGTATGGTAGAGGCCTCACGATACCCATTCTACAATAATATTAAAACATTAGTATTGGAGGTCCTCTCTTTCTTTATTCCGGAGTCACAGAGGGAACCATGGGGTCAATGAATGATTGGAAAGGTCCCACGATATCCATTCTATAATAATGTTAAAAATAATGTTAAAAAATTAGTATCTCAGGTCTTCTCTTTTACTGTTCCGATGCGAAGGAGGGGGCCAATGAAAACGATCTTTCTAAACGAAAGATATTTCGCATGGCGGGCATTGTTGGAGCACCATAGAGACGTTAAAATAAATACGGGTCACACCATTCCTATCTGCATCTCACAAGGATTTACGGACAATCTTTGGGATAGTGAAAAGGATTTGATATCCATGTTATATACATTTGGATAACGAAAAGGGTTTTTTGTCCGCTAAAGGGTATAATTATATAAAGGGCGATCACCAACCCCCTCCTCATTAGCAACATTTTGAATAATAATAATCTGGAGTAAAGGTTATTTTTCTGACCATATTGAATCGCTAGCTTAAATCTAGCACTATTTTATTTCTTGGTAACTCTGCCGACAATTTAATTCTACCAATCAGATAAAAGGTAACTTCTCCACCTCAATGTTATAGTCATGGAGTCCTATTTAACGATAACGGGTTATTCTCTGCAGGATATCATACATATCCTTCAGAAGTCATGTCCCGATTATATGAGTTACCCAACCTTCCCAGAATGTGACCCCTTCGTAAAGATGTGGTTGAGTATCAACCGAAGTGAGTCAAATATGGAGATGCGGGATAAGGTGATACTCATGACGGCCTTGGTGGTGAAACGTATGTGGTGCATGGATCTACGCAAAACCGTCAACCGTCATCTGCTGAAGCGAGCGGTTTCCGAGAACATGTTGGAGAGTCACCTGTTGGATGTCATCTCCCCACCGGATCAAGACCGTGATGGAAAAGTGGAGAAATATATATTTACATGGATGGGATATTTAGTATTTGTGTTGTGGGATTTCTTTGAAATACATCGGCACTATACCGCCATCTTCCAACACCGTTCTCGCGTCAGGGACAATTTTACCCAAGCTAAACACATATTTATAGGCCAAAATAAGCTAATGGATCGGGTTATCGAAGTACACGACCTCTCCATGTATTCGATAGATCAATCTATAGGGTATACTTTACATCATTATCACGTCTCATCATCAACCATAAATAATTTAAGCCGAGAAATTTGGAATGAGGCGTACCAATTACACGTGAGTTCGGAACCTCATCATATTGAGTTTTGGCAATGTAGAAATGTGAAAGAAAAATTGCGGAATTGGTGGAAAAGGTATATTAAAATATTAGGAAAGGAGGTCCTCTATTTCATTATTCCGGAGCGACGGAGGGAGCCATGGGATCAAAGAATGATTGGAAAGGTCCCACGATACCTATTCTATAATAATGTTAAAAATAATGTTAAAAAATTAGTATCGCAGGTCCTCTCTTTCACTATTCAGATGCGAAGGAGGGGGCCTATGAAAACGATCTTTCTAAACGAAAGATATTTCGCATGGCGGCCATTGTTGGAGCACCATAAAGACGTTAAAATAAAAACGGGTCACACCATTCCTATCTACATCTCACAAGGATTTATGGACAATCTTTTGGATAATGAAAAGGATTTGATATCTGTGTTATATACATTAGGATAATGAAAAAGTTTTTTTTGTTCACTACAGGGTATAATTATATAAAGGGCGATCACCAACCCCCAAATGAGATAGTCATTAGCAATAACAGGGGGTTCTTCTTCTCTGGAGGACATTATACGTATCCTTCGTTCGTCGTGTCCCAAATATGATTACCCCATCTTCGTAAAGATATTGTCGAGTATCAACCGTGAGTTAGCTATGGAGAAGCGGGATAAGGTGATACTCCTGACAGCCTTCGTGGTGAAACGCATGTGTTCCACGGATCTACACGAAGCCGTCAACCGTCATCTGCTGGAGCGGGCGGTTTCCGAGAACATGTTGGAGAGTGAGGTGTTGAATGTCGTCTCCCCACCGGAACCCGACCGAGAGCTGGCTCATATAGGAGGAGCAACCATGGAAGAATTGGTATTGGTGTTGTGGTATTTCTTCGAGATACACCGACACTACACCGCCGTCTTCCAACACCGTTCTCGCGTTAGAGACAATTTTCGCAGAAAATACCGCCAGTATATAGACTTGAATAGATCACTAGAGAGGGTTATCGAACTACACGACCTATCCATGTATTCAATGGACCAATCTATAGGGTACAATCTACACTATTTTCACGTCTAATTAACCATAAGTGAGTTAAGCCAAGATATTTGGAAAGAGGCATACCAATTACACACGAGTTCGGAACCTCATCATATTGAGTTTTGGCAATGTGGAAAATAATGTAAACGAAAAATTAAAGAATTGGTATATAAGGTATGGGCTGAATTATATGATCGAGGTCTCACCATTCTACCAAAATGTTAACAATATAATATCTCGGGTCCTCTCTTTCATAATTCCGGGGGGAAAGAGCCCGCCAAAGTATCGAAGGCTTAGGGAGAGGTCTCCCGATACCCCTTTTACAATAACGTTAAACAGGTGGTATCGTGGGTCCTCCCTTTCACTATTCCGAAGCGAAAGAGGGGGCCAATGAAATCAACCTTTCTATACGAAAGATTTTTCGTGTGGCGGGCGTTGTTGGAGTATTATCGGGAAATTGAAGCAGAATTGGGTCTCACCATTCCTATCTGTAACCCACAAGGATTTGCGGACAATCTTTTGGACAATGAAAGGGAGACACTTAAATGGCTAACATTGGCTCTGACAGCTAACATGAATGAAATCTACCATTGCTAGCCCTTAATTAACCTTCGGGGTTTTATATACGACCCTTTTTTATTTAGAGCCGTACTACTCACACCTCCGTCACATGTGTGCACGGTGTGGTATGATTTTTTTACAATAAACTTTATTTAACCAGAAAACGCATTTCTTTTCCACCTTGACTCCTCTTTGTAATGTCGATAAAGACAATGTAGAAGAATCCAGGCAAAGTCCCCTTACCCGTGGACGAGAACTTGGCCGACACCAGAATACCCTCTGATGTCTTATCGACAACACTGGCTTTAACCATTCTGAATTCTGTATATGGAGATAAGAAGTTTCCAATAACTGTAGAGGCCCCACGGTTATTAAGCGGTCATAACCTTACCCCATACATAGACATTATAAGAGAAATTATTAGGACTCTACCAGAAACTCTATTCATAATATGTATGGACATCTAACCCTTTAGCGGGCAAATAACACTGATCCCACCAATTGTCTGAGTAAGGGTCAGTATTGGTTTGCCATATACGGCCCTTTTTTATTTAGAGCCGTACTACTCACACCTCCGCCACGTGTGTGCACGGTGTGGTATGATTTTTTATAATAAACTGTTATGTAAGACTATTAAGTGTAGTCAAATGTATTCATAGGGTTAACTCCAGACAGGAGTATTAGGACGTTTTGAGTTACGATCCTATATTTATGATAAGGGTTAACCTCTTACTCGATGTAGGTAGACTTAAGGTGTCTCCTATGAGCAATAGGTTACTGTAGGTTGTATGATGATTGTAGAAGTTGTAGTGTAGAGGCTGAGTTCTCTGCTTGTAGATTGGTTGATTTAATAGATAGGTACAAAAGCTGCCACCACCGATTACCATATACCTATTATATATTGATAGATATAGGTAAAGGGAATATAATTAAAGATCTCTGATCCAAAACTACTTTGATATATTTAAGTAACAATCTGAAAGATATACAGAAGTACTATAAAGTAATATAAGAGTAAACCCTAACTCAAGAGGGTATCTCTGGGTATATGTTATCACCCTGGATGTTCGATTCTATCTGCCTGCTCTCCCTATCTCTCACCTTCTCACCACCTCCAAGCCACACCTATAATTCATCTCCCGGTTACAAGATGGCTACCCGTAGTTACAAGATGGCGTTGGAGAAAGTACAGGGAGTGTCATTTCAGCAGAATGTGTGTGACAGGATCTGACCAGACAATACGTCATAGGGGTGAATGATCTTCTGACCTCTGTAATGTACAGTCCCCCATATAGATCTAGATACTGTAACTAAAACACCTTAAAATTATATGATAGATGGTTATAATGATTTCATAATAAATAGTATAATCTTGAGATGTAATACGCCCCCACTAAGATTCTTGCTTCCCACAGCAAGGTAGCACTTAAAATTATATGAGAGTTAAGCAAATTACAGTTAAAATGAGTAAGGGAAGAATCTAACTAACTCCATACCACGCACATTACCTCTCGGCTCTCCTATGGTCCCCTCGTAGCCCCCTGCAACACGATTCATTATTGGCAAATGAACAATGTCTGGGTGACTACAGAATACAAAGGTAGGCCTAATAGCGAAGCAGGCGGAAGTACATGAAGCTACAATGAAAATAAAAGATGAACAGTCACCTATTGTAAGTAAACAAATTTCAAGTTGAAGATAAAAATTGAAAGTGGAATGGAAATTTTCTAAGTAGTTTGTTAATAAAATAAAAAGTTATAGTAAAATTATAAAGAACGGATTACAAAATGAACAAAGCAAACACAAATGCAAAGACAATGAACAAAAACAAAAATTGTGTAAAGTAAAATACTATAGGTATTATTTTCAAACAAATTTCAATAAGAAACCCAAAAAGAACAAAAACAAACACACATTATAATTATGGTGTCTGTTGTAGATCGAGTAACAAAGTAAAGAAATATATTGATATCAAATAAGAAGAAAATATAAAATATACAGCTGCAAAAAAAAATCCGAGGGAAAAATTATACAAATACAATTGTAGTTAAACAAAATAAAAAATAATATTCCAACCCATAGGAAAACTCACCAAATAGCAATAAACACAACTCCACAAACCCGTGATATGTGTCTTAATACTATCTAGTTTATATATAAACAAAAACACAAACCCTAAAAAAAACAAAATCAATGGAAACTCAAGGAAATAGATACATCAATATGTAACACCTATCCACATCCACATCATGTGGTATGTAATATGAGTACCTTCCTATTCTGAAAAAATATTCATTGCTCAAAATAAAATTCATAAAGGAATACACATCAATATTTAACACAATAATCCACATCCCGTGGTATGTAATATGAGTACCATCCAAGTTTATAATAAAAATAAACAATATAAAACTTCCAAGTTTGATAAAACCGAATGAAACCCCCCCCCCCCCAAAAAAAAACATAGTTAAAAATCTAATGAACAAAAATTAAAAGGAAGAAACATCCTATCTATAGGAATATGATATATATCAATATTAAACACAGCAAGCTACAATCCCGTGGTGTGTAATATAATACCTTCCTAATCTGGAAAAAAATCATTGCGCAAATAACATCACATAGAATATTCAACTAAAATTGTAATAAATCTTTTCAACCGGGAGCTACCTGTTTTTCAAAATAATGCATTTCCTATGGCCAATCTTAGGAAAATATAGAATACATTCACACACTCAACGTTGCAAATAAAATTATTACAAGGTAGTGCAAATCAATTCTAATATAAATTCCATAAACCCCAAGAAAATCCTAAGGATTCACACTCGAACCCCTCCAAGAAATGTTCTCTTAAAATAAAATCATGTCGAGTTATATATAATACCTTGCAACATACAAATATAAATAAATCATACATGTACAAACTTAATTCACCAAGAAAATGTATCTCCCCATAACACTACACAGAAGTCATATTAAATACCATAGACCGTATAGATATTAATAAATTAACTCCTAGCATTTTATTTTATCATAAACTCATAACAGAATATACTAATATTTTCCTTCTCCATATGGCCGTTCTCCTCGAAGACCACGAACAAAAAATATTTTCAATATACTCTGATATATTATTTTCTTCAGTTTCCAAAAGCACTCTCTAATACAAAATATTTTCGAAGAGCATTTCCTTTTCAATGATAATACTGCCACAACAGGGAAATCCAACATTCATATTAGCCAAACTATTCAATGTTTCAGGCAAATATAACAAATATATAGACTCACTGGGCAAAAACAAATAAAAAGTAACTTAGAAAAGATCCCTAAAAAAAAATTAGTCCCAAATTAGCGAACGAAAATCTACCGAAATATACAGCGCTTGACTGTATCCAGAGGCAGAAACGAATACACTTAAATGGAAAAAAAAATGTTAGGAAATAATTTACTAAGAAAAAAAAACTTCAGAATAAAACTGAACGAAAAAACAAAAGTTAATTTGAATGATTTCAAAACTAGATTACATTAAGAAAATATCAATCAATCAAACTTCCATAATTCAAATCAAAAGAAACTCGAACAAAAAATAATGAACGAGTGTATTTCGGTAGAGTCCACAATTTGGACAAAAAGATGTCAATTAAAACCCGAAAATGAATTTTTTACAAACTCGCACTCAATTTAAGCAAATAGTATCGGCAATGTGTTAACAAAAGAAACAATATAGGCCTACTAGCGAGCGAAAGAAAAACAATTAAGATGGAATGTCAAACTCGTAAGAAATTCACAAAAGATGTTAGAAAAAAATAATCACTGTACGTATTAGAGATGTTAAAATTACGCACTTAGAAATAACAAGAATAAAATTACTCAATTACCTTGGCTGCCGCCAGCGAGTCGAAATCAAAAAGACATAGGCCTAAGCCACTCGCGCACTTATAAAACAAATAAGAGCAGTGTTTAATTGATGAACACAAGAATTACTTTAAAACTTCAGAATGTTCCCAGCAATGACAAATTAATTCAACCGCTTAATTAGATCGACTAGTGGGAGACAAATTAGGAGAAAATAAATCTCACAGAGAAAAAAAAAAAAAAACAACGAGATGAAAAGAACATACAAATTAAACACTCGTGAATATAAAGTTAGGAAACATCTGGAAAATTACCGCAACTCGCACACACTTATACACTATGCAAGGGAGAGAGACAGACTGACTGACTCACAGGATGAGTGACTGTCTGTCTGTCCGTCCGTCCACGATCATGGGATGGGTCAGGAGGTCACGGTATGACATGATCCATATGAGGATACCGATATGAAATGACATGATGAGAAATTGGAGTTTTGACTGAACGACATGATAAATTGACCGCCATGTAACTGACGATTTGACATGTGTTAGAAAACACGCAATGTCTAGGAAGACTCGTTGTATGAGACATATTTAGAAAAATTAATTTATCTCGCTAGACATGCGGGAAATAATTGACCGTAATATATAGATGTTTGATATTCACTGTACACACCTTTAAAATCACTTTGAAGAGTAGTGATGGTAGTCAATTTTCTAAATGGAGAGAGCTGAGAGTGAGGGCATGTGGTCGAGGGCAGAGGTCAGCACTGTTTATCAACACACGCGCTAAATCTGCTCAGCTGATCCCGCAACAATGATGCAACACGATGACTCCACACTCTCCTCTCTTGATAAAGTCGTCTCCCGGCAGCACCAGGAATCGCCGTAGACTGGTAGACTAGTAGACTGGTAGACTGGTAGAATCTCGAAGTGTAGAAATGGTTTTAATGTAACCAATTTGTGGTTTGTGGTTGGAAATTAAGAGAGATAAATTGAACAGGAACTCAGGAAACAATGAATGCTGTGCCGCTAGATGATTGGTATTGTAGACCGGATAAAACTGGATCAAATTGTAAATAATGGTAAAATGGTTTAGTGTAGGCTTGATAATTCTTCGAAGGAACGTGGTGTAGTCGCCTAAATTAACAATTCATGTTAAAAAGGAGCACCGCTGCCTACCATGTTACGTAAGACTTTTAGGAGTAGTCAATACTTAACTATTTGGGCTACTAACATCCAAAGTAGATTCACCAAAAAAAATCCACGCTCACCCAGCCCTGTTTTGTATATATATATATATATATAGCTCCCCTAAACCCTCTGAGACCACAACCCGTACATCTTCTACAATGCAGTCACTACGTCTTTTGAAGTGTAAGGTGGAAATATCTGTAACGGGATACGTGGCAGATATCAACTGTTGCCTAAACTACCAGAAATCCGGTGATGATGAAGAAGTGTGTTTCAAACTACCCGTGGATTATGACAGTTATGTCTATTCTTTCATGGCAACT
The DNA here is from genome assembly GCA_032716605.1 of Paralithodes platypus. NCBI lineage: Eukaryota > Metazoa > Arthropoda > Malacostraca > Decapoda > Lithodidae > Paralithodes > Paralithodes platypus. Next base: position 19,831,345 of record CM064543.1, on the reverse strand, counting down.
GTCAATGACACCTACTCAATTATTGAAGGAAATCTCGAGAAGGAAAAGGCGGAGGCAGAATTACGAGCCTCTATCAAACAGGGAAAACATGCCTTCATTGGAAAGAAAATGAACGAGCATGAAAACATATTAGAAATCCATTTGGGAAACATATCCCAGGAAGCTAAAGTGGATATCGAGATACAAATGATACAGTTGTTACCAGTGAATGAAGACGGAGTTAGTACTCTAGTTCTCCCTACTGTGCTACATCCTAGGTATCGGCCTAGTTATTGTGGTTCCGCTTATGAGAAGAAGCCTCTGGAACACAATAATAACTACAGTTTAACAGTAAATGCCATCCTAAGTAATGTCAAAGATGTAAAGGTGTACCCAATGCACGATAATGGAATTACTGAAATAAAAGGGGGTGATGGTAGGGTGATATGGATAATATGGATGAAAGATGGACCCCAACAACATGATTGGGAGATGAAAATCACCCACGAGAAGAAGATCCAGGCTTTCCACGAAGAGGGAAATCCCAAGGTGGCCAATTCCCATATGAAGGATGATCTGATAATGGTGACTGGACAGATCGACCTTACCCATGTAGATTTGCCCCACCGGGACCCGGGCGAGATGATACTTTTAATAAATTGTTCGGGCAGCATGGAGTCTGGGACGAAGATGGAGACGGCGCAAATGTGTGCCCTATATTGGGTACTAGCACTTAGTAGTGAGACATGCACCGGATTTAACATGATCCCCTTTGGTTGTAAATTAAAACCTTTGTTTGATACCACCCAGGCAGTCACTAGAAAAAATATTAGGTTAGCTCGTGAGCTAGAAAGTGATAATGTTAGGTTAGCTCGTGAGTATGTATGGATAAAAAGTGATATTACGTTAGCTCATGAGTATGTGTGTGGATTAGAAAGTGATATGAGTGGTAGGACCCGGTTGGTTCCCACACGACGGCGTTTACCTATACAAGAGCAGACATCTGGAACGGGACAACAATGCACCACCACCGAGATCATGAAGGCCATCACATTTGGTTATGGGTGCTGCAGTCAACTCCCAATAAATATGTTGATCGTTACGGACGCTGAAGTTGTAGATGAAAGAGACATTATAAAAGAATGCGCCCGATTGAAGAATGAGGCTTTTCAAATATTCACCGTTGGTGTAGGAGACGGTGTTTCCACCAGAAAACTCTGGATGCCGGCGGCTGAGATACTCAAGAGTCTGGCCCTATACAATTCTGGTCATTGCCTCCTCCTGAAAAATAAAACCCAAATGGAAGAATTCAAAATGTTTTTGAGTTTGATGACAGAACCCCGTGTGGACACACTCCAAGTACATCTATGCATTTCAGATAATACTGTTGAAAAGACATCCAGGCAAAACTCTAGCATTAATCGGGATCAAATATTTACCCAATTCCGCAGCATACCAAATGGAACTGCCACGAAAGACATCACGGCCAAGATACAATTAAATAACTCTACTATATATGACAACATTACAGTGACGAAGGTCCATGGAGTCGGTCTTCATCAGGTAGCAGCCAAGGGAATGATTGAGGAATTATAACTACAAAAGATCCTGCAAGGTAGTCTTGGGAGTGAAGAGGTTTCACACATGAATAAATCTATTGTAGATTTGAGTGAGGGTAGTCTCTCCATTGACTTGTTATTTAGGTATCGCTGAAAATGATGGCTCCCATTGGAGTACCTGTGGTGGCTCCCCATTTAGTGTCGATTGGTAGATTTGAGTGAGGGGGGCGGTGTAGTCTCTCCATTGACTTGTTATTTATGTATAGCTGAAAACCATTTTGAATAATAATAATCTGGAATAAAGGGTATTTATTTTTCTAACCATGTTGAATCGCTAGACAAAATCTAGCACTATTTTATTTCTTGGTAACTCTGACGACAATTGAATTCTACCAATCAGATCAAAGGTAACGTCTCCACCTCAATGTTATAGTCATGGAGTCCTCATTTAAGTTGATAAGTTATTCTTTGCAGAATATAATACATGTCCTTCACGATTCATGTCCCGATTATACGAGTTACCCAACCTTCCCAGAATGTGACCCCCTTTGCAAAGATGTGGTTGAGTATCAACCGAAGTGAGTCAAATATGGAGATGCGGGATAAGGTGATACTCATGAGGACCTTGGTGGTGAAACGTATGTGGTGCATGGATCTACGCAAAACCGTCAACCGTCATCTGCTGAAGCGAGCGGTTTCCGAGAACATGTTGGAGAGTCACCTGTTGGATGTCATCTCCCCACCGGACCCGACCGGGATTTAAAAGTGGAGAGTCATATATTTACATTGATTGAACATTTGGTGTTTGTGTTGTGGGATTTTTTTGAGATACATCGGCACTATACCGCCGTCTTCCAACACCGTTCTCGCGTCAGGGACAATTGTATCCAAGCTAAACACATATTTATAGACCAAAATGAGCAAATGAATCGGGTTATCGAACTACACGACCTCTCCATGTATTCGATAGATCAATCTATAGGGTATACTTTACATCATCATTATTATCACGTCTCATCAACCATAAATAATTTAAGCCGAGACATTTGGAATGAGGCGTACCAATTACACGTGAGTTCGGAACCTCATCATATTGAGTTTTGGCAATGTAGAAATGTGAATGAAAAATTGCAGAATTGGTATCAAAGGTATGGGCTGGATGATATGGTAGAGACCTCACGATACCTATTCTACAATAATATTAAAACATTAGTATCGGAGGTCCTCTCTTTCATTATTCCGGAGCCACAGTGGGAGCCATGGGGCAAAAGAATGATTGGAAAGGTCCCACGATACCCATTCTATAATAATGTTAAAAATAATGTTAAAAAATTAGTATCGCAGGTCTTCTCTTTCACTATTCCGATGCGAAGGAGGGGGCCTATGAAAACTATCTTTCTAAACTAAAGATATTTCGCATGGCGGGCCTTGTTGGAGCACCATAGAGACGTTAAAATAAAAACGGGTCACACCATTCCTATCTGCATCTCACAAGGATTTACGGACAATCTTTTGGATAGTGAAAAGGATTTGATATCCGTGTTATATACATTAGGATAACGAATAAGATTTTTTTTGTCCAATAAAGGGTATAATTATATAAAGGGCGATCACCAACCCCCAATGAGATAGTCATGGCCTCCTCATTAGCAATAACAGGGGGTTCTTCTTCTCTGGAGGACATTATACGTATCCTTCGTTCGTCGTAGCCCAAATATGATTACCCCATCTTCGTAAAGACATTGTCGAGTATCAACCGTGAGTTAGCTATGGAGAAGCGGGATAAGGTGATACTCCTGACAGCCTTCGTGGTGAAACACATGTGACCCACGGATCTACGTGAAGCCGTCAACCGTCATCTGCTGGAGCGGGCGGTTTCCGAGAACATGTTGGAGAGTGAGGTGTTGAATGTCGTCTCCCCACCGGAACCCGACCGAGAGCTGGCTCATATAGGAGGAGCAACCATGGAAGAATTGGTATTGGTGTTGTGGGATTTCTTCGAGATACACCGACACTACACCGCCGTCTTCCAACACCGTTCTCGCGTTAGAGACAATTTTCGCAAAACTAACTGCCAGTATATAGACTTGAATAGATCACTAGAGAGGGTTATCGAACTACACGACCTATCCATGTATTCAATGGACTAATCTATAGGGTATAATCTACACTATTTTCACGTCTCATTAACCATAAGTGAGTTAAGCCAAGATATTTGGAAAGAGGCGTACCAATTCCACACGAGTTCGGAACCTCATCATATTGAGTTTTGGCAATGTGGAAATGTAAACGAAAAATTAAAGAATTGGTATATAAGGTATGGGCTGAATTATATGATCGAGGTCTCACCATTCTACCAAAATGTTAACAATATAGTATCGCGGGTCCTCTATTCCATAATTCCGGGGGGAAAGAGCCTGCCAAAGTATCGAAGGCTTGAGGGAGAGGTCTCCCGATACCCCTTTTACAATAACGTTAAACCGGTGGTATCGTGGGTCCTCCCTTTCACTATTCCGAAGCGAAAGAGGGGGCCAATGAAATCAATCTTTCTATACGAAAGATTTTTCATGTGGCGGGCGTTGTTGGAGTATTATCGGGAAATTGAAGCTGAATTGGGTCTCACCATTCCTATCTGTACCCCACAAGGATTTGCGGACAATATTTTGGACAATGAAAGGGAGACACTTAAATGGCTAACATTGGCTCTGACAGCTAACATGAATGAAATCTACCATTGCTAGCCCTTAATTAACCTTCGGGGTTTTATATACGACCCTTTTTTATTTAGAGCCGTACTACTCACACCTCCGTCACATGTGTGCACGGTGTGGTATGATTTTTTTACAATAAACTTTATTTAACCAGAAAACGCATTTCTTTTCCACCTTGACTCCTCTTTGTAATGTCGATAAAGACAACGTAGAAGAATCCAGGCAAAGTCCCCTTACCCGTGGACGAGAACTTGGCCGACACCAGAATACCCTCTGATGTCTTATCGACAACACTGGCTTTAACCATTCTGAATTCTGTATATGGATATAAGAAGTTTCCAATAACTGTAGAGGCCACACGGTTATTAAGCGGTCATAACCTTACCCCATACATAGACATTATAAGAAAAATTATTAGGACTCTACCAGAAACTCTATTCATAATATGTATGGACACCTAACCCTTTAGCGGGCAAATAACACTGATCCCACCAATTGTCTGAGTAAGGGTCAGTATTGGTTTGCCATATACGGCCCTTTTTTATTTAGAGACGTACTACTCACACCTCCGCCACGTGTGTGCACGGTGTGGTATGATTTTTTATAATAAACTGTTATGTAAGACTATTAAGTGTAGTCAAATGTATTCATAGGGTTAACTCCAATGTGGGGAGACTGTAGGCACCAATCGATCAGGGCTAGACCCAGGTGAGGTTATAGGCATGTGATAAAGAGTCGCTGGAACTCCTGTTTCACTTGCTTGGCCTCTCTTACTGATTTTCTTTGTGCCTCATTTACACTGAGAGCAATCCAGCTAGCTCTCACAAACACCTCCTCCTCCTATCCACTTCACTACACTAAACATGCACACCACACTTCATTCTTCCACACCAAAATTAAAAAAAAAAAAAAAATATGAATTGTAGCCCAGCCTCGGAGTCCCCAGGGGGGGGGACCATAAATGCCCCCTCACCCGACCGACCATCCCCTGATGACCCCACACAATTACCTGGACCGGCCTGTTACTCTTTCTATTAATTTCTGCAACATTCGCGGACTTTCCTCTAAGTTTCACTCTGTTGAGCACCATCTCTCCTCCTACAAACCTGATCTTCTCGTCCTCACCGAAACTCAGGTGTCTGTAGCAACATCCAGCAACCCCTTCTCTGTATCCTCCTACTTTCTCTATCCTAGTTTCAAAGCCAAAGGCGGATGTTGTGCATATGTGCACAACAAACTCACTTGCTCTCGTGTTCCCGATTTCGACTCCTCTGAATTCTCAACTTTATGGCTCAAACTTTCCTGTCATTCTCTTACTAAATATTTCTGTGCTGTCTATCTTTCCCCTAACTCTACCAACTTTCCCAAATTCTTTGACTATCTAAACTCTACAGTGGAACACATTCTATCCATTTCTCCTTTCTCAGAAATCTCCATCTTAGGAGATTTCATCGTTCACCACCGCCATTGGCTCTCCTCTCACACTACTGATCCACCTGGTGAACAAGCCTACGTCTTTTCTATCCTAAATGACCTAGAGCAGTTAGTTTAGCAACCCACCAGTATCCCGGATCGCATCGGAGATCGGCCCAACATTCTTGACCTGTTTCTAACTTCTAACCCTTCTTCTTATACCGTCGATCTTTTCTCTCCTTTGGGCTCCTCCGACCATAAACTTATCTCTGTCACCTGTCCTATCTCTCCAGTACAGCCACCCGATCCTCCTAGCCGGCGGCGCTTGTGGCACTTTGGCGCTGCCGACTGGGAGGCTCTTCGGCAGTACTTCTTTGATTTCCCATGGAATGATTTCTGCTTCCATGGCCGAGGACCCTCGGAGAGTGCTGAACGCATTACCGAGGTAATCCTATCGGGCATGGAAGCATACATTCCATTCTCTTTCTCTCAGACTAATGCTAAAAAATCTTGGTTTATTCACGCCTGTTCTACTGCTGTCCGCAATAAGGAGGAAGCATTCAAACGGTACCGACGCCTTAAAACTCAAGACTCTCATTCTTCATATGTTTCTGCCCGGAATCAAGCCAAATCTGTTCTTCGACTTGCCAAACACTCTTTCATCAATAATAAATGCACTGAACTATCCAACTCTAGCTCTTCCCAAGCTTTCTGGCATCTAGCCAAAAACCTCTCCAACAATTTCTCTTCCTCGTCTTTCCCTCCCCTTTCCCACTCTGATGGCACAACCATCACTTCTTCCTCTGACAAAGCTAAACTCTTCGCTCAAACTTTTGCTAGAAACTCCACCTTGGATGATTCCGGTGCTATTCCTCCCTCTCCACCCTCCTCTCTCTTACTTATGCCTAATATCCTAATCTCTTCTAAAGATGTACTTTCTACCCTCTCTGGGCTTAACACTAATAAGGCGTATGGTCCGGACGGTGTTCCTCCTGTTGTTCTCAAAAACTGTGCTTCCGTGCTGACTCCCTGCCTAGGCAAACTCTTTCGTCTCTGTCTATCCTCTAACGTCTTCCCTTCATGCTGGAAGTTTGCTCACATTCAACCTGTCCCAAAGAAGGGCGACCGCTCTCAACCCTCCAACTATCGTCCAATTGCTCTTATCTCTTGTCTTTCTAAAGTTTTTGAAACTATTCTTGCTTCCAAATTTCTTAAGCATTTCTCTTCTCATAATCTGCTCTCAGATCGCCAGTATGGCTTCCTTAAGGGTCGCTCTACTGGTGATCTTCTTTCATATCTTACTAACTCTTGGTCATCCTCCTTTCGGGACTTCGGTGAGACTTTTTCTATTGCACTAGACATATCAAAAGCCTTCGATAGAGTCTGGCATAAATCTTTAATTTCTAAACTACCCTCCTTCGGTTTCTATCCCTCCATCTGTGCCTTTGTCTCTAATTTCCTTTCCGGCCGTTCCATAGCCGCGGTTGTGGTGGATGGCCATTGTTCACTTCCTCACCCTATAAACTCCGGTGTTCCTCAGGGCTCTGTCCTATCTCCTATTCTCTTTCTAATTTTTATAAATGATCTCCTTAACTGTACCTTGATTCCCATCCATTCATACGCAGACGACTCAACCTTGCACTACTCCATTAGTTTTTCAGAACACCCCAGCCAGCAATCCCTCAACGACAAACGTAATGAAGCCATAGAACTCTTAAATTCTGATCTAAATACTATTTCCAATTGGGGCAGAGAAAACCTTGTTAACTTTAATGCTTCCAAAACCCAATTTCTCCATCTATCTACCCATCAGGATCTCCCAGCGGACTATCCCTTATTCTTCAACAATACAAAAATCAACCCTTCATCTTCTCTCAATATTCTTGGTGTCTCTTTTTCTTCTGCTCTCATTTGGAAGGACCATATTACCAGTCTTGCTAAGGCAGCCTCCCAGAAGCTGGGTGTGCTCAACCGCCTTAGGGGGTTCTTTTCCCCTGCACAGCTTCTTGCTCTGTACAGGGGCATAGTGCGCCCTTGTATTGAGTATTGTTCACATGTGTGGGGAGGTTCCTCTCACACTGCTCTCCTAGACAAAGTTGAAAGGAAGGCCTTTCGTATCATTAACTCCCGTCCACTCACCAACTCTCTGCAATCTCTCTCTCTCTGCCGCAATGTTGCATCTCTCTCGCTATTCTATCGCTACTATAATAATCAGTGTTCCTCAGAGCTATCCCAGTGCATACCACCTCCTTTACGTAGGGCACGTGGTACCCGTCTTGCAACTCAATCCCACCCCTACTCTGTGCAACTCTCCAACCCAAGAGTGAAACGTTACTCTCAAACTTTCTTCTACTCAACAGCTGAGCTCTGGAACTCTCTCCCAGAATCAGTCTTTCCCTCTTCCTATGACTTAAATTGCTTCAAACTCCGTGTGTCCAGGCATTTTGGCTCGAACGTCCCTTGATTTTGGCCCTGTCACTCTTTCAACTATGGGGGAGGCACTCGCTATAGGCAGTTATGCCTTTTGCCTCCCTCAATCACATAGAAAAAAAAAAAAAAAAAAAAGACAGGAGTATTAGGACGTTTTGAGTTACGATCCTATATTTATGATAAGGGTTAACCTCTTACTCGATGTAGGTAGACTTAAGGTGTCTCCTATGAGCAATAGGTTACTGTAGGTTGTATGATGATTGTAGAAGTTGTAGTGTAGAGGCTGAGTTTTCTGCTTGTAGATTGATTGATTTAATAGATAGGTATAAAAGCTGCCACCACCGATTACCATATACCTATTATATATTGATAGATATAGGTAAAGGGAGTATAATTAAAGATCTCTGATCCAAAACTACTTTGATATATTTAAGTAACAATCTGAAAGATATACAGAAGTACTATAAAGTAATATAAGAGTAAACCCTAACTCAAGAGGGTATCTCTGGGTATATGTTATCACCCTGGATGTTCGATTCTATCTGCCTGCTCTCCCTATCTCTCACCTTCTCACCACCTCCAAGCCACACCTATAATTCACCTCCCGGTTACAAGATGGCTACCCGTAGTTACAAGATGGCGTTGGAGAAAGTACAGGGAGTGTCATTTCAGCAGAATGTGTGTGACAGGATCTGACCAGACAATACGTCATAGGGGTGAATGATCTTCTGACCTCTGTAATGTACAGTCCCCCATATAGATCTAGATACTGTAACTAAAACACCTTAAAATTATATGATAGATGGTTATAATGATTTCATAATAAATAGTATAATCTTGAGATGTAATACGCCCCCACCAAGATTCTTGCTTCCCACAGCAAGGTAGCACTTAAAATTATAAGAGAGTTAAGCAAATTACAGTTAAAATGAGTAAGGGAAGAATCTAACTAACTCCATACCACGCACATTACCTCTCGGTTCTCCTATGGTCCCCTCGTAGCCCCCTGCAACACGATTCATTATTGGCAAATGAACAATGTCTGGGTGACTACAGAATACAAAGGTAGGCCTAATAGCGAAGCAGGCGGAAGTACATGAAGCTACAATGAAAATAAAAGATGAACAGTCACCTATTGTAAGTAAACAAATTTCAAGTTGAAGATAAAAATTGAAAGTGGAATGGAAATTTTCTAAGTATTTTGTTAATAAAATAAAAATGTATAGTAAAATTATAAAGAACGGATTACAAAATGAACAAAGCAAACACAAATGCAAAGACAATGAACAAAAACAAAAATTGTATAAAGTAAAATACTATAGGTATTATTTTCAAACAAATTTCAATAAGAAACCCAAAAAGAACAAAAACAAACACACATTATAATTATGGTGTCTGTTGTAGATCGAGTAACAAAGTAAAGAAATATATTGATATCAAATAAGAAGAAAATATATAATATACAGCTTCAAAACAAAAATCCGAGGGAAAAATTATACAAATACAATTTATTGTAGTTAAATAAAATAAAATAATATTCCTACCCATAGGAAAACCCACCAAATAGCAATAAACACAACTCCACAAACCCGTGATATGTGTCTTAATACTATCTAGTTTATATATAAACAAAAACACAAACCCTCAAAAAAAAAAAATCAATGTAAACTCAAGGAAATAGATACATCAATATGTAACACAGTCATCCACATCATGTGGTATGTACTATGAGTAACTTCCTATTCTGAAAAAAAATTAATTGCTCAAAATAAAATTCATAAAGGAATACACATCAATATTTAACACAATAATCCACATCCCGTGGTATGTAATATGAGTACCATCCAAGTTTATAATAAAAATAAACAATATAAAACTTCCAAGTTTGATAAAACCGAATGAACCCCCCCCCCCCCCCCCCCCCCAAAAAAAACATAGTTAAAAATCTAATGAACAAAAATTAAAAGGAAGAAACATCCTATCTATAGGAATATGATATATATCAATATTAAACACAGCAAGCCACAATCCCGTGGTGTGTAATATAATACCTTCCTAATCTGGAAAAAAATAATTGCGCAAATAACATCACATAGAATATTCAACTAAAATTGTAATAAATCTTTTCAACCGGGAGCTACCCGTTTTTCAAAATAATGCATTTCCTATGGCCAATCTTAGGAAAATATAGAATACATTCACACACTCAACGTTGCAAATAAAATTATTACAAGGTAGTGCAAATCAATTCTAAAATAAATTCCATAAACCCCAAGAAAATCCTAAGGATTCACACTCGAACCCCTCCAAGAAATTTTCTCTTAAAATAAAATCATGTCGAGTTATATATAATACCTTACAACATACAGATATTAATAAATCATACATGTACAAACTTAATTCACCAAGAAAATGTATCTCCCCATAACACTACACAGAAGTCATATTAAATATCATAGACCGTATAGATATTAATAAATTAACTCCTAGCATTTTATTTTATCATAAACTCATAACAGAATATACTAATATTTTCCTTCTCCATAATTATGGCCGTTCTCCTCGAAGACCAAGAACAAAAAATATTTTCAATATACTCTGATATATTATTTTCTTCAGTTTCCAAAAGCACTCTCTAAAACAAAATATTTTCCAAGAGCATTTCCTTTTCAATGATAATACTGCCACAACAGGGAAATCCAACATTCATATTAGCCAAACTATTCAATGTTTCAGGCAAATATAACAAATATATAGACTCACTGGGCAAAAACAAATAAAAAGTAACTTAGAAAAGATCCCTAAAAAAAAAAATTAGTCCCAAATTAGCGAACGAAAATCTACCGAAATATACAGCGCTTGACTGTAGCCAGAAGGCAGAAACGAATACACTTAAATGGAAAAAAAAAAATGTTAGGAAATAATTTACTAAGAAAAAAAAACTTCAGAATAAAACTGAACGAAAAAACAAAAGTTAATTTGAATGATTTCAAAACTAGATTACATTAAGAAAATATCAATCAATCAAACTTCCATAATTCAAATCAAAAGAAACTCGAACAAAAAATAATGAACGAGTGTATTTCGGTAGAGTCCACAATTTGGACAAAAAGATGTCAATTAAAATCCGAAAATGAATTTTTTACAAACTCGCACTCAATTTAAGCAAATAGTATCGGCAATGTGTTAACAAAAGAAACAATATAGGCCTACTAGCGAGCGAAAGAAAAACAATTAAGATGGAATGTCAAACTCGTAAGAAATTCACAAAAGATGTTAAGAAAAAAATAATCACACTGTACGTATTAGAGATGTTAAAATTACGCACTTAGAAATAACAAGAATAAAATTACTCAATTACCTTGGCTGCCGCCAGCGAGTCGAAATCAAAACGACATAGGCCTAAGCCACTCGCGCACTTATAAAACAAATAAGAGCAGTGTTTAATTGATGAACACAAGAATTACTTTAAAACTTCAGAATGTTCCCAACAATGACAAATTAATTCAACCGCTTAATTAGATCGACTAACGGGAGACAAATTAGGAGAAAACAAATCTCACAGAGAAAAAAAAAAAATACAACGAGATGAAAAGAACATACAAATTGAACACTCGTGAATATAAAGTTAGGGAAACATTTGGAAAATTACCGCAACTCGCACACACTTATACACTATGCAAGGGAGAGAGACAGACTGACTGACTCACAGGATGAGTGACTGTCTGTCTGTCCGTCCGTCCACGATCATGGGATGGGTCAGGAGGTCACGGTATGACATGATCCATATGAGGATACCGATATGAAATGACATGATGAGAAATTGGAGTTTTGACTGAACGACATGATAAATTTACCGCCATGTAACTGACGATTTGACATGTGTTAGAAAACACGCAATGTCTAAGAAGACTCGTTGTATGAGACATATTTAGACAAATTAATTTATCTCGCTAGACATGCGGGAAATAATTGACCGTAATATATAGATGTTTGATATTCACTGTACACACCTTTAAAATCACTTTGAAGAGTAGTGATGGTAGTCAATTTTCTAAATGGAGAGAGCTGAGAGTGAGGGCATGTGGTCGAGGGCAGAGGTCAGCACTGTTTATCAACACACGCGCTAAATCTGCTCAGCTGATCCCGCAACAATGATGCAACACGATGACTCCACACTCTCCTCTCTTGATAAAGTCGTCTCCCGGCAGCAACAGGAATCGCCGTAGACTGGTAGACTAGTAGACTGGTAGACTGGTAGAATCTCGAATTGTAGAAATGGTTTTAATGTAACCAATTTGTGGTTTGTGGTTGGAAATTAAGAGAGATAAATTGAACAGGAACTCAGGAAACAATGAATGCTGTGCCGCTAGATGATTGGTATTATAGACCGGATAAAACTGGATCAAATTGTAGATAATGGTAGAATGGTAGAATGGTAGGCTTGATAATTCTTCGAAGGAACGTGGTGTAGTCGCCTAAATTAACAATTCATGTTAAAAAGGAGCACCGCTGCCTACCATGTTACGTAAGACTTTTAGGAGTAGTCAATACTTAACTATTTAGGCTACTAACATCCAAAGTAGATTCACCAAAAAAAATCCACGCTCACCCAGCCCTGTTTTGTATATATATATATATATATAGCTCCCCTAAACCCTCTGAGACCACAACCCGTACATCTTCTACAATGCAGTCACTACGTCTTTTGAAGTGTAAGGTGGAAATATCTGTAACGGGATACGTGGCAGATATCAACTGTTGCCTAAACTACCAGAAATCCGGTGATGATGAAGAAGTGTGTTTCAAACTACCCGTGGATTATGACAGTTATGTCTATTCTTTCATGGCAACTGTCAATGACACCTACTCAATTATTGAAGGAAATCTCGAGAAGGAAAAGGCGGAGGCAGAATTACGAGCCTCTATCAAACAGGGAAAACATGCCTTCATTGGAAAGAAAATGAACGAGCATGAAAACATATTAGAAATCCATTTGGGAAACATATCCCAGGAAGCTAAAGTGGATATCGAGATACAAATGATACAGTTGTTACCAGTGAATGAAGACGGAGTTAGTACTCTAGTTCTCCCTACTGTGCTACATCCTAGGTATCGGCCTAGTTATTGTGGTTCCGCTTATGAGAAGAAGCCTCTGGAACACAATAATAACTACAGTTTAACAGTAAATGCCATCCTAAGTAATGTCAAAGATGTAAAGGTGTACCCAATGCACGATAATGGAATTACTGAAATAAAAGGGGGTGATGGTAGGGTGATATGGATAATATGGATGAAAGATGGACCCCAACAACATGATTGGGAGATGAAAATCACCCACGAGAAGAAGATCCAGGCTTTCCACGAAGAGGGAAATCCCAAGGTGGCCAATTCCCATATGAAGGATGATGTGATAATGGTGACTGGACAGCTCGATCTTACCCATGTAGATTTGCCCCACCGGGACCCGGGCGAGATGATATTTTTAATAAATTGTTCGGGCAGCATGGAGTCTGCGACGAAGATGGAGACGGCGCAAATGTGTGCCCTATATTGGGTACTAGCACTTAGTAGTGAGACATGCACCGGATTTACCATGATTCCCTTTGGTTGTAAATTAAAACCTTTGTTTGATACCACCCAGGCAGTCACTAGAAAAAATATTAGGTTAGCTCGTGAGTATGTATGTGGGCTAGAAAGTGATAATGTTTGGTTAGCTCGTGAGTATGTATGGATAAAAAGTGATATTACGTTAGCTCATGAGTATGTGTGTGGATTAGAAAGTGATATGAGTGGTAGGACCCGGTTGGTTCCCACACGACGGCGTTTACCTATACAAGAGCAGACATCTGGAACGGGACAACAATGCACCACCACCAAGATCATGAAGGCCATCACATTTGGTTATGGGTGCTGCAGTTAACTCCCAATAAATATGTTGATCGTTACGGATGTTGAAGTTGTAGATGAAAGAGACATTATAAAAGAATACGCCCGATTGAAGAATGAGGCTTTTCAAATATTCACCGTTGGTGTAGGAGACGGTGTTTCCACCAGAAAACTCTGGATGCCGGCAGCTGAGATACTCAAGAGTCTGGCCCTATACAATTTTGGTCATTGCCTCCTCCTGAAAAATAAAACCCAAATGGAAGAATTCAAAATGTTTTTGAGTTTGATGACAGAACCCCGTGTGGACACACTCCAAGTACATCTATGCATTTCAGATAATACTGTTGAAAAGACATCCAGGCAAAACTCTAGCATTAATCGGGATCAAATATTTACCCAATTCCGCAGCATACCAAATGGAACTGCCACGAAAGACATCACGGCCAAGATACAATTAAATAACTCTACTATATATGACAACATTACAGTGACGAAGGTCCATGGAGTCGGTCTTCATCAGGTAGCAGCCAAGGGAATGATTGAGGAATTATAACTACAAAAGATCCTGCAAGGTAGTCTTGGGAGTGAAGAGGTTTCACACATGAATAAATCTATTGTAGATTTGAGTGAGGGTAGTCTCTCCATTGACTTGTTATTTAGGTATCGCTGAAAATGATGGCTCCCATTGGAGTACCTGTGGTGGCTCCCCATTTAGTGTCGATTGGTAGATTTGAGTGAGGGGGGCGGTGTAGTCTCTCCATTGACTTGTTATTTATGTATCGCTGAAAACGATGGCTCCTGTTGTGGCTCCCTATTTAGTGTTGATTGGAGTTTTTTTTTTACAATAAACTTTATTTAACCAGAAAACGCGTTTCTTTTCCACCTTGACTCCTCTTTGTAATGTCGATGGATAGGTAGACAGGTGGTCTAGGGTGCGTCACTCCCATAAACAAAAAATCCCACGCTCACCCAGCCATGTCTTGTATGTATATATATATATATATATATATATATATATATATATATAGCTCCCCTAAACCCTCTGAGACCACAACCCGTACATCCTCTACAATGCAGTCACTACGTCTTTTCAAGTGTTAGGTGGAAATATCTGTAACGGGATACGTGGCAGATATCAATCAACTGTTGCCTAAACTACCAGAAATCCGGTAATGATGAAGAAATGTGTTTCAAACTACCCGTGGATTATGACAGTTGACAAAGTCGCCAAAATGGGCAAACGATTGAAACTATTAATTTCATAGTGTTGTTGTTGTCAATGCTATTAAATTTAGCTACATTTCTGCTACATTAGCTGAATTCGATTTAGTGGCAAGTTATGTCTATAATATCAAGAATTCTAGCGGTATTCGGACCATTTTGAATAATAATAATCTGGAATAAAGGGTATTTATTTTTCTAACCATGTTGAATCGGTAGACAAAATCTAGCACTATTTTATTTCTTGGTAACTCTGACGACAATTTAATTCTACCAATCAGATCAAAGGTAACGTCTCCACCTCAATGTTATAGTCATGGAGTCCTCCTTTAAGTTGATAAGTTATTATCTGCAGAATATAATACATGTCCCTCACGATTCATGTCCCGATTATACGAGTTACCCAACCTTCCCAGAATGTGACCCCTTTGCAAAGATGTGGTTGAGTATCAACCGAAGTGAGTCAAATATGGAGATGCGGGATAAGGTGATACTCATGAGGACCTTGGTGGTGAAACGTATGTGGTGCATGGATCTACGCAAAACCGTCAACCGTCATCTGCTGAAGCGAGCGGTTTCCGAGAACATGTTGGAGAGTCACCTGTTGGATGTCATCTCCCCACCGGACCCGACCGGGATTTAAAAGTGGAGAGTCATATATTTACATTGATTGAACATTTGGTGTTTGTGTTGTGGGATTTTTTTGAGATACATCGGCACTATACCGCCGTCTTCCAACACCGTTCTCGCGTCAGGGACAATTTTATCCAAGCTAAACACATATTTATAGACCAAAATGAGCAAATGAATCGGGTTATCGAACTACACGACCTCTCCATGTATTCGATAGATCAATCTATAGGGTATACTTTACATCATCATTATTATCACGTCTCATCAACCATAAATAATTTAAGCCGAGACATTTGGAATGAGGCGTACCAATTACACGTGAGTTCGGAACCTCATCATATTGAGTTTTGGCAATGTAGAAATGTGAATGAAAAATTGCAGAATTGGTATCAAAGGTATGGGCTGGATGATATGGTAGAGACCTCACGATACCCATTCTACAATAATATTAAAACATTAGTATCGGAGGTCCTCTCTTTCATTATTCCGGAGCCACAGTGGGAGCCATGGGGCAAAAGAAATATTGGAAAGGTCCCACAATACCCATTCTATAATAATGTTAAAAATAATGTTAAAAAATTAGTATCGCAGGTCTTCTCTTTCACTATTCCGATGCGAAGGAGGGGGCCTATGAAAACTAACTTTCTAAACGAAAGATATTTCGCATGGCGGGCCTTGTTGGAGCACCATAGAGACATTAAAATAAAAACGGGTCACACCATTCCTATCTGCATCTCACAAGGATTTACGGACAATCTTTTGGATAGTGAAAAGGATTTGATATCCGTGTTATATACATTAGGATAACGAAAAAGATTTTTTTGTCCGCTAAAGGGTATAATTATATAAAGGGCGATCACCAACCCCCAATGAGATAGTCATGGCCTCCTCACTAGCAATAACAGGGGGTTCTTCTTCTCTAGAGGACATTATACGTATCCTTCGTTCGTCGTAGCCCAAATATGATTACCCCATCTTCGTAAAGACATTGTCGAGTATCAACCGTGAGTTAGCTATGAAGAAGCGGGATAAGGTGATACTCCTGACAGCCTTCGTGGTGAAACACATGTGGCCCACGGATACAATTGGACGACATGAGAGGCACTGGTGTAATGGTTCCCCAATTGGAAATTTTTGCAAAATCAAATTTCATGGAACGATTCTTTAGGTCAGACCATTTAGCCATGGATTGTGACGACGAAGACAATGATGATGATGATGACAGCAGTAGTGATAGTGATGATGATGATGATGATACCGACGAAGAATATGATAATAATAATAATGACACTAATCATATACCATTAAAAAATATAACCCGACGACTAGAGAATATTAACATCCAGGATAATGTAAAGGAGTACCTATCTTTAGGGGAGAGTATTAAGCACATTGTCGGCTCAAATAGTACGCTCTCTCTTTCACCGAGTGGTTACATAAAGTCGCTGTCTACCCAACGAAAGAATTGGCAACCATTGGTGGATAAAAGCTCCAATACCATTGAAAGAATATGGAACAAGGATAAACCTATCGAGTATTATAGTATTAAAATCTTACACAATAATATAAACCTATACGGGGGTTGACTAAGAAATAACGTGCCATACACTAAACTATTATTAATGGGGTCCATCATACTAAACAGATCTTATACGGAAAATACCGTATCCCGCATTCATAACTTATTGACCATAAATGAAAAGTTTACAACCAAATGTTCAAAGCTGGCGCGCAGTATAGGGGGTCGCGAGTTGTCTTTTGATTCTCTCCGCCACACCCGCCTACAATTGGTCGGAAAACTTTGCGACATGGTTTCACCGGTGGCATTCATTAAGGGGCTTAAAACGACCCCCGAGGTTATCTCTACCCTGCTGTTGGCACAACTATTAAATGTCAATGACTCAGACCGCTATAGTGAACGGGATAAAAGAAGAGCCGTTCAATACCTATACGGCAGCGGAACCAATTTGCCCATATTAGCTTCACCTCCAGTGGTGAGTAATATACATAGTGCCGGCCACGCACCGATGCCACCCCCCAATGACATTATTCAGAGTGTGACAAATATCCCTCTCCGTATATCACCCGACGATCTCCGGCCCATCATAAGTGTTACGGGAGCCATCGATGTTTCGAGCGAGCAATCACATCCGCGCCATCACATACGCAATAAACCGTATAAATACTCGGCACATTTAACAAATTTCATAGGCGTCGTCGATGCACACATATTTAGAAATTCTTACGTATATCCACTCATACAAGAAAATGACGAGGACAAACGTGAAGACGATTCATATCATAACTTCATAATTCGATCAATGGGGTTAAATGTCAATATTAATTTGAAGGAAATCAAACACATATGTAGTAATGACTTTAATACTGCCACGGACACTTTCACTCAAAACTATAATGAAATATTACACAAATGCAATCGGGTTTCGACTACTCTACCGGAAATAATGAACAAGCATATTATGGTTAACCTCATTTCGAGTATGCGGGTAAAATATATTGGTCTGCACTCGCTTAAACATATACGAGATGAGTTATCCATGAGAGCTCCCTGGCCAGAGCAATCAATCTAGGTTTGAATGGAACTGTCTTTTCAACCATAAATGATAATAATAGCAGCAATATTTCAGAGAGTGCCTATCGGGACCTTATTCGTCGATACGAAAAATATATTACCAAAAGGTCCCCCTTGGATATTCCCTGGCATAACCAATCGGTATCTACAAAGGTTATGCCTTGTCACACTGTACTCCTGTCCACCGCCTTAATGGGCAAGGTTAATAAAGATCAGAGCAAAGAGGGTGAAAACAAATGTATATGAGACCTTCCCTCCTTGAACATAAATAATGCGGAATATTCAATAGCCTCTTCCATTATGGAATTGATGGCTTTACATAGCTTGTTTAATCACAATACTCGCAATATTTTGGATGCCATATATAAGGAACACAGAGAAATACAAACTTCAACCCAATCACCCCCCCCCCCCCATTTAAGTGTCTCCCTTTCATTGTCCAAAAGATTGTCCGCAAATCCTTGTGGGGTACAGATAGGAATGGTGAGACCCAATTCTGCTTCAACTTCCCGATAATACTCCAACGACGCCCGCCACATGAAAAATCTTTCGTATAGAAAGATTGATTTCATTGCCCCCTCTTTCGCTTCGGAATAGTGAAAGGGAGGACCCACGATACCACCTGTTTAACGTTATTGTAAAAGGGGTATCGGGAGACCTCTCCCTCAAGCCTTCGATACTTTGGCGGGCTCTTTCCCCCCGGAATTATGAAAGAGAGGACCCGCGATACTATATTGTTAACATTTTGGTAGAATGGTGAGACCTCGATCAAGAAATTCAGCCCATACCTTATATACCAATTCTTTAATTTTTCTTTCACATTTCCGCATTGCCAAAACTCAACATGATGAGGTTCCGAACTTGTGTGTAATTGGTACGCCTCTTTCCAAATATCTTGGCTTAACTTACTTATGGTTAATGAGACGTGAAAATAGTGTAGAGTATACCCTATAGATTGGTCCATTGAATACATGGATAGGTCGTGTAGTTCGATAACCGCCTCCAGATATCTGTTCAAGTCTATATTATGGTGGTTAGTTCTGCGAAAATTGTATCGGAGAGTACTGCGAAAATTGTCTCTAACGCGAGAACGGTGTTGGAAGACGGCGATGTAGTGTCGGTGTATCTCGAAGAAATCCCACAACACCAACACCAATTCTTCCATGGTTGCTCCTCCTATATGACCCAGCTCTCGGTCGAAAAAAAATAATGTTTGTAATTTTTCCGTCGGGTTCCCGTGGGGAGACAACATTCAACACCTCACTCTCCAACATGTTCTCGGAAACCACCCGCTCCAGCAGATGACCGTTGACGGCTTCGCATAGCCAATTCAGACAGGCCCAAGCCCGCAGGGCTAAGCAGCTCCAGGCCGCACCTACATACCCCTTCTAAACTGACCATTTTCCACACCTCACGTACACTACCCCCTCGTGTCCTACACTTCTAACTACAAAGATGATGAACAGGAATATACATTCATATTAAAAACACCCATGCCCTGTCCCTACGTTGAGCCAATGCCAACACATCAGACAGCCATAATTATATCTATGTATGTTCTTACATCCGAGAAGTAGATGTTATATACCTTAGAAATTAATACACCCATGCTGTCCCTAGGTTTAAGATATTCATATTAACATACCCTAACATACCTTGTCTTGCCAGACTAAGTTTCTGAAGACCCATCGCCCCCATAAAATATATGTATTCAATCCTTAGGTTAAGTATTAATATGAACATTCCCTAACATATCTTGTCTTGCCAGACTAAGTTTCTGAAGACCCATCGCCCCATAAAATCTATGTATTTAATCCTTAGTTTAAGTATTAATGTTAACATTTCCTAACATATCTTGTCTTGCCAAACTAAGTTTCTGAAGACTCATCGCCCATAAAATCTATGTATTCAATCCTTAGGTTAAGTATCTTTATCCGCCATTGTGTTCACCGTTTTCCATTTACTTTTCCACAATTGTCATACGTCTTCCACTTACCTCCTTCGTATCCACAGTCCACACTACGCCATATTACTTCGTGTCCTACACCTCTTACCCGCCCGATTCTACCTACACGATGATGAACAAGAATATACATTCATATTAAAAACATCCATGCCCTGTCCCTGAGTTGAGCCAACACCAACCAATCCGACAGCCCTATATCTATGTATATTCTTACATCCGAGAAGTAGATGTAAAAAAAGAAACCACATGTCCAAACTCATAAGAAATTAAAGATACCCACGGGTACACCAAGATATAGAACCATTGCCCCCATAAGACTTAGACAGCCATGACTACAGATGTTAGCCACCATGCTGTAACGTAATCCTTACCCCAACCAGAGATTGTATAGATAACCTTTGTTACCAGTATCTATCATAGTACCTCGAAACAATAACGCAGTACCCCTACGAACTGCCGCTTTCCTTGGGTCTATATTTCATAGAAAACGCAGTTCCCAGGGACACCTAGACGTACAAAAAAGGGTGTCAAATAATAGGTCCATAACCCCTCGTATGTACGAGAAATAATACACCATGTTTTCCTTACTTTATCCACAAGTCACGCACACACCTACAGTTAACCTCCTTCTCCCCCACCGCCCCACAGTCCACATGATTCTATCTTTTCCAGACTCATATACCACCCCGTATTTGCATCCCCCGGTAGCATTTGACTAACGTACTTTCACTGTCTTTTCAAACTCCAATATCAATTGTAGCCTAATGCCACCCCCACGCCCAGGGACCTTAGGGGCAACTTTCCCTGTAGCCCCTGAGCTTCCCCCCCTCTCATTAAGATGCCCGCGCTTCTCGACTCTTGTCCGACCTAGCCTCTCTCTCATACCTCTTGAAGATCCTTGATTTTTCCGTTGCTAACGCTCTCCAACCTTTTATATATATACTCCTATCCAGCCTACCTTCACTTAGTAGGCCAGAACAACATTAGAACTTTACTAACCCCTTGCATGCCATCTATTCTCTTACAACCCATTCACAACCCTGCACCCCATGGTCGTCGGTGCGAGGCTCGCCGCCTCGCCAGTAACTAATTTCTATTGCCATACTTCCAGATAAATGTGGCAGAGTTAGCAACCAGTCTCCACCACATCCAGCAAGCCATGCAATTAACAGCCAGCCGAGTACACCCAGCTAGCCAAGGCACCTTCGGTTTTGATATTAAGAACACCCACATCTGTCTCATAAACAGAGGGTTATTACAAACACTGGTGATATGGCAAGCCCCTAGCCACAGCCGCCGGACGACCATCCCAGAGGGAGAGCGCCCGGCTACCCCTTTTTACCCACCCGAGGAGGGAGACCCCCACCCCCGCGGAGGTATACCTGACCCCTGTTTTGACTTCCGGGTCATTGCCAGGTAGCCTAGGAATTCTTCCTATCAATGAACTAACCATGCATGTCTAACCCCCTTACTCACTTCTCTATACCCACAATAACCCATCCATCTGTTTTGCATACTCGGATAGTCAAATTAGCACCTCAGCTATGCAATAGAACAAAGACTGAGCAATATAAGAGAGACGCCCCTATCACAGCTGTCCCAGTCCTCCCCGCAAAGTAGATCCAGTCTCCCTTCCATAAATACTTCCAGTATAGCCAAAATAGTACCTTTTACTAAGGCTCAGTTATATCACAAATTGAAGGCTTCCTATAGCCATGTGCCACAACAGTAATCACCATCTTACCCAGTCCCCATATCTATTGAGAGCTCAAATAAGTCCATAAGACTCGAGATCCCTATTGTCTACAGGGTCCAGAACCGAGCCTATAAACCTAGCTCCCGCCCCCAGTCAAATCAGTTGAAAGTTAGACACCCCCCCCCCCGCCCCCCACCTGGATCCGCCACTGCGCTTGTGTCAGCAGAGTCTTGACATTTAGTCCTAAACTCAACAAAACGCCCCCCAGTCTCCCTAATCTAGCATCAAGTATCACTAAATATGTCCGTACCATCAAGACCTCACAAGCAGTGGTAACAAAACACACCACTTTATCCCCCCACCATGAACAATGGGTTCCCATATTGCCAACCCTTCCGGGGGATTTAATTTTGACCCCAAGCCTCCAAAGCCCTTTTGATAGAGAGTGCCTGACCGCTCCATCCCTATTATCTGACAAGAGTTACATTAAGATAGCCAATTTCTCAGATAAGCTTGTGATACTACCTAAGGGTTTAACGATAGGGAAACTCGAGCCCTATGATGCCCTTTTCCCACTGATGCGATTTCATACGATTTTCGTCGCCGAGGACGTAGTTTTGTCAATTCGCAACGAATTTGTGCGACGTCAACGATTTTGACCGTTAAAAATGTTGACAAGCTTACACTCGGCGACGATGTGGCCAATGGATACGACGTAATCAGCAACATTATGCGATGTCATCGGCAAATTGAGCGATGGTTCGCCGATGACCTCAGCGAGAACTGTCACATTTGAATAAAATATTGCGAAATAATGCGAAGGATGAACGAATCCTCGGCGTATGTTCTGCGACGTCTTCGGCGAATTAAGCGATGGTTGTTCGGTGGATACCTCGGCGAGATTATCCAAAAACTTTTTGCATAATTATATTTCATGGCACAAACATAAGAACATAAGAAAACGGGAGTCTGCAGATCGCCCCACACAAGGCAGATCCCTGTCACACCCAACCCCAATTACAAGGCCTAATTATAGACCCAACTCACTAATGCCTTGAGGACTGACCTCACCAAAACGGTCAGAGATCAACACAAGATTACGGGGGTCTGCAGAGCGCCGATTGACCCACACCAAGCAGATCCCCCCCCATATACTTAACCCATCTCGTCGAAAATGTACACATTTATCTTGAAGGGGGGTCTAGAGTTTTTTGTTTTAAGTTTGATGGAGGTCTAGTGAGGAAACTAAGAAATAAAGGAATGAATGACCAAACAAACGGTCCGTTTCCCTAAGGAGGGATGGGCGTAATATTTGCTCATTTATATATTTGTTCATGATTTATTTAGTTTTATCCCTAGACCTCCATCAAGCATATAAAGCACCCCCCAACACCCACCTTCAAGATCAATTTGTACATTTTTCGATAGAAAAATATCCTGGCCGAAGGCCGGTTCCTCAAAAAGTACAGGCTCGCTATAGCTAGCTAGGAAAAACTCAACGCCTATATGACACGAAAAGTCTTCATATTGACAACGAAATGGGGTGAAATGTCTTAAAATCGCCGTCCTAGCCTCGCGCTGTCTGTCCTTCTGGGTCAAGTTGCGAGTTTGGCTATACAGTACATGTTAGAGGATAGTTAATGGAGGTAACAAGGATAGGGTTTTACCTTCTACTTACTGGGGCTTGGGAACGAACTGATTCGGCACTTTATAACAACCTTATGGATGTCTCTGCAGGTGGAGGGTTGTGTTTTGGGGGGTGCCTGGTGTGGTCTAGGTCGCGGTTGTCTCTCGTGAACTTTGACATTGACCCTTAACACTCTGGGCATAGGGGTGGCATTTCCCTACGATGAAAACAGGTATAGTGGTGTCTGAGGGAAGAAGTGACAGGGTGACTCAAAAGGTTACAACTGGGCATGGGGTCACAAAGCAGAGTAATGTGTATTGTATACTAGAAGATGGTGATTGACAAGACGTATAACAGGTGTGGAAAGAAATGGAAGAGAGACACAAAAATCGTGGATAAAGATAGTTATCCCAAAATGAGTAGGCCTACATGCATAAATGACGGTATTATAGCCGTCGTCATATTAAGATGATAGGACCTGGTTGTTACGCACTTGACACAACACAACAAAGGGACTACCGCTTCGTCATATTAATATCGGTATGGCATAACTCTGGCTTAACTACATATACACTTAGTTACTAGAAGGGAACGACTGGGCATGGGGGCTACATATATCTATACTCGTAATGTAGAGAGATACTAGGTGTCTTTCCTGCATCTCTCTCTTGAGATGGTCATATGCAGATTGGTCATAATTAAACATATATAAATCAACAGATATAAATCAATACAATAACTGGGCATAGGGTTATCGTGTGCATAGAGTCGTGGTTAAATTATTTGGTCGGTATTACAACTGGGGAGAATCATATTTGACACTGGTAGAATTATATTATTTACCTTAGTATGATTATGTGTGTGGTATATAGGTGCTGTGGATGTTAAAAAGGTTGGGAGTAAATCACTCTTGGCCGATGTGCCTTTGGGTTCCTTTGCTTTCCTGCCGTGTTGGTGTCGGTCTTCTGGTCCATCCAGGCGACCCTTCATTGAATGACAGGTGTGGCGGCGTCCTTTGATCCTGTGTGCGTCTTCTTCTTTCTCCCCTGGCTGCTGGGTCCCTTCGTGTCGGTCGGCTTTCGCTCTGGTTCTTTCGGGATTGTTACTGGGTTGCTGCTTGGGAGAGTGGTGGCGGAAATCCTTTTTGGGGGTATTTTAATGTGTTTTCCTCTGGATCCGGTCGATACGTTCATGATGTATTCCCGTCCTCTCATGGGCGTCATCTGCGGGGGGGACGGGGGGGATATATCCCCCCCACTTTTCATTCAGGGGGGGACAACATATCGATTGTCCCCCCCACTTTTTTCACCAAGTTTTATATACTAGAAACTAGATAGAAGTCACTGAAATGTTTAATAAGATAGAATATTATATATACTAAACACATACAAATATAATATGTTATGATGTTATTGATGTAGTAATTTGTTTGGCTCGTTGTCAGCTAAATTTCTTACGTAAATATTGTCTGACGTATCCCACTGTTTAGTGTTTACATGAAGACGGAAGTTCTGTAGTCTGTAGGTCGGCAAAAGCCAACATTAGCGGCCTTTTAAAGCTTTGGCCGCCTTTGAGGCTTTCAGGATGGTATTCTGGTTTCCTGGATGATGATCTAAGGTAATGCCTTCACTATTAGACATTGTTCTTCTACAACAATATTTTAAACTAGCAAGACGTGCACGGTAGACTGGAATGGTACGGTCCGACGGTTTAGTTTGGTAACTTTGGTAGCTACACATTATAGTTTATGATCATTATTGTCAGGACATATTAGTAAATTCGTCCACTACAGGACAAAGGCTTCTTTCTATCTTCACCACTAGAGGAAAATAACATACTTAAAGATACTCAACACGGCTTTCGTAAAAAACGTTCCTGTTTAACAAACCTCTTAGACTTCTTCCACGATATCCTCAACCTCTACGATGAGAGTAAAGCTGTAAATATTATATACCTTGATTTTCAAAAGGCCTTTGACAAAGTTCCCCACAAACGTTTACTGCTAAAACTAAAAGCGCATGGAATACAAGACGGTGTGTTGAAATGGATAGAAAATTGGCTCAGCAACAGAAAGCAAAGGGTAGTCATAAACGGTAAGGCATCTAAATGGACCAATGTAAGTAGCGGGGTACCCCAGGGATCGGTACTAGGACCAATTCTCTTTCTAATTTACATCAACGACATAGATGAGGGTCTCACCTGCACAATCTCAAAATTTGCTGACGATACAAAAATTGCAAATAGCGTACTCTCAAAAGAACAAGTTGACGATATGCAACACAATCTAGATAAATTGTCATGTTGGGCCCAAATTTGGCAAATGAGTTTCAATGCGGATAAATGTAAAGTACTACATGTCGGATACCTAAATGAGAAAGCAAACTATTCGATGAATGGCACTCAGCTTAAGAATGTAAACAGAGAAACTGATCTGGGAGTAACAATATCGAGTAACCTAAAACCGAGTCAACAATGTTCAGAAGTTGTTAAGAAGGCAAACAAAATAATTGGCTTTATAGGCAGGTCATTTGAGCATAAATCCAAAGAAGTTATCCTAACCCTTTACAATTCCTTAGTCCGCCCTCTTCTGGAATACTGCGTTCAATCCTGGTGCCCTTATTACCAAAAAGATATAAACAAGCTAGAACGAGTTCAACGTAGAGTTACCAAAATGATACCTAGCCTAAAGAACAAACCATACGAAGAGCGTCTTAGAGAACTAAATCTATTTCCTTTAACCCAGCGCAGATTAAGAGGCGACTTAATTCAAGTGTTCAAAATCATCAAAGGCATCGACAATATGAACTGTAGTAAGTACTTCACTATCGACCAATCTAATTACACGCGGGGAAACGGTTGCAAAATTATTGGTAAATCTTTTAACTCGCACGAATCTAAGAATTTCTTCTTCAATCGAGTTGTCAACTTGTGGAATGGGCTTCCCCGAGATGTTATAGACTGCAGCACCGTTGATTCATTTAAATTCCGCCTAGACAAATATCTCGCATCAAACCCGCGACTGACTGCGTTTGTAAATGAATAACTTTATCCTCCCCTCAGTTACTAACCCATATGTCCCCTACTAACTTCCTAGTCCTGCCACGTTAGTGGCAGGGCAGTAGTTCCCTTTCCAATGTTCCCTTACCCACTCTAAACCACTGTTTGGACACTTGATCCTCAGTGTTTTGGAGGAAAAGCAACCTAGAAGGGTCACTAGACCTGTTGTTGCTTGATTTCCTTTGTACTCCTTTGTACCATTAATATCCTTCATGAGTTAATTTGCTCCATTATATGATGATTAAACTCTTGTACAATTAAAGATCTCGTCTTTCAATCTGGTGTAGGCTACAGTCTTCTCAATCTTACTAGGCAGTCTAGGCTGCATAGTAAGATTGGGTTATATTATATTGGGTTATTATTGGGAAAATTATGTTTTTAAAAGGGCAGCTGCGCAGAGAGTTTATGATGGTGCTGAGAGGGATTATAACTCCCATCTTCAGGATGTTCTGGCAGGAGCTACACAGCCTCATAAATGGTGGTCCGCTTTGAAATCCTCTTTATTTGGAATAGATTCCTCCATGCCTCCTCTTTGTGATTCTGATGGCTCCATCTCTTTTTATCCATTATCGAAGGCCAATATTCTATCTAATATTTTTATTAATAAGCAGAGTAATCAGGAATTGTCTTTGCCATTGACATGTTTCCCTAGACCCAACCTCAATTCAATGGCATTCAAATCAGCTGAACTGAAAAGGTACTTGCTGGATCTTGATACCTATGGTGGCACAGACCCGGATGGGTTTTTCCCTCTCTTTTTTAAAAAGGTTGCAGTGGTCTTGGCACCTAAATTGGCAGTGGTGTTTAGGTTGCTTTTGAAATCAGGTAGTTTTCCTCTTTGCTGGCGTAAGGCTATTATCACTCCTATTCCAAAGGGAAATACTGCCTCATCATCTCCTAATGACTATCGCCCTATCTCCATTACACCTATCCTATCCAAGCTCTATGAGAGGCTTTTGTCCAGACGCCTTTCCTCTTATTGTAATAGTCATAATTTGATACCAAACTCACAGTTTGGTTTTCGTAAGGGACTGGGTACATGTGATGCACTTCTGACACTCACCCATGACTTGCAATCTTCATTGGACCAGGGACATGAGTCTCGCGTCGTGGCTATTGACTTTAGTTCTGCTTTTGATTTAGTCAACCATAAAGCACTTCTGTTTAAGTTACAGCTCATTGGTATTGGTGGCAATTTTTTAAGGATCTTTGAAGATTTTTTGACGAAAAGATCTCAGTCTGTGGTCATTGATGGGTGTCATTCCCCTTCTGTTACTGTTGTTTCTGGTGTTCCACAAGGCAGTGTCCTTGGGCCTTTGCTTTTTATTATTTTTACTGCTGACCTGTTCCGAGCTTGAAAATAAACTAATCTCCTATGCTGATGATACAACTTTATATGCGTCAATTGCATCACCAATAGATCGACACGTAATTGCTACTGCTCTGAATAGGGATTTAGCCAAAATTACATCATGGTGTGAACTTTGGGGCATGAAACTTAATGCTAGTAAAACACACTCCATTATCATCAGCAGATCTCGTACCTTGGATCCTCCCCATCCTTATCTACAAGTTTCTGGCGAGCAAATTGAGAATGTGGATACTCTGCGTTTGTTAGGAGTTACTCTTGATCCCAAACTTACTTTTGAAAAGCATATTCGTTCTTTCTCCTCTTCCATTTCCCAAAAAATTGGTCTGCTTCGCAAGGTTTATAAAACATTTGCTTGTGACGCCACAGTTATCAAGTCTTTTTATGCTTTTATGTTGCCACATTTCGAGTACTGCTCACCTGTCTGGTTGTCAGCAGCTGACTGCCATCTCAAGTTGCTTGACAGGTCGCTAAATTCCATCAGTTTTATTCTACCTAAATTGTCTCTTGATCTGTGTCATCGACGTAAAGTTGGTGCCCTTAGTCTTTTATTTAAAGTTTTTAACAACCCTCAGCATCCCTTACATGGGGTTCTGCCTGGGCCCTATGTCCGGGCTCGTGCAACTAGATTCACAAGCAATCTTAATTATCTTGCCATGAGCCGTGTTAATTTTTCTACTACACAGTTTTCACGGTGTTTTGTGCCGGCCATGGTTGACTTGTGGAATAAGTTGCCAAATGAGCTAGTCAATTCAGCTAATATCTCCATTTTTAAGTCTAGAGTTAATGCTTTTTTGCAGCATTAATTCTAATTTTTAAACTTATTTTATTCTATTTTATTGTATTATATTTAAGCTTGATATCCTCCACTGCATAATATGTTATCTGTGTTTAATATGTGTATATGTACAGTACAGTATACAGTGTATGTTTTTATTTTTTCCTAAGTTGCCATAGTCTCTCTCCAGTGCCTCCGGGTGTTTTGTGTGGATTGATCTTGATGGTGTTTCTGCACCCTGGTTGGAGACTTCGGCATCTCATATAATAATAATAATAATAATAATAATATGGTAAACTATCTACTCTGCCTCAAACATTTAACCTTACTGTTGTTTCAATTCTAGATATGAAATTATCGACATAACGTATTGTAGCTAAGCCTATTTGTAGGCTATAATTTTGTTATTATCTGCTTGATCTTTCTGTATCTCCTGACTCCTGCAACATTTCCTTGATCAGTTGATCTATCATCTATGTAGTGTAAATTACATTTTCTGCCTGGTGCTAATATATATATACAGTATTATATGTACCGTATAACATTAACCTAACCAAAAGACCTAACCCTAGGTTAGTTTATGGTATATAGTTATATGGTATATGGTATATATGGTATATAGTTAGTTCATTGCCATATAATAATTATTTTATTTGTATCCTTATATCCTTTTAATGTTAAATACTGATCGTAGTGTTTGCTGATTTAAGTAGTATAATGAGAATTTGAGGATGTCAGAGTAGACTTGAAATCTATCTGTGAACTATAGGTGTTTAAACTTGCACTGGTTAATATTGATAAATAACACATATCTTTTCCCCTTAATATAAATAATTTATTCATAATTTTGTTGGCTTAAAATGCACCAAAATATTGTTAAGTTTTCTCAAAACTCCCAAACCCCCCAGCTGATCGCTCGCTTCGCTCGCCTGTTTTTCCTATATCTATCTCTGAATGTGCCCCCCACTTTTAGAGAGCAGATGACGCCCCTGCGTCCTCTTGAGTTATCTTCTGAGGAGTCGCTTTCTTCTGTGTCTCCATCTTCTACTGCATGGACTCTGCGCCATGTCTTCTTTTTGCCTCCTGTTGCTGCGCTTCTTGCTGCTCCGCCGGTCGCTGCATTACTTGGACATTGCTTAGCATAGTATCCAGTTTTCTTGCATTTATGACATTTGGCATCAGTTACAGGACAGTTCTTCTTACCCCAATAATGTGCTAAACCACACAAGTTGCACTGCCTGAGGTTAGGCTTAGTCTTCGTTGATTGTGGATCACTCTTCTTGGGTTTTGCACTGAGTTTGTGTACTTCGAAATGCTGTCATTGATCTCCTTGAAGTTTCATAGGCAGTACACATTTTAAGTACAACATCTAGGGTTAGGCTATCCTCCCTAAAGAATTTTTCACGAAGTGTAGCCTCTTGGCAACCAAAGACAATTTTATTCCTCAGAAGTTCGTCTTGAAGTGCTCCATATCCACAGTGTCTTGCCAAAGTCTTCAGCCTATTGATAAAAGATTCCAAGGATTCATCCTTCCGTTGCATGGTATCGTGGAAGTTATACCTCGCCATCAGCTGCTCATCTCTTGGTGAAAAATGCTTGTCAAATTTCCCAATTAAGGTTGCATAAGTCAGAGCATTTTCATCTTCTATGCCAAAAGAATCGTAGATATCTAGCAGAATGTCCCCTCCAGACAACAATTTCGCTATTTTAATATCATCACTCTTACCCTTAATTCAGACTGTTGCCAATGATGTAAAGATCGAGTTTCTTCTTGTAACGCCTCCACGCCACTGCTTGTTCAATCTCAGACTTGCACACGAACAAAGGCTGTGCAGTGGATGCCATGACGTCACTCATATATTTCGACTTTTTGAAGTTAAATCCAAGGATTACTCACTAGTTCAGCTGTAGAATGTGGTCAGAAGTGCTTCATTCACATGAACACTGCTTGTTACCCAGCTGCCACCATGTTGATATGTGTATATATATCGGGTTCATAATGAGACACTGGATAGGAGATCACATATATTGTAAGGGTGTGGTCGATTACATAATAACAAGAGCCTTGTCTCCAGGGTAAGTTTAGGAAGCCCTGCCTTGATATCGGCTCGCCTGTAGATTATATATTTAGCTTAACAATATTGTTACCAATATTGTAACAGTAGCCTATTCCACCCATTTACAACTCTGTTACCAAACCAATATTTGCTTATATCTTTTCTGAAACAAAATTTATCTAATTTGAAACCATTTGTTCGAGTTCTTTCGCTATCACTGAGCTTCAGTAAATTTTGCATGTCTCCTTAATTTATCCCACTAACCCACTTGAACCCTTCTATCATATCCCCTCTAACTCTGCGTCTTTCTAACGAATGTAAGCCTAATTTTGTCAACCTTACTTCATATGGTAGATTTCTAATATTATTGAAATAACAGAAAAGCTTCTCACCACCACCACAGCCAACATACCGAGATCCCCACCCCTACCTCCACCACCATCACCAACACTACTGCCACAGCCAACATACCGAGATCTCCACCTCTACACCGACACAAGCCAACAGACCGAGATCACCACCTCTACCTCCACCACCAACACTACCGCCACAGCCAACATACCAAGATCTCTACCAATCTCCACCACATCAAAGAAAAAGTCTATCTCCCCAGCATCAAAGAAAACGATTCGAGGGCAAACAATTATATACCCCACAGAACAGAGAACAGCATGTGATCAGTTTTTCGCCAATTAGGCCTACACTTCTCCTGCAACATCCCAAACCTGCAAACTTGCAACCACTGTTCACTTCATGTACCTCCAGCCTACAAACCACCTAAGCAGCTCCAGAACACACCAGAAGGACAAATATAAATTACCAAAGCCCCGAGCAACAAGATGCCCACCTTCTTCTGTCACATCGCATTTATGAAGATAAGAAATAACCCCACCCCAGAGCTACAAGGGAACAACCACCAACCCAACACGAGTTGCTGTCATTGAGATGACACGTCCTCCAACACCAGGGAAAGACTTATTCATCACCATAACCAATCCCAAAGTCCAGCAGAACAAGAAAAGCGAAGAAGAGAAATCAACCAAGAAATGGCACCATAAACACACAGACATCCCCACGCCACTCTAGAGCGCAGCCGCCTCGCCGCCATGACCAGAGAAGCCGAGATATATAGTTAACAGATGTCACCCCACCTCCAGGCCACACGGACTCAACCGCCATACAAAACCCTACCCCTAGGCGCCTTTCTGATGCGCAGCCACACCACCGACCTGGCACTGAGAAAAGGGGCCTATATGCTCCCGCCGATTTTCATATAGTATCTCAATTTAGAGCTGTTCCTTGGTGCCAATAGGCGGAAGGACAGTCTCGAAGATTGAGGGCTCAGTTGAAGAATTGTTCCTATTTGATCGATGGACGTAGAAACAATTAATTGTGATACTGTAGTCACTCACCAATATTACTTATTTTGAGTGGGTATCAACAAGGCCGGTTATTAGACCCTTTCAGTGTGAAGTAAGCTAATATCCTCGCCCTACCCCAACCCCGGCGCTATTGTGGATCTAAGTATACACTACTGATGTGGATAGTGGCTTTATCCGGGATAGACCAAACCGCAAGAAACTCATCAAACCGCAGTTCTGCACCAAAGTTCTTTCAAAAACCAGAGTAGTCAGGAGTTGCGTTAACTCTATTCTATTTTACCACGGCGATGGCTAGGTAAATAGTATTTAACCTAAGACGTGCGTATGGGGGGTATGAGACACCACACACCTGTGTGCACGTATTTGAGCTGTTCCCATCACTAACATCGTTATTTTACCATAAATATCGTTAATACTTATTCATATGCGCCTATTCTACCATTAATATGAAGATATTAACCAGTTACAACAATAAAACAAGTGGAAACAGCGTTTGGATGGTCAAAATCGGCGATAGAGGCCGGGAGTTAAATAACCAAAGGCTGAGGCAGCCTTCCACTCCCCCACTCCTCCCCATGTCTGGAGAGACATTGTTGCGCAATACTCTCTCTCTCGCTCTTTCCCACACTTGGTAACAATGATGACAATGCCCTGCTTGACCACAGAATAAGGGAATAACAGGGAAAATAGGTGATAACTGAAGGAGGGGCGGGGGGGGGGAAGTGGGGAAGGAGGGGATGTGGAGGAGTGATATTTAGCATGGCCCAGGGGCAAAAAAAAAAAAAGGGTTCAAGTTTTTTTGGGGTGTTTTAAATGGATTTTTTTAGGCCCAGGATCTTAAGAGTCTTCCCGCAGTCGCCCGGGGAAACTCTTAAGAGTCTTCCGGCACTTGCCGGGTTAAAGTCCCAAACCAAAGAGCTCGAGTTAAACTGTGCTAACCCAGTCACGGATCTACCGAAGATTGGACTACGCCACAAGAAACTCATCAACCCGCAGTTCTGCACCAAAGTTCTTTCAAAGACCAGAGTAGTCAGGAGTTCACTCCTGCATTAACTCGATTCTATTTTACCACGGCGATGGCTAGGTAAATGGTATTTAAGGTCCCAAACCAAAGAGCTCGAGTTAAACTGTGCTAACCCAGTCACGACAGGACAAACCCCCCACGGCCAACAAATCTGCAGTCAGACATAGTGGAGCCTCGTTCGTGCATCTATTATTGTTGTTCTGGACCATTGTTGTTCTAGCTTTACGTATGCGATATTCTTGTGCAAATAAACGGAATATGAATGCACGTCTTGTGATAATTACCCTCTATTCTCTTTCTGTGTCTGTGGTAAAACAATAGTGACTTCTCCAGTTAGGAAGAACCCACATAATCAAACCAATTAAACCCCAGTAAAAACCTGGCATAACATTGGCGGCAGCTGGTGGTTCTTGATTCAGGAAGGAAGTTGTTTGACACAGTAATCAGGAAAGAGATAGAGTGCACATACAATGTAGTAGTAGGCCTAAACACATTTTTTTATTCCTATGTTGACATATTATGTTTATAGTTGAGTTTTGTACAATATTCTGCAGATTTCTGCTACATTCATGAGGGTTTTTTTAGTGTGTGTTTTCCTTCACAGAGAAGGGAGATGCACGCTTGGGGTTTTGTGCATTATTACACACATGGAGGCTGAGCAAGTGAGCAGTGAGGGTGATCACCTTGGTTTTGGGCAGGCAGGATTGGGGCTTTCCTATATTGGAGGGTCAAATACCATCCTATGAGCTTTTAAATCCCTAGGGTGATTACCAGGTAAGATATTCAGTGTGTAACCAGTTAGGAGGGTTATACTGTACACATGTATGTCAGTGATTTAGTTTAGGCTATAGTATCAGGCAAGAAGGTTAGATTACCATATATTTCGCATTACTGGTACTTGTCATGGACTGCTGATCACTGAGCCTTGTGTTCTAGTATTCTACAGTACAGTATTTAAAGTTAGGCTAGGCTAGACTTGTGTTAAGTTAGGGTAGATCAGTAGGCTTTGGGATAGGCTAGGCTAGGAGTAAACAGACTATAGGCTGTGTGAATCCTTGAGTGCTTGCCTTATCATATTTCTGCACATATCATTAATAAATTGAATTGCCTGTTACATGTGTATTTATTTTCAAGAGTGCCTTTAATAACTATGATAATAGTTATACCTTTATATGCTAGGTTATAGGCTGTACACATGTTATTAGGCTAATTATCAAGCCAGTTGTCCCCATAATTATCAGATAACCTCTATAATAAATATATAATTCTACTGCATACAGTAGTTGTGTATCGCTCACTGAGGCTTTACATAAAATTCATAAGAACAGGGGAAGGGTTATATAAACAAAGATGATTTCCACCCCGTGACAAGTGGCGACCGTGACAGGATCTGATCTGGACGGCTAGCTTTTAATTTGTGATTTTGTGCAGTTGGGCTAAAATAATTGTTTTTCCATGTGATTTAGGGATTTTTGTGCCATTGATAGGCCTATTTTCCCATGTGATTTTTGTGCATTATATTTCTCTATGTTATTTTGTGCATTTTTGTTTTCTCGAGTGAGGCTAAGCATCCTCTCGTGATTTTATTTTTAGTGCATTTCTTTTTTCTCGAGTGAGGCTATGCATCCTCTCGTGATAAGTGTTTTTATTTCCTTGTGATTTTAATTTAGTGCATATTTTTTTCTCGAGTGAGGCTACGCATCCTCTCCTGATAAGTGTATTATATTTCTCCATGTGATTTTATTTTTAGTGCATTTATATTCTCGAGTGAGGCTACGCCTCCTCTCCTGATAGGTTAGTGAATAACATTTTCTTTTGTCACTATAATTTTGCAGCAATGGCAACTATTCCTATTCAGGTATTCTACGAAGAAGGCAAGTATATGGGTCTGACTAATCAGTCTTTGACGGAATATGTAGAGTCCCGTAAAGATGAGGAACGGGAGAACCGTAGGCTTGCAAGAGAGGAAGCACAGGCGGTGCGTGATCATGAGCGAGCCATGGCTGAGCATCAAGCTGCAGCAACAGCAGCAGCAGCAGCTGAAGCCGAACGTGAACACGCACGTCGGCTTGAACTGATTCAGGCTCGGTCTCGGCCCCATGGGTCTGATGAGGCTTCGAGGGTCCTGCCTCATATCAAGCTTCCTATGTACAAGGAGAGTGAAGGTGATGGTCCTGTGACAGCTAAACATAGGCAGGAGGAAGGTCTCACGCAGGTGCAACGTGGCTCAGGTTTGTCAGACCAGGAAAGATGTCAGCCGAATTCTCTCCTTGGTGAGTCTGATAAGCCAGGTATTGCTAGAGTAGAGAGTCACGCCATCGAGTTGAACAGCACGGTCCCTGTGAGAATCAAGCCGTAACCTATCCCTCTTCGACTACAGGATCTGGTAAGAAAGGAGATACGAGAGATGGAGGCTGCAGGCATCATCGAGAAGTCGTCATCCTCATACTGTGGTCCAATGGTAGTCGTAAGTAAGAGGGACGGTGGGGTGCGTATTTGTGGGGATTATCGCAGGGTGAATGCGTTAACGAAGGTGGATGCTGAACCCATGTGTGACCCACGTACCATCTTCGCCAGTCTTGCAGGATCAAGTTTCTTCTCTAAGTTTGATCTGACGAAGGGTTTCTTCCAGATACCCTTAGACCCTGCTAGTCGTAAGATCACAGCTTTTGGAACACCTGACGGTCTGTACCAATACACTGTGCTGCCATTTGGTCTCACTAACTCACCTGCAGTGTTCAACCGGATGATGCGTAAGGTTCTGCTGGACATACCAGGCGTGGAGATCTTCGTGGATGATGTCCTGGTGCATTCATCAACATTCAGCGAGCACTTACAACTACTGGACAAGGTGTTGAGTAAGTTGCGTAAGTTCAATCTGACAGTGAAGCCCAATAAATGCGAAGTCGGTCAGTCACAAGTACAGTACTTAGGGCACGTGGTAGTGACAATGTTGGAGCGGATCTTCCGTCCAGACTAGTAAGTGGTGAAGACATCTGTGGGGAGGAAGGCAGTGCTGCTCGAGAAGCAACTGCAACGTAGTTTAATATTAATTGTGTAGTTGAGGATTTACTGTACTAATTGTAAGGAGAGATATAGAATATATTGTGTTCCGTATGATTCTGCCGAAATTTGTGTACACAGGTTGTGTTGTTGGCCTGCGCTGCTACTTGAGGACTCCAAGGGCGTCGTACTCAAGAGCACGGACCCTAAGACGTCGCACTCGAGAGAAGAGTTTTTTTTTACAGTACCGGCCGGGATCACTAGGATTTCTTTTCTTTATCTCTAAATTTATTATCGATGTAGTGATACACCTTACAGTCACCAGTTAGTTTGATTTCCATAGTCATTGTGGGTTTTCCCATTTGTTTTCCTTGTGGTAACTTTATGGATTTCCACTAGGGTTTTGTCACTGGCTTGAGATGCAAGCTTAGGAGTTTTTCCCCTCTCAGTGGAAATTTTAATGTAAATGTTGAGGGGGTTTTTCTACTCAAAGGTGACCATCATACACCAGTGACAAGGTTAGGTTTACATTACAGTATGAGTGATTATGTGTGTCTTATACCTAGATGATTTTAGCATAGTAAAATCAAATATTTTGGGGAGGAATGTAGTAGTAACCACATTTTTGTATTCCTATGTTGACATATTATGTTCATAGTTGAGTTTTGTACAATATTCTGCAGATTTCTGCTACATTCATGAAGGGGTTTTTAGTGTGTTTTCCTTCACGGAGAAGGGATACCCACGCTTGGGGTTTTGTGCATTATTACACACGTGGAGGCTGAGCAGTGAGGGTGATCACCTTGGTTTTGGGCAGGCAGGATTGGGGCTTTCCTATATTGCAGGGCCAAATACCATCCTATGAGTTTTTAAGTCCCTAGGGTGATTACCAGGTAAGATGTTCAGTGTGTAACCAGTTAGGAGGGTTATACTGTACACATGTAGGTCAGTGATTTAGTTTAGGCTACAGTATCAGGCAAGAAGGTTAGATTACCATATATTTTGCATTACTGGTACTTGTCATGGACTGCTGATCACTGAGCCTTGTGTTCTAGTATTCTACAGTACAGTATTTAAAGTTAGGCTAGGCTAGACTTTTGTGTTAAGTTAGGTTAGATCAGTAGGCTTTGGGATAGGCTAGGCTAGGAGTAAACAGACTATAGGCTGTGTGAATCCTTGAGTGCTTGCCTTATGATATTTCTGCACATAGCATTAATAAATTGAATTGCCTGTTACATGTGTATTTATTTTCAAGAGAGCCTTTAACCCTTAACCCGGGAGCTGAGGGAAGACTCTTAAGAGTTCCCCCAGCGGACTGCGGGAAGACTCTTAAGAGCAGAGCTTTTGAACGCGTACCAAAACCGCGCGTTTATAGGCAGGCGGCTAAAAATTGGTGTGGGTATAGTACTACATGTCAACTCTCGACACCACCCCGCCACACGCTCGCCCCACACTCGTGCAAGCACCACCGCGCCAGTAACCAAGCACTAGTCATGGAGCCCACACGTCCCTCACGCTCGCTCCCTGATGACACAACCACCCCTCCTTCTGGTGGTGTCAGCCGCCGTGGAAGGCAGAGGGTGGCTGCTAAAGACCCTACCTACCAGTACGACACGCCCTACAGCTCGGAGGACGAAACACCAGCACCCAAAGCACGGAAAACACGTGCAAGCACGGCAAAGGTACAGAGGTCATTGGTGTTTCGGGACACTGCCACCACGAAAAAGGCCACTGCAACAACCACTACCACCACCACTGCCACCCCTGCCACCCCTGCCACTAGTACCAGCAACGCAGGAGGCCGCCCTAGGGCTGCAGAACCTGCGGGGGCAGGCAAAATCAAAGGCACGGGCATAGGGAAGAGAACCCGTACGCCTGCCTCAGTGACCCTACCACCACCACCACCACCAGCCGCCCCTGGCCCGGCTGCCCCTGGCCCGGCTGCCCCTGCTGCCCCTGCAGCCCCTGCCCAAGGAAAAGGGAAGGGGAAGGGGAAAGGGAGAGGGAAAGCGACTGCTGGCCCTGCTGGCCCTGATGTCCCTGCCGGCCCTGCTGCCCCTGCCGCCCCTGCCCAAGCAACAGGGAAACAGAAAGGGAAAGGGGCGACAGGCACCACCATCATCTTGCCTGCCTCCAGGGCCACAAGACCACGCACCACTGCCGCCCCTGCCAACGCCGCCCCTGCCGGCCCTTCTGTCCCTGTCCATAAGACTCCCGTACGTGCTAGAGTGACCCAAAAAACTCTGACACCATCCAAGTATGCCGCCCTGCTGTTTGATGGTGATTCGCAGGGCATTGGCAGCCCGGGTTTCGACGACGACGCCCTAGCACAGGACCAAGGGTGGGGGGATTTGGGAGTGGACAGTGGCAGTGAGTCCGACGTCGGTGACGAGAATGAGGAAGGGCGTCTGTCAAGTGAAGAGGAGGG
The DNA here is from genome assembly GCA_032716605.1 of Paralithodes platypus. NCBI lineage: Eukaryota > Metazoa > Arthropoda > Malacostraca > Decapoda > Lithodidae > Paralithodes > Paralithodes platypus. Next base: position 19,792,530 of record CM064543.1, on the reverse strand, counting down.
TGATGATAATGCTGTGTTGTATCGCGACCATGGAAGCGATATTTCAGACGCAGAAGCAGACGCAGACGACATTCCGATCCCTGGCATGCCTTCGTTCGAGTGGTCTGACGGGGTCAATTTTGTACCTGACGTGCCCCAGTTCAATCCTGGAACGTCAGGTACAACTGCTGACTGGCCCTATGACGAGCACGCAAACGAAAGCGACTTCTTCCTCGCTTTTTTCGATTTTGAGGTAATGACTTACATCGTTGCCCAAACAAACGCCTACTACAGGTGGGTGTTTGGTAGATTGGACGTCATTTCTCCAAAAGCGAGAATACGAGGCTGGGTGGATACGACTGTGGAAGAATTCATGACGTTCTTTGCCTTGTTGTTCCTCATGCCTCTTTGCAAGAAGCATGTGTTGCAACACTACTGGAAGCACGACCCTCTCATCGCCACCCCAACTTTCAATAAGTTCATGACTCGTGACAGATTTTTGTTGCTGCTAAGATTTATGCACTTTGCAGACAACGACAATCCTAACAGGATTGACAGGATATGGAAAGTTCGGGATGTGTTCACCATGTTGTTGGAGAGGTATAAGAAATACTTTTACCCCTTCCTCAATTTGGTGATTGATGAGTCGCTCGTGCTCTTCAAAGGACGTCTTGTTTTCAAGCAGTATATCCCCTTGAAAAGGCATAGGTTCGGAATCAAGCTCTTCGTTTTGTGTGACTGTGAAACTGGAATAGTGCTTGACATGATCGTGTATACAGGCACTGACATTGACATACCGAAAGCCACTGCCGGTGACCCCATGCGCATGTCAGGTGCCATCGTCAGGAAAATGTTGGCACCTTACCTGGGCAAAGGCCACATCATCTACACTGACAACTGGTATACTTCTCCTGCTCTCTGCCAGTTTCTTCATGACAACCAAACAGGGTCATGTGGGACTGTCAGAAAGACAAGAAAGTTTATGCCTAAGTTCACAGGTAATGTCATTCCTCTGTCAGATGCCTCCTCCAGTGACACACCTTCTGAAGACGACCTGGCCCAGGAACACTGCGAGAGGCATGTCCGAAGAAGGCGACGAAAGGGGCAGAAATACAAGCAGCTAGAAAAGTCTGGGAAAGTGATAGCCCTGAAGTGGAAGGACAAACGAGACGTCCACCTGCTTTCCACCGTCCACACAGGTGCCCAGATGGACTCTGGCAAAATCCACTACAAAACCAGGAAGACCATCTACAAGCCCGACATGGTAGTGGACTATACCAAGAACATGCGCATGGTGGACAAGTCTGACTGTCAGCTGTCAGGCATTGAGTGTCTGAGGAAGACTGTGAAGTGGTATCACAAGCTCTTCCTCCACCTAGTTGACATCACGATGCTCAACGCCTACAACTTGGGGTTGGTGAAGAGGGAGATGTCCCCAAACCAGAAGCTGAAATTCAGGGAGTTCGTGTATAATGTGGCATACCAACTCCTGGAGAAGTATGGCACCACCACTCACAGACGTGGCGTGGCATGGCGTGGGGATCACGTTCCTGACAGAATCCAGCTGGGTGTCGAAAGACACTACCCAACCAACACCGAGCTGATTGGCACTTGTCACAGGCAGGTGCAGTGCCACGTCTGCAGCTCCAGTGTCAGAAAACCCCACGTCACCAAAAGAGTCACCTCAATGTGCGCGGAGTGCAAAGTTGCACTCTGCTTGGGTGACTGCTTCAGGGACTACCACACCTTCAAGAACTACTGAGTGTCGCCCCCTGCCCTGCCCTGCCCTGGACTCGCCCCCTGCCCTGCCCTGCCCTGGACTCGCGCCCCACCTTACCTGACCTGACCTAATTGATCACGCTACCTCATAATGTAACATATATATTATATAATGTATAAGTTCCAAAGATGTCCCTGTGATATAGCTTTTACATTATATAATTGTATGTTTCATTATTTAGTTTATAAGTTTCAAAGATTTACATGTAATATGCCTTCTTTTTTTAGTATATCAATATATATGTTTGTTATAGCCTAAGTAATGTGTATATATTTTCTTACCTCAAATGAATTGTAAAAAAATATAATTATATGTTTCAATAAATCCTGTCAAACCTACTAAGATAATAAAATAAAACAATAAAAAAAAAAACAAGGTCATGTCATTGTATTCTTACAATATGATATATTCTATGAATATTTCATATTGTTTGAATACAATGGCATGATCTTGTAAAAAAAAAAAATTATCAAATTTTTTCTAAACAGTATAAAACCTTCCCCATAACCCCCTGTTGGATTCGATCCCACTACCCTACCACACTTTGAGTTTTCCAGTCCGCGACCTTACTAACCATGCCACAGGAGCTCATACCAAATGTCACTCAAAACTTCGTGTCTACAATCGAAATGACAATATACAAAAAAAAATGAATTATCCCACCAATTTACGTTTGTAAATTGATGGGATTATCAATTATATCATGCCAAGGTTTATAAAAGTTTGTCTCTGTCAAGAATTAGTAATTATATAACTTTATTCTGTCAAAAATTGCCCAAACACTCAGCAAAATTGCCCCTCTCAGTGTGACTCCAGTCATTATCACACGGTCAAGCGGTCACGAGGTGACCCTTGCTGCTCCCTCCAGCCACAGCAGCTCTCTCTGGGAACAAAATTTGTATAAATACAATAATGCATAAAATACTCTTCACAAATACATTTGTATTGTATAATATTGTAAATAATAGTGAATAATAACTGTGTGGGTGTCGAAAATTGCTCAACCATCTTTCTTATGTCTCGCCTACACCCTTACGCGCGTATATTGGATTATACATAGTCATGACTGTCATACAAATACTTGCAGTAGGTCTCGAATATACATTTAGATTGCATATTACTTGGAAATAAATAAATATAAGTTTTCTGGTGGCAATCTACCATTTCGCAAGTGTAAGGCGACACCAGTCTATATTTAGCTCTCTATCAAAAAAGGTTAAGCCGATGTTTACTGACCACCCTCGTTCCTGGTCTATAATATAGTACTTTATTTACAGTCAATGGCCTACATGTTTCTGTGGTACTTCACATGTGTCTAAAATGCAATGTCTGCTTGCATAAAAATGCAATTCTGAAGTCCATTTATACGTACGACATACGCATGTCTCACTTTCTCTCTCTCTCCATTCCTGACTCATGTTATTGTAGACCTCTTGGTGGCAACGAACACCAGACACCTCCTAGACATAAGGTTCAAAATCCCAAGACATCCATATGCCTGGGGCGCCTCCACAATTATCACACAGCTGCATATGTTTACTGCTAGATCTCCCTGCCTTCACTCTCTCCACGACTCACTCCCTGCCTCCCTCCCACCCACCCACCCCCACCCACCCTTTTAGGCTTCCGTCTGCTAGAAACTCATTGATAATGTGCGTAAATATCGCATGAATTGGTCTATATGCGGTATATATATTGATATATGGCACGTCTACATACGTACAAGTCTGTATTATAGCATGACAGTGCTCTAAGTACAAGATATAAGTGATATTTATGGCGTAACACACCCTCTCCCCCTTTCATTCCCAGCACAACTCACTCACACCTTGGTTCACGCATAGAAACTCATTGATAATGTGCGTAAATATCGCATGAATTGGTCTATATGCGGTATATATATTGATATATGGCACGTCTACATACGTACAAGTCTGTATTATAGCATGACAGTGCTCTAAGTACGAGATATACGTAATATTATAGCGCAAACCACACTCTCATCTCATAAATTGCCGCCAAACCTCCAACCCATCTTCATTCCCGCCTAAAAATTCTTTGATAATTCCCTTATGTATTGCAATTTTTGGTCACTATGAGGCATATTCATTGTTATACGGGTGGCCTACACACGTATACGTACTCTACATAGCCTAAAAGGGATAAAAAAAGGAGATATACGTGATAATACGCGGTAACCCACCCCTTCCTCCCTCTCGTTCTATCCCCTGGGTGCGTGAAAATTCGGCAGGGAAATCTCGCCTCTCGATGACAATCTAGCCGCGCGGTGCCATTCGCTCCACATTTTTCAACTACGGACCGTTCCCCCACCCCCCCCAGACATTTTTGGGGGGTCAAATATATATGGGCCGATGCAAGCAAACATTCCCTACACGCTGATGTACTTTTTATCGAAATTGGCAATGGGTCCCAAAATCATCATACATGCGCACAGTATGACCCTGTAAAAAAAAAAATGTGCGCCGCGGAGAGGTTAACTGGCGGCGCCCGGCTATAGCCAATTTGCAGCAAGTTAGGAGCATTATTGGCTTTTAAAGGGTTAAAATAGAGTGCAAATGGCCGGGAGTGCAGCGGGCCACACATCCGACTCCCAGGGCCTACCGCTGCCCACTGACTCACCCTCCCTGTGTTCTCGAGAGGCCGGCAGTGTAGCCAGTAGTGAGCGTAGCTGGAAAAAATATACCGCTATACGCTAAACTCCCATGTTACTGGTACCACTGTATGAGAACCACGAGTGCTACGTAGCTCGTTCTGGTCTCATTTTGAAGCTATATTTAGCACTTAGTTTTTTGCTGAATACATTTCTTTTCATGCAGATACTTGATTTTTCATTCAGGAGGGCCTGAATATGCCCAAATAAGCCCAAAACCCCCCGCTAGACAAGGGTTAATAACTATGATAATATTTATACCTTTATATGCTAGGTTATAGGCTGTAGGCTACACATGTTATGTGTTACTATGCTAATTATCAAGCCAGTTGTCCCCATATCAGGTAACCTCTATAATAAATATATAATTCTACTGCATACAGTAGTTGTGTATCGCTCACTGAGGCTTTACATAAAATTCATAAGATCAGGGGAAGGGTTATATAAACAAAGATAATTTCCACCCCGTGACAGTCATCATGAATTCACGTTCGCACATCCCCATACCCAGGTATGAGGCGGAAACTTACGATATTCGCACGTACCTAGACATGGTCAGCCCGGTACTAAGCCTGGCATAGCAGACAGAGCAAGAGAAGATCTCTGTCTTATTAATTCACCTGGGAAAGGCCGTGTCCCTGGTATCCGCGCAAGTAACCCCAGAATTGACTTGGGAGAATTTCCGGACTATTGTGATAGACGCTGTTCAGCCATCACTAGGGCCCGTTGCAGCCTTCAACATAATCAACGAAATCAAGTACGGAGGAAACCTAGACAGTACCTTGGGAATAGTGACCCAACAGGTAAAAGCTGGTTACCCTCTGTACACTTATGAGCAACAACAGGAACAGGTGTTCTGTGTGCTCTTAACCTCTTAAATGCGCACAGTGGGTAATAGACACCACACCCCTGTGCGCACGTATCACGATTTGGGGGCCCATTGCCAATATCGATAAAAACTACATCAGCGTGTAGGGAATGTTAGCGTGCATCGGCCCATATATATTTGACCCCCCAAAAAATGTCTGGGGGGGGGGGGGGGAGCGGTCCGTAGTTGGAAAATGTGGAGCGAATGGCACCGCGCGGCTAGATTGTCATCGAGCGGCGAATATTCCCGCGCCCAGGGGGTAGAACCAGAGGGAGGAAAGGGTGGGTTAGCCCGTAATATCGCATATCTCTCCTTTTATGAGCACTTTGATGCTATGTAGAGTACGTGTACGTGTGTGTACGTATGTAGGCCACCCTAATAACAAGTAATATGCCACATATAGACCAAATATTGCAATATATAAGCGAATTATCAATGAGTTTCTAGGCGGGAACGAAGATGTGGTTGAGGTTTGGCGGGAATGAAGGGGAGGAGAGGGTGTGTTGCGCCATAATATCACGTATATCTCGTATTTAGAGCACTGTCATGCTATAATAAAAACGTGTACGTATGTAGACGTCCCATATAACAAGGAATATACTGCATATAGACCAATTAATGCGATATATACGCAAATTATGAATGTGTTTATGGAGACGGGAAACGAGAGGTGGGGGGGGGGGGAGGAGAGAAAGGGAGAGAAGAAGGCAGGAAGGAAGACAGTGCTGTAGTAGCTACTGTCACGGAGGTGCCCGAGGCATGAATGTCATGGGATTCTCAGCCTTCTAGCCTGGCCAATTGCTGCTGTATGTCTCTCCTTTTTTGAGCACTTTTATGCTATTTAGAGTATGTGTACGTATGTGTACGTATGTAGGCCACCCATATAACAAGGAATATGCCGCATATAGACCAAATATTGCAATATATAAGCGAATTATCAATGAGTTTCTAGGCGGGAACGAAGATGTGGTTGAGGTTTGGCGGGAATGAAGGGGAGGAGAGGGTGTGTTGCGCCATAATATCACGTATATCTCGTATTTAGAGCACTGTCATGCTATAATAAAGACGTGTACATATGTAGGCGTCCCATATAACAAGGAATATACCGCATAATGACCAATTGATGCGATATATATGCAAATTATGAATGTGTTTATGGAAATGGGAGACAAAAGGTGGGTGGGTGGGAGGGAGGGAGGGACTGATGGAGGGAAGGAAGAAAGAAAGACAGCTGTGTGTACAATGAATGGAGAGAGAGAGAGAGAGAAAGTGAGACATGCGTATGTCGTTCGTATAGATGGCTTTCAGAATTGCATTTTTATGCAAGCAGACATTGCATTTTAGACACATGTTAAGTATGCACAGAAATAGGTAGGCCATTGACTGTAAATAAAGTAAGATATTATAGAGTAGTTTTGAGGAGGGGTAGATGGAACGAGGGAGGTCAGTAAACAGACGAGGGAGATAACCTTTCTGGGAACTGAGCTAAATTTAGACTGGTGTCCAGTGGACGAATGCTAGACTACTCGGCCCACTGGACAGCTCGGCCAGGACAGCTCGGCCCACGGCGAGACAGCTCGGCCCAGTAAAAACGAGACAGCTCGGCCCCGTGTTAATTACGAGACAACTCTTAATTAACCTAACCTAACCTACACATTATGAATCGAGAGAACTAGCCTATGACATAATTATACAATAAACGAACATTTCGCCCACATTACACACGCCATAAACGGGAGGCCATGTATGCAGCACCAAATCCTGTCCTCTGCGCATGCGTGAGAATCTTAGGCCCCTTGGCACGATTTTGTTTTCCTTTATACTATTATATTATCCTATCCTAACCTAACCTAACCTAACTTAAATTAACCTAACAGTTGAGCCTAAATAACATAATAAAAATATTAGGGAAAAGGCCGTGCATACGCAGAGGACAGGATTTGGTGCTGCATACATGGCCTCACCTATAAACCCTCCACTTAGCTCTCCCCATCCTAATCCTGACTGGTCTCGTCAAATTGCCCCATAGCAAAACATGGGGCTGAGCTGTCTCAAATAATGGGCCGAGTTGTCTCGCCGTCGTGGCCGAGTTGTCCAAAAGTGGGCCGAACTGTCCGAGCCGAGTTGTCCCATGGACCGAGTCGTCCAGTCACCCCAGTGGACTGGTGTTGAATGACGCTTGTGAAAGGGAAGGGCAGATTGCCATCAGAAACACTTAGATATATTTATTTGCAAGTAATATGCAATCTAAATGTATATTCGAGACCTACTTGAATTATTTGTATGATAGTCATGACTATGTATAATCCAATATACACGCGTAAGGGCGTAGGCGAGATATAAGAAAGATGGTTGAGCAATTTTCGACACCCACACAGTTGTTATTCATTATTTACAAGATTATACAATACAAATGTATTTGTGAAGATTATTTTATGCATGCTGTATTTATACGAATTTAGTTGGCAGCCAAACTCAGACAAGGAGAGGTGGTGTGGATGGAGGGAGGGAAGGGTGACCCACTGACCGTGTGATAATGATTGGAGTCACACTGAGAGGGGCAATTTTGGTGAGTGTTTGGGCAATTTTTGAACAAATAAAGTTCTATAATTACTTTTTTTGACAGAGAGAAAGTTTTATATACTTTCGCATGATATGATTGATAATCCCATCAATTTACAAAAGTAAATTGGTGGGATAAATAAAAAAAAAAATTATATTGTCATCTCGATTGTAGACACAAAGATTTGAGTGACATATTGTATGAGCTGCTGTGGCCTAGTCAGTAAAGTGACAGACTGGAAAGGGGACTGGACGACTCGGCCCATGGGACAACTCGGCTCGGACAGCTCGGCCCACTTTTGGACAACTCGGCCACGACGGCGAGACAGCTCGGCCCATTATTTGAGACAGCTCGGCCATGACGGCGAGACAGCTCGGCCTATTATTTGAGACAGCTCGGCCATGATGGCGAGACAGCTCGGCCTATTATTTGAGACAGCTCGGCCCCATGTTATGCTATGGGGCAATTTTTTTAACCCTTAAAAAGCGGCCCACCACTTAAGTCGAGTTAAATAAAGCTGGACTATGTGGCGGCGCTCGACATAACTCGAGTGGCAATTTCAGCACGTAATGTGGCTGAGAGAGAGAGACAAGTGGTGGCAGGAGACTAGCGAGCGTATGACTGCTCCAGACCACCGCGGCGAACCTACTGACACAAATCTCAGCTCCCTCCTCCCTCTCTCACTCGCTACATACTCAATTATGTACCGAAAGTACCGAATTACCTGCTTTTTGCACTCGCGTTGCACGGTTATTGCAAGAAAACTATCCATCATACAAGGATCGTTATGGTGTCATTCGAAAGCTCTGTTTATGCCCTTTCAGGGATAGGTACTTGTTTTACGTTCTGGGTCTTATTTAGGCATGAAAATGATCACGTAAACAGCCCTATTTTGGCTAAAAACACCCCGCTGGGCGGTACACATAAATAAACCGCATAGGCCGCTCGTAAGGTGTTAATATAGCCGTGAAAAAACCTGTAGTCTTGAAATTCGTGATTGTATCTAACCTTGTGATATAGCCGTGAAAAAGCCTGTAGCCTTGAAATTCGTGATTGTATCTAACCTTGTGTGTGTGTATATATATATATATATATATTATATAATATATTATATATATATATATAATATAATATATCGTATATATATATATATATATATATATATGTTATGCCCTGTTTTTCTACAGGTTTAACTTGGGTAATGTGAGTTCTAATTGACAGGGTATATAAGGCTGCATGCACAATACAAGATATGAGGAATAGAGAACACAAAGAAACACATGGTAGCAAGTTACACGATCACGTTTATTGATATACCACTGCAGAATACTTGTGTAAGACAATATAATAGAATCGAACAACACTAGCATAAGTGGATCTGGATGGAGCCTAGTCTCCCACTTCCAACGTTCAGGTATTAATCTTCTGATCACTGGCTTTAATTTAACAGGTTTATATACCGAAGACCATCAATGTTACTTATAGAATCATATTCACTGTTAGATTTCTTACTGGTAGCTCTGGTGCACAAGTCGTAGTTCACAGACTAGATTAGACACGCGTATTTTAGAGCACGGGAATTCTAGTAACCTCAGGGGGTACTGATCTAAGTTTTATATTCTTGTCTCAGAAATACATAGAACGCAAATCAGTGGGCGAACCTTCAGATATCACTAGGGTTTCCTTCTAGGTAATAATATCTGGGCATATGGTTGATTACAAGAGTTAGTATCGCCTGTTAAATAATGAACACTGATACGCTTAGCACTTCCTAATTGAATGGTTATATGAATTATACTGGGGCAAAGAGATAGCCACTTCGTAGAAATATTAATTAGTGAATCTCTAAACAGCACAGTAATATGTAGTACTGCTAAAGGGAATCTTGGGTAGTATCTGATGGGTCTGGTCCTGGTTATCTTGCGTCCATGATGTTGGGGGCTAACGACTGGTTCCGCGGCCGTCCAGGGGGCCCATATGTGTGAAGTTCTCAAATACGTGGGCAGGTCCTTCTATCCAAATCTGCCACGGAGTCTGCCGTCTCTGGAATCTCACTCCGGAACAACACAAGGGCAGAGCTAGAAGTTAACTGCAGGGTAGTGACCCCTGGTTGGTGTCTAGCTTTCAACTGATTTGACTGGGGGCGGGAGCTAGATTTATAGGCTCGGTTCTGGACCCTGTAGACAGTAGGGATCTCGAGTCTTATGGACTTATTTGAGCTCTCAATAGATATGGGGACTAGGTAAGATGGTATTTACTGTTGTGGCACATGGCTATAGGAAGCCTTTATATTTTCATATAACTGAGCCTTAGTAAGAGGTACTATTTTGGCTATACTGGAAGTATTTAGGGGAGAGAGACTGGATCTACTTTGCGAGGAGGATGGGGACAGCTGTGATAGGAGCGTCTCTCTTAGATTGTTCAATCTTCATTCTATGGTATAGCTGAGGTGCTAATTTAGTGATCAGAGCATGCAAGAAAGGTAAATGGTTTATTGTGAGTTAATAGAGGTTAGTAAAGGTGTTAGTCATGCATGGTTAGTTCATTGATAGGAAGAATTCCTGTGCTACCTGGCAATGACTCGGAAGTCAAAACAGGGGCCTGGTATACCTCCGTGGGGGTGGGGGTCTCCCTCCTCGGGTGGGCAAAAAGGGGGAGCTGGGCGCCCTATCTCTGTGAGTCGTCCGGCGGCTGTGGCTAGGGGCTTGCCATATCACCAGTGTTCGTAATAACCCTCTGTGTATGAGACAGATGTGGGTGTCCTTAATACCAAAACCGAAGGTGCCTTAGCTAGCTGGTTTTACTCGGCTGGTTGTTAATTGTAGGGTTTGCTGGATGTGGTGGAGACTGGGTTGCTAACTCTGCCACATTTATCTGGAAGTATGGCAATAGAAGTTAGTTACTGGCGAGGCGGCTAGCCTCGCACCGACGACCATTGGGTGCAGGGTTGTGAATGGGTTGTAAGAGAATAGATGGCATGCAAGGGGCTAGTAAAGTTCTAATGTTGTTCTGGCCTACTAAGTGAAGGTAGGCTGGATAGGAGTATATATATAAAAGGTTGGAGAGCATTAGCAACGGACAATTCAAGGATCTTCAAGAGGTATGAGAGAGAGACTAGGTCGGACAAGAGTAGAGAAGTGCGGGGTCTTATAATGAGAGGGGGGGAGTGCAGGGGGGCTATAGGGGAATTTGACCCTAAGGTCTCTGGGCGTGGGGGTGGCATTAGGCTGCAGTTGATATGGAAGTTTGAAAAGGCAGTAGAATACGTTAGCCGAATGCTACCGGGGAATGCAACTATGGGGTGGACGACATTGTGGAAGCCTTCGAAGATACCACAAAGGATGCAAATGAAAATACCCTTTTTGTCATCCATGCTGGTTCAAATGACGTCATGCGCACCAGATCCGAAGAGTTGATGGAGAAATATCGCAAGATGATCCAGCACTACAAAAACAAGTCAAGGAATATCATCATCTCAGGCATTCTCCCCAAGATCGACGCACCTGATAAATTCTACGACAAGGCCTTCAGCACAAATAGCCGACTAAAATATTTGTGTCTGAGGGAAGAAGTTGAATTCATCAACCTCTGGGACAACTTCTACAACCAGCCTACTCTGTTCCGCAAGGATGGCACTCATCTAAACCTTGTGGGTTCAGCACGCATGGGTCGTCTCCTACACGAAGCAGTCCGCAGCCATGGATCAAAAAACGCCATCAGAGAAGAAGCAGCAGTGACATAAATCATCCAACGCCAAGAAAAAAACAGAGGCAACCGAGGACCACCAGCAATAAGGACCGAAGACAGCGAGGACCGAGGACAGCCATGAACATAAATGTAGATCTGACAAGAACCAAAAATATTATTAATGAGTGTTCCGTGAGTTCTAAAATAACAAATTTAAAGGTTTTCTATGCAAACGCTCGTAGCATACGCAATAATTTTTCAGATTTAGAGGAGCTAGTGTTTACAGAAAATTATGATGTGATTGGCATAACAGAATCTTGGCTCAATACAGAAGATAGAGACTTTTTAGCAGAGTATTCACTTCCCGGTTATGTAATGTTTGAGAAAAGCCGAATAAATCGAAATGGAGGTGGCGTTTTACTTTATATCAAAGAAAGTCTTAACCCTACCCTCTTGTCAAAACCTCAAATTGTGAACGTCGACGCATCTTTTGTGCTAATAAAGAATAATAAAGGTACAAAAATAATACTTGCATTAATATACAGACCTCCAGCTCAATCAGTGCAAACTGACCGAGAAATTTATGAACAAATTGCAGATGTAAGTAACTCACAAGATACCGTAATTTTTGGCGACTTTAATTTACCTGTGACCAAGTGGGGCGATACTCTTACTTCACACTCCGGACATGACTTGTATACGAACTTGCAAGAGAGTTCGCTTTATCAATTTGTTCGAACGCCGACCCGTGGTAATAACGTTCTTGACATTGTACTTGCAACAAAAGAAGAATTAATAGAGAATTTGAATGTTGGTGATGAATTCAGTAACAGCGACCATCGTACGATAACTTTCACTTTAAAGTTTACTAGTAACGAACCAAATAGTAGCATCGAAAAAGTCCCTAATTTCAAGAAAGCAAACTTCCATAAACATAGAGCTATGTTTAAAGAAACTGACTGGAGCTTTTTAATTAACAATAATGACATAAATACATCTTGGAAGTTATTCGAAACCACTTACCTAAAAGCAGTGCAAGACTGCATACCATCGAAAATACGGCGTCCAGGCCATAATAATAAGCCCAAATGGTGAAATAAAGATATTTCAAACTGCCTGCTTGCTAAAAAATTTGCTAATGATAGATTAAAATCCTCACAAAATGACGAAGAACGGGTGAAATTTGTAGAGCTACGACGCAAAGCCAAAAAGTTAATTAAGCAAAGTAAAAAGACCTTAGAGTTACATATTGCGAATCAAAGTAAAACAAACCCGAAAGAATTCTATAGTTATATCAGAAAGAAAAAAGTAGTCACTTCAACTGTTGGACCGTTAGTCGATGAAAATGGAGAATACACCAAAGACGAAGTACAAATGAGTAATGCCCTCAATACCTTCTTTGCATCAGTTTTTACAGCAGAAGACCTCAGTGATATCCCTACACCATCGCCGATTCAGATTGATAATTCAGATGTTCTAAGCAATATCACCGTTACAGAGAGAGAAGTATTGAATTGTTTAGATAAACTCAAGGTAAATAAAACGCCTGGACCTGATACAATCTCGCCTAGAGTTCTGAAGGAAGCTAAGGATGAGCTCTCCAAACCACTGACATTACTATTCAATAAATCCTTGCAGTCTGGAACTATGCCTGATCAGTGGAAGCTAGCCAACGTAACACCGATATTCAAAAAAGGCAGCAAATCCCTACCCAGTAACTATCGTCCAATTAGCTTAACCTCAGTTGTATGTAAAATGCTAGAAACGGTCATACGAGACAGACTCGTAAATCACTTAGAGGAAAATAACATACTTAAAGATACTCAACATGGCTTTCGTAAAAAACGTTCCTGTTTAACAAACCTCTTAGACTTCTTCCACGATATCCTCAACCTCTACGATGAGAGTAAAGCTGTAGATATTATATACCTTGATTTTCAAAAGGCCTTTGACAAAGTTCCCCACAAACGTTTACTGCTAAAACTAAAAGCGCATGGAATACAAGACGGTGTGTTGAAATGGATAGAAAATTGGCTCAGCGACAGAAAGCAAAGAGTAGTCATAAACGGTAAGGCATCTAAATGGACCAATGTAAGTAGCGGGGTACCCCAGGGATCGGTACTAGGACCAATTCTCTTTCAAATTTACATCAACGACATAGATGAGGGCCTCACCTGTACAATCTCAAAATTTGCTGACGATACAAAAATTGCAAATAGCGTACTCTCAAAAGAACAAGTTGACGATATGCAACACAATCTAGATAAATTGTCATGTTGGGCCCAAATTTGGCAAATGAGTTTCAATGCGGATAAATGTAAAGTACTACATATCGGATACCTAAATGAGAAAGCAAACTATTCGATGAATGGCACTCAGCTTAAGAATGTAAACAGAGAAACCGATCTGGGAGTAACAATATCGAGTAACCTAAAACCGAGTCAACAATGTTCAGAAGTTGTTAAGAAGGCAAACAAAATAATTGGCTTTATAGGCAGGTCATTTGAGCATAAATCCAAAGAAGTTATCCTAACCCTTTACAATTCCTTAGTCCGCCCTCTTCTGGAATACTGCGTTCAATCCTGGTGCCCTTATTACCAAAAAGATATAAACAAGCTAGAACGAGTTCAACGTAGAGTTACCAAAATGATACCTAGCCTAAAGAACAAACCATACGAAGAGCAGAGCGTCTTAGAGAATTAAATCTATTTCCTATAACCCAGCGCAGATTAAGAGGTGACTTAATTCAAGTGTTCAAAATCATCAAAGGCATCGACAATATGAACTGTAGTAAGTACTTCACTATCGACCAATCTAATTACACACGGGGAAACGGTTGCAAAATTATTGGTAAATCTTTTAACTCACACGAATCTAAGAATTTCTTCTTCAATCGAGTTGTCAACTTGTGGAATGGGCTTCCCCGAAACGTTATAGACTGCATCACCGTTGATTCATTTAAACTCCGCCTAGACAAATATCTCGCTTCAAACCCGCGACTGACTGCGTTTGTAAATGAATAACTTTATTTTATCCCCCCCTCAGTTACTAACCCATCTGTCCCCTACTAACTTCCTAATCCTGCCACGGACATTAGTTCCAGGGCAGTAATTCCCTTTCCAATGTTCCCTTACCCACTCTAAACCACTGTTTGGACACTTGATCCTCAGTGTTTTGGAGGACAAGCAACCTAGAAGGGTCACTAGATCTGTTGTTGCTTGATTTCCTTTGTACTCCTTTGTACTCCTTTGTACTTTGTACTCCTTTGTATATGAGTCTGGAAAAGATAGAGTTATGTGATCAGTCCGAGGGGTTATGGATACTATTAGTTGGCCCTGGGAACTGCGTTTTCTATTAAATATAAATATACCAACAACAGCGGCAGTTCGTAGGGGTACTTAGTTATTGTTTCGGGGTACTTATGACAGATACTGGTAACCAGGTTATCTTATACAATCTCTGGTTGGGGTAAGAGGTGTATGACACGAAGTAAATTGGCGTAGTGTGGACTGTGGATACGAAGGAGGCAAGGGGAAGACGTATGACAATTGTGGAAAAGTAAATGGAAAAAGGTGAACACAATGGCGGATAAAAATACTTAACCTAAGGATTGAATACATAGATTTATGGGGCGATGGGTCTTCAGAAGCTTAGTCTGGCAAGACAAGATGTTAGGGAATGTTAATATTAATACTTAAACTAAGGATTGCATACATCGATGAACGATGACATTATAGTCGTCGTCCTAATAAGGTGATGAAACCTGGTTGATCTGTACTTGGCACAATACGACACAAGGACAGTGCCGCTATGTCGTATCAATGCTGGTGGCAGTTAATATTATAGACTTAGTTACTAGAGGAACAATGCAAGGGGCGACTGAGCACGGGTTACATATATCTATACTCGTCATGGGAAATGATATACGAGGTCTAGGGACAAGCGTGGGTGTTTTAACTTCTAAGATATATAACATCTACTTCTCGGATGTAAGAACATACATAGATATAATTATGGCTGTCTGATGTGTTGGCATTGGCTCAACATAGGGACAGGGCATGGGTGTTTTTAATATGAATGTATATTCCTGTTCATCATCTTTGTAGTTAGGAGTGTAGGACACGAGGGGTAGTGTACGTGAGGTGTGGAAAATGGTCAGTTTAGAAAAGGTAAATGGGTGCGGCCTGGAGCTGCTTAGCCCTGCGGGCTTGGGCCTGTCTGAAATGGCTGGCTCGGTCAGCTGGTCCTTTCGTTCTGTGGACCTTTCCTTTGGGTGTTTCTGTGTGGTGTTCGTTTGTGGCTTCTGTGGTGGGCTTCTCGTTCTGGGGCATTTTAATATATAATGACGATCAGACTAAAACACGCCCATTAATAGGAAAAATCACAACCATTTTAATTTTCAGCCGACGGTGATTAGCATATTTCCCATTTTTATAGAAATCAGTTACTTTGCAAATAGAGTAGCGAAATATGGAGTGATCATGAGAACGTGACATTACGGTACCCCTTGAAGTTTATGTCGCCTTTTTTATTAATTCCGGCTGTCATTAGACGATCTCATACAGCTTAGGAAGGATCTGTAAGTGTTGAAATGCTGAAGACTCGGCCTAGAATAACCGTCTGTCTTCCATATAACCTTACTAATCTAAATAAAATTACCTCATAATAGACAAAATACACTGTAAAGTGCGTCATGATCCTCAAGGGGTTAACATGATGATGATAGAAGACAATCATATATTTTCATTCCTGATCCTACCTATAGTATAATTATGTCCCTTTTTTATTTATTCGTTCTAGGAAACATTTATCCTCTAAGTCATCCATTAGTATTCTCATTAATATTATTGACCTACCGAATAATTTGTTGTTAGCCATTTCTAGACCGGTACTTTCTGGATTTGAATGATCAGTTGTAGGACTTGTGATCGTGTTCTTAAAATTGTGCAATGGGTTCATAATTACCTTTTGTAGTTTATATGGGGAAAGGGGTAGAAAGATCCTATAAATATACCATTTATAAAACCACAGCTAACAAATTACAACAATATAGATATATCCGTTCTCTCGCCCTAATTACCAGTTTATAACTTAATATGCTAAATTCTAAAATTGTTTTATTTATGTAAGTTGAAAATTATTCTAATTAAGATATGCATCCAAATTTATTTTCTTATTTAGTAAGTTAGTCTAGTCGATATTTGACCAAGACTACCATCAGTTAATGTTAACTAAACTGACTGAACAATCGGATCCAAAAGAAGTTGTTTGCTATAATTGTGTAGCCTATGTACTTTTGTTTAATATGTACATAATATATCCGTAGTGATACTACATATTAAATCCCTCAATAATATAGATCCCCAGCGGTCGAGTGGGGTAATTTCCAATATTACTATTTTTTGTTCTATGTGAGTGAGGGAGACAAAAGGCAGAATTGCCTGTAGCGAGTGCCTCCCCCATAGTTGAAAGAGTAACTGGGCCAAAACCAAGGGACGTTCGAGTCAAAATGCCTGGCCACACAGAGTTTGAAGTAATTTAAGCCATAGGAGAAGGGAAAGACTGATTCTGGGAGAGAGTTCCAGAGCTACATACATTCAAATATGTTCACTCACACGTGTATATACGAATGTAGGAAAATTAGACACCGGAAAAAACGTCACCGGAAAAAGGGCACTGAGAAAAAAAGGCATATTATGACAATTTATCACAATGTTTAATTAAGCAAGTTTATTATCCAGGATTTATTTCTAAATAATGTATTATCAAAGAATTTTTGTTTTTATATATTTGTATTATAATTGTACTTCTATATTGTGCTTTAAATACACTAAATTTATATCTAACCTAACTCAATATTTCTTCTATTCAACAGTTGATCTCCGGAACTCTCTCCCAGAATCAGTCTTTCCATCTTCCTATAATTTAAGTTGCTTCAAACTTCGTGTTTCCAGGCATTTTGGCTCGAGCGTTCCTTGATTTTGGCCCTCTCACTCTTTCAACTCTGGGGGAGGCTCTTGCCTCAGGCAGTTCTACCTTTTGCCTCTCCACTCACATAGGACAACAAAAATAACCTAACCTAACCTAACCGATGGTGAGTACACTACCAGATATATATACAGGTATATAAATACAATATTGCATATTGCATCGAACATATTTTACTGATGTATTACTCTTTAAAGAGGACGTAGATATCTACTCCAACCATAGACTGACTCCAACCCAAAGCATCATAGTCCCTTCTCTGATTTGGTTATGTGCTTATCAGAAAATTCATATCTATATATAATAATAATAATAATAACTATAATAATATTAACAAATAATAATAATAATAATAATAATAAAGTAATAATAAATGTAAAAATACAAAACTATAATAATATCGACGGCAATAACGACATAAGAACACCCTCTACTCCAATAATAGCAGTAGTTACATATTGCCGTCATCATCAACAATATCACCACCACCACTTTTCCCAGAATTATTATTGTAATAACTCCTTGCGACATATTATGTTCCAATAAGTCCGAGGAGGCGGTTGACAAGTATTTTGGGTCTTGAATTTGGCTCATGAGTGTTGTCGAAGCCTTACATTTTTCGCGATTTCCATCCACCAGAATGCTGTTTATTGTGATGTATCATATATCAGTGGAAAGAGGAATATTTATAGTACATGATAAAACAAAACAAAATGTAAATAAATCGAAATATGAAAGTGTAAATGAGTCCGGAATACAACCTATATTTTTTTTTGCTCATAATAGTATTTTTTCTCCTCTTTCCAAATCTGAAAACAGAAATTGTTTATCTTCAATAGTTCTCAAGCAGTGACCGAAAACAAAAAATATTTTGATTTATATGGTTTATAACATTTTCGATTTATTTCGTTGCTACGAAGTGTATGGTATAGCGTAATTGGTTCGCGAGCTATGCACAGTTTTAAATTTAGGCTGAATGAATACGGCAAATAATGCTGATACGCTTCACCAGTCTCTGTTCGGGCGATGCTAGCCGGGTTCCGAGCTGTTCCCCACCTCGTGGTTGCTTTATTTGGTCGGATGTATATAACTGTATATATCACCAATAAAAATAATAGTAATAATAGTAAAATAAAAACAATACATATATAACCCCTGAATTATAGTGGTTGTGGCCACGTGGTGACAGTGGCTCACAGACATGTGATTTAGACTACTTAAAGATTAAGGTAGTGGGTGGGGTGAGAGTTCATTAGGATTCCAAGGGAGGGCAGCCCAAATGTTAGTCCCATCCCACCCCATCTTATACTAATACACTACAGCTGTTGGTGCATTACACACACACACACACACACACACACACACACACACACATATATAGGCCTATATACACATATATATATATATATATATATATATATATATATATATATATTAGTATTGTCAATAACTGCTTACTATTTTACAATAGAACATACTCATACATAATTTACACTTAAAGAATTTGATTGTGATTGGGCTTTAAGTTATCTGTTCTGGCTATCTAATTCTATCCTTTTGAATATTCAACTTTATTTGCATTTTATAAAAACAAACATAGACTATAACATTATCTATCTCTTTTTCTCAAGCTGAGTCAAGGAGAAATATACCCACTCACTTACGACATAGGCCTACAGTAATCTAGAAATTTACATAATTTATCAACCAAGTTAAGTTAGCCCGAATTTCATAAGCAAAAAATATAGCTATTTCTTAAAGGTAATCGGTTAAGTAAATCAATTAATTTGAATTTTCATTTACACTATCTAATTGTTGAATTTAAAATAGGCTACTGTTTATTTTGAACTCAAATGAACCTGTTATCATTATATGTTTTCAAATAATATTATTTGTAATATATCTTACACGAAACTTTTGCAATTATTGATTTACAATCAACACCCCCAGTACATACTTACTCATAGTAGACCTAATCTGCTCGTAGATATTAATTTTGTATATCTTAAAACTAGAGTCTGTCTCTTGAGAGAGAGAGAGAGAGAGTAAATTGCTCCGAAATATATCTATATGAATTTATTATTTATAAAATGCCCCAGAACGAGAAGCCCACCACAGAAGCCACGAACGAACACCACACAGAAACACCCGAAAGAAAGGTCCACAGAACGAAAGGACCAGCTGACCGAGCCAGCCAATTCAGACAGGCCCAAGCCCGCAGGGCTAAGCAGCTCCAGGCCGCACCTACCTACCCCTTCTAAACTGACCATTTTTCCACACCTCACGTACACTACCCCCTCGTGTCCTACACTTCTAACTACAATGATGATGAACAGGAATATATATTCATATTAAAAACACCCATGCCCTGTCCCCAGGTTGAGCCAATGCCAACAAAGCAGACAGCCATATATCTATGTATGTTCTTACATCCGAGAAGTAGATGTTATATATCTTAGAAGTTAAAACACCCACGCCTGTCCCTAGACCTCGTATATCAATTTCCATGACGAGTATAGATATATGTAACCCGTGCTCAGTCGCCCCTTGCATTGTTCCTCTAGTAACTAAGTGTCTCTATAATATTAACTGCCACCAGTATTGATACGACATAGCGGCATGTCCTAATGTCGTATTGTGCCAAGTGCAGATCAACCAGTTTTCATCACCTTATTAGGACGACGACTATAATGCCGTCGTTCATCGATGTATTCAATCCTTAGGTTACGTATTAATATTAACATTCCCTAACCTATCTTGTCTTGCCAGACTAAGTTTCTGAAGAATCATCGCCCATAAAATCTATGTATTCAATCCTTAGGTTAAGTATCTTTATCCGCCATTATGTTCACCTTTTTCCAGTTACTTCTCCACAATTGTTATACGTCTTCCAATCACCTCCTTCGTATCCACAGTCCACACTATGCCAATTTGCTTCGTGTCCTACACCTCTTACACCAACCAGATTGTATAGATAACCTTAGTACCAGTATCTGTCATAAGTACCTCAAAACAATAACGAAGTACCGCTACGAACTGCCATTTTTCTTGGTATATATTTCATAGAAAAAGCAGTTCCCAGGGACAACTAGACGTGCAAAAGCTCGTGCCAACTAATAGTATCCATAACCCCTCGTACTGACGAAGAATAATACACCATGTTTTTCCCCACTTTACCCACAGTCAAGCACACACCTACAGTCCACCACCTTCTTCCCCCCCAGCCCCACAGTCCACATAATTCTATCTTTTCCAGACTCATATACCACCCCATAGCTGCACTCCCCGGTAGCATTTGGCTAACGTACTTTCACTGCCTTTTCAAACTCCAATATCAACTGCAGCCTAATGCCATCCCCACGCCCAGAGACCTTAGGGTCGAATTTCCCTATAGCCCCCCCTGAACTCCTCCCCTCTCATTAAAATACCCCGCGCTTCTCGACTCTTGCCCGACCTAGCCTCTCTCTCATACCTCTTGAAGATCCTTGATTTTTCCGTTGCTAACGCTCTCCAACCTTTTATATATATACTCCTATCCAGCCTGCCTTCCCTTAGCAGGCCAGAACAACATTAGAACTTTACTAACCCCTTGCATGCCATCTATTCTCTTACAACCTATTCACAACTCTGCACCCAATGGTCGTCGGTGCGAGGCTAGCCGCCTCACCAGTAAGTAACTTCTATTGCCATACTTCCAGATAAATGTGGCAGAGTTAGCAACCAGTCTCCACCACATCCAGCAAACCATACGATTAACAACCAACCGATTAAAACCTTCGGTTTGGATATTAAGAAGACCCACATCTGTCTCATAAACAGAGGGTTATTACAAACACTGGTGATATGGCAAGCCCCTAGCCACAGCCGCCGGACGACCATCCCAGAGAGAGAGCGCCCGGCTACCCCTTTCTTACCCACCCGAGGAGGGAGACCCCCACCCCCGCGGAGGTATACCTGACCCCTGTTTTGACTTCCGGGTCATTGCCAGGTAGCCTAGGAATTCTTCCTATCCATGAACTAGCCATGCATGTCTAACCCCCTTACTCACCTCTCTGTACCCACAATAACCCATTCACCTGTTTTGCATACTCGGATAGTCAAATTAGCACCTCAGCTAGGCAATAGAACGAAGACTGAGCAATATAAGAGAGACGCCCCTATCACAGCTGTCCCAGTCCTCCCCGCAAAGTAGATCCAGTCACACCTCCCATAAATACTTCCAGTATAGCCAAAATAGTACCTTTTACTAAGGCTCAGTTATATCACAAATTGAAGGCTTCCTATAGCCATGTGCCACAACAGTAATCACCATCTTACCTACTCCCCATATCTATTGAGAACTCAAATAAGTCCATAAGACTCGAGATCCCTATTGTCTACAGGGTCCAGAACCGAGCCTATAAACCTAGCTCCCGCCCCCAGTCAAATCAGTTGAAAGTTAGACACCAACCAGTGGTCACTACCCTGAAGTTAACCTCTAGCTCTGCCCTTGTGTTGTTCCTGAGTTGAGAGATTCCCGAGCCGGCAGACTCCATGACAGAAGTTAAATAGAAGAGCTGTCCATGTACAAGTCCCAACGTGCACCTTATAACCTTCACACAAATTAGTGGTATATAACTGTGTAGCCAGCACCGATCGTCAAGAGATCCGACTTGAGAACTTCCTACATTTTGGACCACCTGGACGGCCGAGGAACCAGTCGTTAGCCCCCAACATCACCGGAAGCAAGATAACCAGGACCAGACCCACAAATACTATTCAAGATTCATGTTACTAGTACTAAGTGTTATAGTACCAGTTCGACATTCACTTATTAACTTTTCTATGAAGTGGCTATAACCTTGCCCAGTGTAACTCATATTTAACCATTCCATTTGGGACGTACTAAGCGTATCAGTGTTCATTAATTAACAGGCGACATTGACTCTCGTAATTACCTTATTCAGATATTAAAACCCTAGTGATATCTAACGTTCGCCCACTGATTTGTGTTCTACGTACTTCTGCCATAAGAATATAAACCTTAGATCAGTACCCCCATGAGGTTACTAGAGATTCCGTGTTCTAAAATATATGCGTGTCTAATTCTAACTGTGAGCTGCTACTTGGGCACGCGACCAGCCAGTAAGAGATCTAATCAGTGAAATTGAATACATAAATATTGAGGTCTTCCAGTATAATAAAACTTGCTAACTAAACCCGTGATCAGAAGAGTATACCTGAATGTTGGAAGTGGGAGACTAGGCTCCATCCAGATCCGCTAATGCTAGCAGTTCCCTTCTATTATTTGTTTTGTACGAGAATTACTATCTTTCCATGCTCTTTATTCACTTACTTCAATAAACGTGAACGTGTGTCGTGTTACCGTGTGTTTATTTTGTGTTCTCTATTCCTCATACCCTGTATTGTGCATGCAGCCTTATATACCCAGTCAGATAGAGCCCACATTGACCAAGTTAATCCTGTAGAAAAACAGGGCATAACATTGGCGGCAGCGGTGGTTCTTGATTCGGATAAAAGGTTGCATTACATTGCAAGTTTGGAACAGCCAGAACACGATAACATCATGGCGCACCGTTCTCACATTCCCATCCCCCATTATGATGGAGAAACTTATGAGATCGAAACATTCATGGACATAGTGAAACCCGTACTTGACCTAGTTTATACCACGGACGCAGAAAAAATAGCCGTAACATTAACGCACCTGGGAAAAGCCGTTTCCCTGGTTGCCTATCAAGTGCACCCTGCTCTCACCTGGGACGAATTTCGCCCAATAGTGATAGAAGCCATTAAGCCTTCGTTGGGCGTTTTCGTGGCCCACACCCGTATCCAAGACACTAAATTCGATTTAGATGCCACAGTGAATAAGATTGCCCAACACATAAAAGTTTCTTTCCCCACGTTGACCAGAATCCAACAAGAACAGCAAATTCTGGTCAACCTTGTGTCTATATTGCCCTCAGCAGTAAGAGACCATTTCCGTGTGCACGATTTCGTCGGATACCAAAAAGATCTCATCACGATCCGACGTATTTTGGCCGTGCGCACAGAAACACCAACCCAAATCGCTGCAATCAAGAGGTTTTCCACGCATCCGCAGCAACCCGACCACCAAAACTCCAAGAATGCCTATCCAGCCTCATCCTTCCACAACAGACCCACCTACCCTTCCGGAAAGCCCCAGCCCAGTAGACCCCGGTTCCAACCTACCAAGCCACGCAGAATTTTCAACCGAAACAGGAACTACAACACCTACCAAAGTAAAAACCCTACCTTAGTAATTATCAACCCCTATGATTTCCCTGCCTGTAATGCTCAGTGTGCTTTCCATCAAATTCGTGACTCTGCCAAACCTCGCCCCTTTACTCCTCGCATTTCTGTAAATGAAGAGGAGTTGGGACAAGAGGAAGAGATGGAAGAAAGACACACTGGAGAAATAGCCCCTAACATGACCTCAGAGGGATACCGAGGAAACCCTGGAGGAGGTAGATACCGATTCCCAGGATTTTTAAAGTACCCCCCGCCCAAGATGGCCTCGGCGGGGGACGCCATAACTGACCGCACTGCCCCCATTTATTACATGGCCAAAATCAAGGACATCCCTGTCCGCTTGTTAATCGACACGGGAGCTGCCAAGTCATGTTTGTTCAAAAATTACTATGATCTACACCACCGACTATTTGACCCGTTGTTAACCACCAAAGCAGAACTAATCTCAGCTGCTGATACTTACTTAAATCTCCTAGGAGACACTTTGCCCCTATCAGTAACGACTCCTGCCCCCCATGCTCGTTGTTATCACACATTCACAGTATTTTCCTCCAACTGTAAACATTATGATGGTTTCCTTGGACTTGACCTCCTTCAAAAACTCCAGGCCCAGGTCGACTGCGGCCAAAGGCTGATATCATTCAAAAAATTCCAACCCAAAGCCTCTGACAAACCCATCACGCAGAAACCCATTCACAAAAAAAAAAAAAAACTTTCCCCTCAACAAACCCTGAGTCAGGGTTACCAAGTTGCAGCTAGCACTAAGGTGACCCCTAAACCCTCCCCTTGCCCTGAGTCCCCTCAAAATCTCACCCCATTCAGTAAACAAATGCCTCAACAAACGAAAGAAGACAAGTCCAAGCAACTCCCTCTCGGTAATTCCCTCCATTCTCTTCATTCTGTCCCGGATAAATCCTCCCATGTTTTCAGGACAGACTCTGATATATGTAACCATAATTCCATCCAATGTTTATGTACACATGTTTCCAGGGAAAATGCCGATCAATGTACCCAACAAAATTTCCCCCATGCCCCCAGAAATGTTCAGCTATCCCACAACCAACAACAATTCCCTTGTGACAATTTTCCGTCAATAGCTCCCTTGCCCCCCCACACAATTCACACCCCTAAAAAAATTCACAACCCCACACTTGACTCACCCTCTCATGACAAACAAACCCACCCACCCCACATCACTTTTAACCAGACCTTGACTGCCACCAAGAAAGTTCCCCACGTTCGTCCTGTTAACAACACCACATCAATACACCAGTCCTCCACCAATAACCCATGTTCTACACCTAACTTTTTCCCCACCAACCCTCCGCAGTCCCCCCAACAAATTCCGTTTTCGAACTCGCTCACCTCTCACCACTCTGAACCGCCCGCACGCGCCGTTAATCCCCCCCTCACGCGTGCCGACCGAGGGACACAACCATGTTCCCACCATGCCCCCAGAAATGCCCAGCTAGTCCACACCCACCCCGATTCCCCTTGTGACAGTTTTCCGTCAGTAGCTCCCTTCCACCCCCACACAATTCATGCCCCTATAAACTTCACAACCCCACACTTGACTCGCCCTCTCATGACAAACAAAACCACCAAATCCATATAAACTCCAAACAAACCGTCCCTGCCACCGACAACGCTCCCCAAATTCCTTCTAACCACCACATATCCTTACATCAGTCCTCCAACAATAACCCATCTTCTATATCTCACGCTTTCCCCACCAACCCTCCGCAGTCCCTCCAACAACTCCCGTTTTCTAACCCCCTCACACCACGCCCCACTGATCCTCCCACACGCGCCGTTAATCCCCCCCTCACGCGTGACCCCCACCAAAGCGACCTTGCCCCCCTTATAAGTAGCAAGCACCTGCTCGCCAGTCAATCCCCCACCATCATTAGCCCAGCTGTAGTTCAGGATAAATGCCAAATTCCCCCCACCATCAAAACTGGGTGAACCTGCAGCCCATACCCCAAACGCACATGATATTTTCCCCACTACCACGTCCCCCAACCCCCATCGTAGCCTCTTACAACCCGCCATCATTTCCGCTCGCATCAACCACATTCTCGTGGCAAATATCTCAGAAGAATCCCTGACACTACCAAAAGGTCTCATTATAGGAGACCTCGAAACTTTTGATGACCTCCCCATAGATTTTAACGACACCCCTACCAGCCTCCAATTGCCCCCTCTCCCTGAGACATTATCTGACCACCAAAAGAACGGCATGTACGACCTACTACTGGAATTCAGTGACGTGTTTGCCCAACAACCCACCGAAATCGGACAGACTGATGTAGAACAACACATCATTAACACCACAGGACCCCCATACGACAACCATCCCGTAGAAAGAACCCCATACAACATCAGGAAGAGGAACGCCAAGTCCAGGAAATGTTAGAGGCCGGGATTGCCACCCCGTCCGTTAGCCCCTGGTCTTCCCCTGTTGTCTTAGTCAAAAAAAAAGATGGGACAACCCGTTTTTGCGTCGATTACAGGAGGTTAAATGACGTAACCATTAAAGACGCTACGCCCTTACCCCAAATAGACGATTCCCTTGACTCCCTACACGGATCCAAATGGTTCACTACCCTCGAC
Source organism: Paralithodes platypus (assembly GCA_032716605.1). Classification (NCBI taxonomy): domain Eukaryota; kingdom Metazoa; phylum Arthropoda; class Malacostraca; order Decapoda; family Lithodidae; genus Paralithodes; species Paralithodes platypus. The sequence goes on along the minus strand of CM064543.1, from coordinate 19,766,108 downwards.
TTGCAAGCAGGGTATTGGCAAGTGCCTATCAAGGCCGAGGACCAAAAGAAAACAGCATTTTCCACTAGTGGTGGCCATCACTATGAATTTAACGTCCTACCTTTTGGCCTCTGTAACGGACCCGCCACTTTCTCCCGTTTGATGGAAGCGGTATTACATGGCCTAACCTGGGAAACCTGCCTAGCCTATCTGGACGATATTATTGTGTACTCACCAACCTGGGAAGAACACCTCCTCAGGTTGAGACAAGTCCTTCAAAGAATCCGAGCCGCCGGGTTGAAATTAAAACCCTCAAAGTGCGAGATTGCCCGGAATAAGGTAGATTTCCTCGGACACGTGATATCTGAACATGGTATTGCGCCAGACCCAAAGAAACTTCAAGCCATACAAAACCAACCCCCACCCACCACTGTTAAAGGAGTACGTTCGTTTCTAGGTTTAGCCACATACTACAGACGTTTCGTCCCCAACTTTGCCACCATAGCCAGACCCCTCCACCAACTCACCCACAAAGACACCCCGTTCACCTGGACACCTGAAAGAGACCTCGCGTTTAACACTTTGAAGCAAAAGCTAATCCAAGCCCCGATTGTCGCTTTCCCTGACTACCAAAAACCTTTCCGTCTTTATACCGACGTATCTCTGTACGCCATGGGTGCAGTTTTAGCTCAAGTCAGAGACGAAGAGGAACATGTGATAGCGTATGCCAGCTCCACCCTCACCCAAACACAACAGAATTACGCAGCCACCAAGAGAGAGTGCTTAGGGATCATTTGGGCACTCAGCCACTTCCGGTCATTTGTGTTGGGCGGAAAACTCGACATAATTACCGACCATCAATCTTTACAATGGCTGCGTAGGTGCGAAACCAACTCAGCCATTTTTGTACGTTGGAGGGAGACGCTAGAGGACTACGACTTTACCATACAATATCGTCCAGGCAAACTCCATACCAATGCAGACGCCCTGTCACGTTTGCCAGTACCAAAAGACCCCCCCACCAACCTAGCCGCCTTACAAAACACTGAGTTGGTATCTACCCCCATCCCCCGACATAATGCCCCCTCAGCCCCCTCCCTAATTCAATCTTGGGAAGCAAGAATCAGACCCCCTGGATACCGTTAAATGTCTTCAGGGGACTGACTCGCTGGGGAGATCAACTTGCCACAGACACTGGTCACATAATCTTGGACCCCACCATTGCCCATGACTACATGATTGCCATCCACGAGGGAAACGGCATACACCTTGGACAAAAGAAGATGTTAAAAATCTTCACAGACCAATACTGGACCCCCAACCCCTCCAAAATTGCACAACGAGTGACAGAATCCTGCAAACCGTGTTTATTGGGAAAGGATAGATCACGCACCCCAGGCCCAGCTGGTACCTTGTCAGCTACCAAACCGTTCCAAGTCCTATCCCTCGACATCATGGGCCCGTTTCCTCCTTACGCTGGCAAGCGCTATATCGTCACATTTGTGGACGTCTATTCAAAAAATTTAATAGCCTGCCCAGCTAAAGACCACACAGCCACCACAGTCGCCACACTGCTTGCCACAGAAGTATTCCCTATATTCGGTCTGCCCCTTGCTCTTCTATCCGACAATGCCCCCGAGTTTAGTGGACACGTTTGGCAACAGTTCACCCAACAATGTGGCATTAAGATTAAACACTCATCCCCATACTGGCCTCAAGGAAATGCGATATGCGAACGCAGCCATCGCACCATCAACAATCAGTTGCGAACAAAAATGATTGCTTTTAACACCACAGACTGGCCATCACAACTAAAAATGATACAATGGGGCATGAACACCTGTCCCCGAGAAGACGGTATTTCCCCTCATGAACGTGTTTACGGCGTACCCACCCTGTTACTGCCGTTCCACCACCACGCTCACCTTCCCTCCACCACCTCCACAATTGACCCATTGCAACATCTGCAAAACACCCTCCATACCACCCAAACCTGTCAGGACACCAAAACTGATAACACCAATGACAAAAACCCTTTTGCCATCCATGACACCGTAATGGTAGCCAACCTCCCTATCACCAACAAGTTAGGCCCTCGCTATGTCGGGCCCTACACCATCACACAAGTCCCAAACGCCTATCAAGTCACCATCGACTATCACGGCGTGACTCGCACGTTCCGAACTAGATTCGTCCGAGCGTTTAAACCACTCCAACCACAAGACAATACCCCACCCCACACGGCTGAACCAGAATTAAACACCCCTATTACACCATACACTCCAGCTATGAAAATCCCCACACAAACCCCTAAGGACCTAAGCCCTCCGACACCGAACAGACAGATCATTCCTCAACATACCCCCCGAACTAACCTCCACAAACCCCATGCCCCCACTATCACACCCTCTTCCACCATGACACCTTCGTTCACTTCTGATAATCAAGTACCTCCCCTGCTTATCCAAATACGAAAGCCTCCCCCCACAACCCCGACCACAACAGAAACTCTGCCGTCTAGCCCTGACATACCTTCCCCAGGCACCACACTAAGAAAACCACACACCCTACCCAAAACCAAGTACACACCCAAACACACCACACAATCTACCTCAGTAACCTCACGCTACAACCTACGCCCACGACAAAAACTTTTTAAAAGCTCCAGGAAACACACCCTGCTAACCAAATTCCGTAGGGCTGCCAGACCACTAACCTCCTCCTCTTCTTCTTCGTCGACTTCTCCTCCACAAAGGGAAAGAAGACGAATAATCACCCCTAAACACCATAAACCCTCTAACTATAGCCCAGAAGTAAAAAACCCCACCCCCGCAAGAAAACACATACCTTCCTCTTCAACCTCATCCCCTCTCAACCCCCACCAATCACCCATAACACCACCCACTTCCACCACCAGCAAATCACCAACCTCACCAAACGACACACCCCACACACGTCCCTACCCCCAACCCTCCAACTTAAATCTACACTCCCTACCCGCCCGTCTAGCCCCCCCCCCCGCATCCGCCCCTTTCCCCTCCACGATCCCCATCCCCCCACCCACACATCGACCAACCTCCTCATCTCACCGAACCTCCAACCAACCAACCCCTAAGGAATCCCCACACAAAGTCACCCCTGAGAGAACCCCCACATGTCCTTTACCTGTAAAACGTTCCTCCCCTCAATATAAAACATTGTCGAGCGACTCAAGTCCCACGACAAACTTCTACCTTCCCACCAGAACCGCCCGAGGTAGAATAATCAACAGACCCATCAGATTTAAAGACTGTGAGATAAAAATAACACCCCGTTCCGACACTAAAGACCCAAGCCACACAACATACACACCCCTTCCTTCTCACACACCTCCGTCACACAACTTACCTAAACCTATTTTGCGCATTGCCTCACTAGATTTTGCCAGCCTACAACACCGCCCAAGAAAACAAAAAAAAATCCAGACTCATGTTCCCCCTTCATCCCCAGCTCTGTTGTCAGACGTTAATCCCCCGTCGATTAGTAACCCATTCACCACACTAAACAGACCTCCTGTCAGTCCCACACACCTCACTCCGACCCCCGCGGGGGAAAGCTACAAACCATTCATACGAAAGGTTAAAGTAAAAAAACCCACTGGACACTTACGTCTACAACGCCCACATCAAGCCCGGGCAACCGCCCATCACAACACAAAGGACACATTCTTACAGGTATACATTGACCTACAAAAGAAACCTGACCGTCGCTCTCTTGCTTGGTGGAAACTTCTAAATACCCTCAAAATGACCCACCATAACTATGCTTCTTTTTACTTCACCCTTGAGGCTCGGGGACGAGCCTATAATGAAGGAGAGGGAAGTAAAATGCCCCAGAACGAGAAGCCCACCACAGAAGCCACGAACGAACACCACACAGAAACACCCGAAAGAAAGGTCCACAGAACGAAAGGACCAGCTGACCGAGCCAGCCAATTCAGACAGGCCCAAGCCCGCAGGGCTAAGCAGCTCCAGGCCGCACCTACCTACCCCTTCTAAACTGACCATTTTTCCACACCTCACGTACACTACCCCCTCGTGTCCTACATTTCTAACTACAATGATGATGAACAGGAATATACATTCATATTAAAAACACCCATGCCCTGTCCCCAGGTTGAGCCAATGCCAACAAAGCAGACAGCTATGTATGTTCTTACATCCGAGAAGATGTTATATATCTTAGAAGTTAAAACACCCACGCCTGTCCCTAGACCTCGTATATCAATTTCCATGACGAGTATAGATATATGTAACCCGTGCTCAGTCGCCCCCTTGCATTGTTCCTCTAGTAACTAAGTGTCTCTATAATATTAACTGCCACCAGTATTGATACGACATAGCGGCACGTCCTAATGTCGTATTGTGCCAAGTGCAGATCGACCAGTTTTCATCACCTTATTAGGACGACGACTATAATGTTGTCGTTCATCGATGTATTCAATCCTTAGGTTACGTATTAATATTAACATTCCCTAACCTATCTTGTCTTGCCAGACTAAGTTTCTGAAGACCCATCGCCCCATAAATCTATGTATTTAATCCTTAGTTTAAGTATTAATGTTAGTGTCTCTATAATATTAACTGCCACCAGTATTGATACGACATAGCGGCACGTTCTAATGTCGTATTGTGCCAAGTGCAGATCAACCAGTTTTCATCACCTTATTAGGACGACGACTATAATGTCGTCGTTCATCTATGTATTCAATCCTTAGTTTATGTACACATGTTAACATTCCCTAACATATCTTGTCTTGCCAGACTAAGTTTCTGAAGAATCATCGCCCATAAAATCTATGTATTCAATCCTTAGGTTAAGTATCTTTATCCGCCATTGTGTTCACCTTTTTCCAGTTACTTCTCCACAATTGTTATACGTCTTTCAATCACCTCCTTCGTATCCACAGTCCACACTATGCCAATTTGCTTCGTGTCCTACACCTCTTACACCAACCAGATTGTATAGATAACCTTAGTACCAGTATCTGTCATAAGTACCTCAAAACAATAACGAAGTACCCCTACGAACTGCCGTTTTTCTTGGTATATATTTCATAGAAAACGCAGTTCCCAGGGACAACTAGACGTGCAAAAGCTCGTGCCAACTAATAGTATCCATAACCCCTCGTACTGACGAAGAATAATACACCATGTTTTTCCCCACTTTACCCACAGTCAAGCACACACAGCCTAGTAGGTAGAGCTCTCGTCTCACACACGAGGGGTCGGGGGTTCAATCCCCGGCCGGGCGGAGACAAATTGGGCTTGTCTCCTTTCATGTGTTAGCCTCAGTTCACCTAGCTGTAAATAGGTACCTGGAATAAGTGGACGAAGTTGTGACGTCCCATCTAAGGTTGGCAAAAATGGTACAAGGCGAGATGGGTATCATATGGTTCACCTAAGCTGATGGCTACCTAAGCCTTCGGGCGAGACGGTACCGTCTATAGTGAGAATGGTACCATACAGATCCACCCTAAGCCTTCGTTTCCGATGTCGCCAATTGGCTAAATACAGACTACACACACATCCACAACCATTCCAACAGTACATAAAACACTTAACATGCATTTCACGCAATACATTCCCAGTTAAGGAGGCGCGATAATAATGAGCTTAGCTCGCATTGCGTGGATTCCCCTTGACGAACAAGTAACTGAGTCCACCTCCTTCTTCCCCCCCAGCCCCACAGTCCACATAATTCTATCTTTTCCAGACTCATATACCACCCCATAGTTGCACTCCCCGGTAGCATTTGGCTAACGTACTTTCACTGCCTTTTCAAACTCCAATATCAACTGCAGCCTAATGCCATCCCCACGCCCAGAGACCTTAGGGTCGAATTTCCCTATAGCCCCCCCTGAACTCCTCCCCTCATTAAAATACCCCGCGCTTCTCGACTCTTGTCCGACCTAGCCTCTCTCTCATACCTCTTGAAGATCCTTGATTTTTCCGTTGCTAACGCTCTCCAACCTTTTATATATATACTCCTATCCAGCCTGCCTTCCCTTAGCAGGCCAGAACAACATTAGAACTTTACTAACCCCTTGCATGCCATCTATTCTCTTACAACCTATTCACAACTCTGCACCCAATGGTCGTCGGTGCGAGGCTAGCCGCCTCACCAGTAACTAACTTCTATTGCCATACTTCCAGATAAATGTGGCAGAGTTAGCAACCAGTCTCCACCACATCCAGCAAACCATACGATTAACAACCAACCGATTAAAACCAGCTAGCCAAGGCACCTTCGGTTTGGATATTTAAGAAGACCCACATCTGTCTCATAAACAGAGGGTTATTACAAACACTGGTGATATGGCAAGCCCCTAGCCACAGCCGCCGGACGACCATCCCAGAGAGAGAGCGCCCGGCTACCCCTTTTTTACCTACCCGAGGAGGGAGACCCCACCCCCGCGGAGGTATACCTGACCCCTGTTTTGACTTCCGGGTCATTGCCAGGTAGCCTAGGAATTCTTCCTATCCATGAACTAACCATGCATGTCTAACCCCCTTACTCACCTCTCTGTACCCACAATAACCCATTCACCTGTTTTGCATACTCGGATAGTCAAATTAGCACCTCAGCTAGGCAATAGAACGAAGACTGAGCAATATAAGAGAGACGCCCCTATCACAGCTGTCCCAGTCCTCCCCGCAAAGTAGATCCAGTCTCCCTCCCATAAATACTTCCAGTATAGCCAAATAGTACCTTTTACTAAGGCTCAGTTATATCACAAATTGAAGGCTTCCTATAGCCATGTGCCACAACAGTAATCACCATCTTACCTAGTCCCCATATCTATTGAGAACTCAAATAAGTCCATAAGACTCGAGATCCCTATTGTCTACAGGGTCCAGAACCGAGCCTATAAACCTAGCTCCCGCCCCCAGTCAAATCAGTTGAAAGTTAGACACCAACCAGTGGTCACTACCCTGAAGTTAACCTCTAGCTCTGCCCTTGTGTTGTTCCTGAGTTGAGAGATTCCCGAGCCGGCAGACTCCATGGCAGAAGTTAAATAGAAGATCTGCCCATGTACAAGTCCTAACGTGCACCTTATAACCTTCACACAAATTCGTGGGTATATAAGTGTGTAGCCAGCAACGATCGTCAAGAGATCCGACTTGAGAACTTCCTACATTTTGGACCACCTGGACGGCCGAGGAACCAGTCGTTAGCCCCCAACATCACCGGAAGCAAGATAACCAGGACCAGACCCACAAATACTAATCAAGATTCATGTTACTAGTACTAAGTGTTATAGTACCAGTTCGACATTCACTTATTAACTTTTCTATGAAGTGGCTATAACCTTGCCCAGTGTAACTCATATTTAACCATTCCATTTGGGACGTACTAAGCGTATCAGTGTTCATTAATTAACAAGCGACATTGACTCTCGTAATTACCTTATTCAGATATTAAAACCCTAGTGATATCTAACGTTCGCCCACTGATTTGTGTTCTACGTATTTCTGCCATAAGAATATAAACCTTAGATCAGTACCCCCATGAGGTTACTAGAGATTCCGTGTTCTAAAATATACGCGTGTCTAATTCTAACTGTGAGCTGCTACTTGGGCACGCGACCAGCCAATAAGAGATCTAATCAGTGAAATTGAGTACATAAATATATTGAGGTCTTCCAGTATAATAAAACTTGCTAACTAAACCCGTGATCAGAAGAGTATACCTGAACGTTGGAAGTGGGAGACTAGGCTCCATCCAGATCCGCTAATGCTACCAGTTCCCTTCTATTATTTGTTTTGTACGAGAATTACTATCTTTCCATGCTCTTTATTCACTTACTTCAATAAACGTGAACGTGTGTCGTGTTACCGTGTGTTTATTTTGTGTTCTCTATTCCTCATACCCTGTATTGTGCATGCAGCCTTATATACCCAGTCAGATAGAGCCCACATTGACCAAGTTAATCCTGTAGAAAAACAGAGCATAACAATTTATTAAGAACATAAGAACATAAGAAAATGGGAGTCTGCAGAAAGCCGATTGGCCCATACAAGGCGCACCCAACCCTAATTATAATCCCAGCTTAAAAACACCATTAGGACTTACCTCACCGAAACGGTCAGAGGTCAGAAAAACAGGGATCTGCAGATCCCCACACCTGACAGATCACCTTCACACCCAACCCATCTGGTCCATATGCCTATCTAATTGTATCTTAAAGCTCCCTATCGTTCTTGATCCCACTATAGCACTTGGTAGCCTATTCCACCTATCTACAACTCTGTTACCAAACCAATATTTGCCTATATCTTTCTTGAAACGAAATTTATCTAATTTGAAACCATTTGTACGAGTTCTTTCGCTATCACTGAGCTTTAGTACATTTTTCATGTCCCCTTTATTAATACCACTAACCCACTTGAATACCTCTATCATGTCCCCTCTAACTCTGCGTCTCTCTAACGAATGTAAGCCTAATTTCTTCAACCTTTCTTTATACGGAAGATTTCTAATATTATGGATCATTTTTGTCATTCTACGTTGTACTCTCTCCAATGAATCTATGTCCATTCTGTAATAAGGACACCAAAATTGAACAGCATAATCCATATGGGGTCTCACTAATGACAAGTAAAGTTTTAAGATAACATCAGCAGTTCTGTTACTCACACTCCTAGAGATGAACCCGAGAATCCTGTTTGCCTTGTTTCGAACGCTTATACACTGTTGTCTAGGCTTCAAATCATTGCTAACAAACACACCTAGATCTTTCTCACAATTCGAGTTTTCTAATTCCATATTAGCTAGTTTATATTTAACATTTGTATGCATCTTCCCTATCTTTAATACCTTGCATTTGTCAATGTTAAACTTCATCTGCCAATTTACTGACCATTCGTGTAAGGTATCTAGATCCCTTTGGAGGCACTCTATATCTCTATCTGAATCAATAATATTGTTCTCCCCATTTTGGTATCGTCTGCAAATTTACTTATCCTACTAGTTATACCTAAATCAAGGTCATTTATGTATATAACAAACAACAGAGGACCTAATACAGATCCCTGGGGGACACCACTTTTGACTGCTCCCCATTCTGACTTCGTACCATTTATGCTGACTCTCTGCTTCCTACCAATCAGCCATGACCTAATCCATCCCAACAACCCCCCACCTATTCCATGCACCTCAACCTTTCTCATCAATCTCTCATGGGGGACTCTGTCGAAAGCTTTACTGAAATCTAAATATATTATATCATATGACTTGTCATTATCTACTGCTTCATATACCTCTGAGAAGAAAAAAAAACTAAGCAAATTAGTAAGGCAAGAACGTCCCTGAGTGAATCCATGCTGAGAAGAATTTATTAAATTAAATGTATCTAAGTGGTTTCTAATTTTACTAGCAATAATTGACTCTAGTAGCTTTCCTATGATTGATGTAAGACTAATGGGACGGTAATTGGATGCTATTGATTTGTCACCTTTTTTGAAGATCGGAACTACGTTTGCAAGCTTCCAAGCTTCTGGAACTATACCTGTCTCTAATGACTTGTTAAATAGAAATGTTAATGGGTAACTTAACTCATCCCTACATTCTTTTAATACTCTAGCATATACCTCATCAGGACCAGGCGATTTATGAGGTTTCAGTCTGTCAATTTCCTTAACCCTTAAAAAGCGGCTCACCACTTAAGTCGAGTTAAATAAAGCTGGACTATGTGGCGGCGCTCGACATAGGTCGAGTGGCAATTTCAGCACGTAATGTGGCTGAGAGAGAGAGACAAGTGGTGGCAGGAGACTAGCGAGCGTATGACTGCTCCAGACCACCGCGGCGAACCTACTGACACAAATCTCAGCTCCCTCCTCCCTCTCTCACTCGCTACATACTCAATTATGTACCGAAAGTACCGAATTACCTGCTTTTTGCACTCGCGTTGCACGGTTATTGCAAGAAAACTATCCATCATACAAGGATCGTTATGGTGTCATTCGAAAGCTCTGTTTATGCCCTTTCAGGGATAGATACTTGTTTTACGTTCTGGGTCTTATTTAGGCATGAAAATGAT
>CM064543.1:19609992-19755948 GCA_032716605.1 Paralithodes platypus | reverse complement strand
GTCAACTTGTGGAATGGGCTTCCCCAGAGACGTTATAGAGACTGCAGCACCGTTGATTCATTTAAATTCCGCCTAGGACAAATATCTCGCATCAAACCGCGACTGACTGCGTTTGTAAATGAATAACTTTATCCTCCCCTCAGTTACTAACCCATCTGTCCCCTACTAACTTCCTAGTCCTGCCACGTTAGTGGCAGGGCAGTAGTTCCCTTTCCAATGTTCCCTTACCCACTCTAAACCACTGTTTGGACACTTGATCCTCAGTGTTTTGGAGGACAAGCAACCTAGAAGGGTCACTAGATCTGTTGTTGCTTGATTTCCTTTGTACTCCTTTGTACTCCTTTGTACCTCACCCACACGTGTGACACCAGGGCCATCTGTTGATACAGTATATTCCACGACCCTTGTGTGGCAGTCGACACTTTATTTTGTTATATAAGTCTCGTATTGGGTGAATGGGTATTAATTGTCGTTACATATTCTGTTATATAGTATATAGTTTTGGTAATCGAAGGTTTAGACCGTTCCATCACCCACCTGGTAGCCTCATTTCTGCGTATTTTCAAGGTTGTATTATTTTCGGGGTTATGCTATTGCAACGCTGGTAGCCTATTGATTGCGTATTTCATTTTTTGTTTAAACTTTTGGTTCGCAGTGCTATCGCCAACCTGGAAGCCTAATTAGCTTCGTATCAACAATTTTTAATTTGTGGTTTTCGGTTAGGGCTATCACCACTACAATAACCTATTTTTGGTGTAGTGTGTCATACATATGGTTTTCGTGTTGAAATGTGATTGAAGGGGTTTTCGGGGGTGGCTCGGGGAGTGGCTGGGGTTAAGGGGTGTTTTAAAAAAGTGAGTTAGAATGTGTTTTTAAAGTGAGGGTATAGTGTTTTAAAGTAGAGTATAAATGATCTGAAGAAACTTGACGTGTTTACCATTCCCGGTGGCCCTTGGTAACAGAACAAAACGGTAGTGGCACTGCCGGTATGTTTGGTGAGTCCATGTTTGTTACTGGCGATCTGTCAATTCTGCCGTCTCTTGCCCAGCAACGAGAGCATGTGTGCGACATTGAAATTAGATGAAGCCTACAACAAGATCAACTCCCTCACCATGAAGCTGGAATCACTCCAAGAGTTTTGTAACACTCAACGTTGGAAGTACCACAAACTTCAATTGTCACCGCAACCTCCAGCAGCCAACCAACGCCCCAACGTCAACGTACGCCAACAATTCAACGCCTGCAGTAGCCACTTCAATCTGATTGTATCCGATACTCAAGAAAGAAATAGTAACTTGCTCTTCCCCCTGCAAGCTAACTTCTGTGTCGTGAGGCACACCCTTTTACACCCCAAGACACAGTAAACCCATACCGATTACCCTAGATGTCAAAACCGCATCTCCAGATACCGGCGCAGACTCAGATGACGAAGTGGGAAATATAAGAAGTCCGGCTCGTGGGAGACTCGAAATGAATACGTGGTCACATCACAGAGTTTTTGCGCCAGCGCACCTAAGACCAGGAAGCGTTTTTGTATCCCTGGTGGTGGTGTGGACAACGTATTGTGCTGGGCCCCTTTTTTTTTTTTTGCAGTTGACGGAGTAGCTAAGCTGGCCCCTGCTAATACAAATGTACGTCATCCCCACAGTTTTATTTGGATCCGAACGATGTCACAGCGAACGCCGGGTCGGAAGATTTGCTTTTAAAGTACCAGCATCTGATCAAGTCGTTTAAGGAGAAGTCATCAAGTATCATCGTCTCAGGAATCGTCCCCCGGCTTGGTGTAGAGAGCCGATGTTTACAACTTAGCCACCAGCAACAAATAGTTGTCCTAGCAACCCGTCTGCAGGATGGAAAACGTGGATTTCGTCCGACACCTGGGGACAATTTCTACTACGGAAATGACTATCTATGTTTTCGGACGAGGGAGTTCATCGTGAACCAGGTGGTAGCAGCACGTTTTGGGCGTCTTCTCAACGATGCGTTGAAGGATTTTCGGAGAATTAAATCGGGGGACTCAGCACAGGACACACAGTTAAGGAGGACCGAAGACAGCGAGAGCGGCAACCTGCTAAGGACTTAAATGCTAATCTGTCAAGACCAAAAGCGCGAATTTGGATAAAGCTACCACCAACACGCCCCAAATTCAAAACCGCCAGTGTATAACGACCGAGGACCCGAGTGTCCGCCATCGAATTTAAATGTAGATTCCGACCAGAACCAAAACATTTGATATAAGAACCAGTTTCTGTGCAGTTTCTAAAACCGCGACTTTAAAAATGTTTCCTATGGGCCAACGCGCGTAGGACATAACTACAATAACAATATTCATAATATCGCACATTATACAGGAACTAGTGTTTACTGAAAATTATGAATGTGAATTGGTATAAGCCATAATCGTGGTCTCAATACAGTAGATAGAGACTTTTTAGGCAATGGTCTTAAATGGCACTTCCCGTTGTATGGTAAGGTTTGAGAACTAAGCGCGAAATAAGGGTTAAAATGGGGAGGGGGTGGCGTTGTTATTTTGCTATCAAAGATGATTCTTATCCCAACACTCTTGTCAAAAAAAAACCTCACATTGTGAACGTCGACGCATCTTTTGTGCTAATACAGTAATAATTAAAAGGGTCGGCGAACAAAAATAATCCTTTTGCATTAATATAACAGACCTCCAGCTCAATCCCAGTGCAGAACTGACACGAGAAATGTTATGAACCAAATTTGTCAGATGTCATGTAATGGCTCACAAGATACCGTATTGGTTTGGCGACTGTTAATTTACCGTGGTGGGAGCGCTAATGTGTGTGGGGCGAGAGCTCTTACTTCCCAGATAAAATCACACCTCGCGACATGACTTGTATGACGAACGTGCAAGAGAGTTCGCTTTATCAATTTGTTCCCAACACCGACCCCTGGTAATAACGTTCTTGACATTGTACCTGTGAACAAGAAATAAGAATTAATAGAGAATTTGAATGTTGGTTGAATGAATTCAGTAAAAACAAATACAGCGCATACGATAACTTTGTTCCACTTTAAACTTTACTAGAGTAACGGAACCAAGATAGTTTACGGCCTGTGAAAACAGGATCCCTAATTTCAAGAAAGCAAACTTTCATAAACTTAGAGCCATGTTTAAAGAAACTGACTGGAGCTTTTTAATTAACAATAACGACATAAACACATCTTGGAAGTTATTCGACACCACTTACCTAAAAGCAGGTGCAATACTGCATACCATCGAAAATACGGCGGTCAGCCCATAATAATAAGCCCAAATGGTGGAATAAAGATATTTCAAACTGCCTGCTTGCTAAAAATTTTGCTAATAATAGATTAAAATCCTCACAAAATGACGAAGAACGGGTGAAATTTGTAGAGTTACGTCGCAAAACCAAAAAGTTAATTAAGCAAAGTAAAAAGACCCTAGAGTTACATATTGCGAATCCAAGTACAACAAACCCCGAAGAATTCTATAGTTATAGCTAAGAAAAAAGTAGTTCCTTCAACTAGTTGGGAACCGTTAGTCGATGAAAATGGAGAATACACAAAAGACGAAGTACAAATGAGTAATGCCCTCAATACCTTCTTTGCATCAGTTTTTACAACAGAAGACCTCAGTGATATCCCTACACCATCGGCCGATTCCCAGATTGATAATTCAGATGTTCTAAGCAATATCACTGTTCCAGAGAGAGAAGTATTGTATTGTTTAAGATAAACTCAAGGTAAATAAAAGCGCCTGGACCTGATACCATCTCTCGCCTAGAGTTTTCTAAAAGGAAGCTAAGGATGGACTCCTCTCTCCAAACCACTGACATTTACTATTCAATCAATCCTTGTAGTCTGGAACTATGCCTTATCAGTGGAAGATAGCCAACCGGTAAACACCGATATTAAAAAAAAGGCAGCCAAATCCCGTAACCCAGTAACTATCGTCCACTTAGCTTATAACCTCAGTTGTATTTAAAAGGATAGAAACGGTCGCCCTAAGAGACAGACTCGTAAATCACTGGTAGAGGAAAATAACAGACTTAAAGATACTCAACACGGCTTTCGTAAAAAACGTTCCTGGGTTACAAACCTCTTATACTCTCTTTCACGATATCCGCAACCTCTACTATGAGAGTAAAGCTGTATGTATTATATACCTTGATTTTCAAAAGGGGCCTTTGACAAAGTTCCCCACAAAAGTTTACTGCTAAAACTGAAAAGCGCATGGAATACAAGACGGGGGTGTGTTGAAGGGATAGAAAATTGGCTCAGCGACAGAAAGCAAAGAGGGTAGGTCATAAAGCGGTAAGGCATCTAAATGGACCAATGTAAGTAGTGGGGTACCCCAGAATCGTGACTAGGACCCCTTAATCTTTCTAATTTACATCAACGACATAGATGAGGGTCTCACCCTGTAACAATCTCAAAATTTGCTGACGATACAAAAATTTCAAATAGCGTACTCTCAAAAGATCAAGTTGACGATATGCAACACAATCTCGATAAATTGTCATATCTTGGGCGCCAAATATTGGCAAGATGAGTTTCAAATGGCGGATAAATGTAAAGTACGACATATCGGAATACCTAAATGAGAAAGCAAACTATTCGCGATGAACTGGCACTCAGCTTAAGAATGTAAACATAGAAACCGATCTGGGAGTAACAATATCTAGGAACCTAAAACCGAGTCAACAATGTTCGGAAGTTATTACGAAGGCAAACAAAATAATTTGGCTTTCAGAGGCAGGTCATTTGAAGCATAAATCCAAAGACGTTTATCCTAACCCTTTACAATTCCTTAGTCCGCCCTCTATCTGGAATACTACGTTCAAGGTGCTGGTGCGCCTTATTATTACCAAAAAGACATAAACAAGCTAGAACGAGTTAAACGTAGAGTTACCTAAATGATACCTAGCCTAAAGAACAAACGCATACGAAGAGCGTCCTTAGATAATTAAATAATTTCCTTTAACCCAGGGCGCAGATTAAGAGGTGCCTTAAATTCAAGTGTTCAAAATCATCAAAGGCATCGACAATATGAACTGTAGTAAGTACTGTCACTATCGACCAATCTAATTAACACGCGGGGAAATGGTTGCCAAATTAATTGGTAAATCTTTTAACTCACGACGAATCTAAGAATTTCTTCTTTCAATCGAGTTTTCAACTTGTGGAATGGGGCTTCTCCGAGACGTTATAGACTGCAGGCACCGTTGATTCATAATTTAAACTCCGCCGAAAACAGATATCTCGCATCAAACCCGCGACTGCCCTGCGTTTGTAAAATGAATAACTTTATTTTAATCCTCCCCTCAGATTACTAACCCATATGTCCCCTACTAACTTCCTATTCCTGCCACGGACATTAGTTCCAGGGCAGTATTTCCCTTTCCAATGGCCCTTACTCCACTCTAAAACCACTGTTTGGACACTTGATCCTCAGTGTTTTGGAGGACAAGCAGCCTAGAAGGGTCACTAGATCTGTTGTTGCTTGATTTCTTTGTACTTCCTTTGTACTGCTTGTGTACCTTTTGTACGTTGGTACACAGATATACAGACACCGTCAATAGTGTTCATTATTGTGTGCCTGCCTACCACTCTCTCACCATCACTCCACACAGATATACATACCACAGTCAATAGTGTTCATTATTGTTGTCCTGGCCTCCCACTCCTCTCACCATCCCCCCACACAGATATCCAGACATAGTCCATAGTGGTCATTATTGTTGCCCTGGCTTCCCCCCCACTCTCATCACCATCACCCACGGACAGATAATACAGACCACACTCAATTTGGGGTATTCATTATTGTTGACCTGGCCACCCACTCTCTCACCCATCACCCCAACACAGATATACAGACACAGTCCAATAGTGTTCATTATTGTTTCCTGGCCTCCCACTCTCTCACCACCACCCACACAGATATACAACCACAGTCAATAGTGTTCATTATTGTTGCCTGGCCTCTCCACTCTCTCACATCACCACACAGATTTCAGACAGTCGCACTAGTGTTCAATATACTGCTGCCTGTCCCTCCCCACATCGTTTCTCCCCATCAACCCACACAGATATACAGACACCGTCCATACGTGTTCAGTATTGGTGACTGGCCTCCCTCTCTTTCACCATCACCACACGCTGCTATCCAGACCAGTCAATAGTGTTTCATTTATTGTTGTGCCGTGGCCGTCGCCACTCTCCCACCCAGATATACAGGACACAGTCATCGTGGTCATTATTGTTGCCTGGCCACCCCTCTCTCCCCATCACCCCCACAGAGTAATACAGACACCGTCAATAGTGTTCATTATTACTGCCTGACCTCCCACTCTCTTTACCATCCACCCCCCAGCTCTACAACAACAGTCAATAGTGTTCATTATTGTTGCCTGGCCTCCCACTCTCTCACCATCACCCACACAGATATACACACACGTCCTAGTGTTCATTATGTTGTGCCGTGGCCTCCACACGCTCCTCACCATCACCTCCAACATATATACCGCCACAGTCAATGGTGTTCATTATTGTTGCCTGGCCTCCCACTCTCTCACCATCACCCACACAGATATACAGACACAGTCAATATGTGTTCATTATTGTTGCCTTGCCTACCACTCACATCACCGGAGTCGACCTCACCCACACAGATATACAAACACAGTCAATAGGGTTCAGTATTGTTGCCTGGCCTCCCACTCTCTCACCATCACCCACACAGATAGACAGACACAGTCAATAGTGTTCATTATTGCTGCCTTGGCCGTCCCACTCCCTCACACATCACCCACACATATATACAGACACAGTCAATAGTGTTCATTATTGTTGCCCTGGCCTCCCCACTCTCCACCATCCCCCACACAGATATACAGACCCATACAATAGTGTTTCATTATCTTTTTGCCTGGCCTACCACTCACCCCCCATCACCCCCACAGATAACCAGACACAGTCAATAGTGTTCATTATTGTTGCCTTGGCCTCCCACTCTCTCACCATCCACCCACACAGATATACAGACACACAGTCCATAGTGTTCATTATTGCTGCCTGGCCTCCACTCTCTCCACCCATCACCCACACAGAAATACAGACACAATCAATAGTGGTTCATTTGATTGTTGCATGGCCTCCCACTCACATCACCATCACCCACTGACAGATATACAGACACAGTCAATAGTGTTCATTATTGTTGCCTGTCCTCCCCAACGCTCATCCCCATCACCCACACAGATATACAGACACAGTCAATAGTGTGCATTAATGATGCCTGGCCTACCACTCTCTCACCATCACCCACACAGAGATAGAGACACAGTCAATAGTGTGCATTATTGTTGCCCCCGGTGCCTACCACTCTCTCCCCAGCACCCACACAGATATATAGACACAGTTAATAGTGTTCCATCATTATTGTAAGCCTACCACCCCCACTCTCACCATCACCCACACAAATATACAGACACAGTCAATATTGTTCATTATTGTTGCCTGGCCTCGCCACTCTCTCACCATCACCCACACAGATACACAGACACACTCAATAGTGTTTCATTATTGTTGCCTGCATCTCCACTCTCACTCAACCATCACCCACACCAGATATAAAACACAGTCAATAGTGTTCATTATTGTTCCCTGGCCTTCCACTCTCTCACCATCACTCCACACAGATCTACAGACACAGTCCATCGTGTTTCATTATTGTATGTCCTGTCCACCCACTCTCTCACCATCACCCCCACAGATATATAGACACAGTCAATAGTGTGTCAATTATTCTTGCCTGGCCTCCCACTCTCTCACCATCACCGGTCACACATATATACAGACACAGTCCATAGTGTTTCATTATTGGTTGCCTGGGCTCTCCACTCTCTCACCATCACCGCACACAATATATACAGACAACAGTCAATAGTGTTAAGTTAGTATTGCCTGGCCTCGCCACTCTCTTCACCATCACCGCACGACAGATATACAGACACAGGCAATAGTGGGTTCAGGGTATTGTTGCGGCCTGGCCTTGTTTCCACTCTCATCACCATCACCCACACAGATATATAGAGAACAGTCCATAAAGTTCAATATTGTTGCCTGGCCTCCCACTGCTCCTCACACATCACCCACACAGATTATACAGACCACCGTCAATAGTGTTCATGGGATTGTTGCCTGGCCTCCCACTCTCTTCACCATCACCAACACATCAATATACCTACACAGTCAATATTGTCCATTATATGTTGCCTGGCCTCTCACTCTCTCGAACCATCACCCACACAGATATACAGACACAGTCAATAGTGTTTCCTTATTGTTGCCTGGCCTCCCACTCTCTCACCATCACCCACACAGATATACAGACACAGTCAATCTTGTTTCACGTGGCATTGTTGCCTGGCCCTCCCACTTCTCTCACCCATCACCCAACACATATATACAGACACAGTCAATAGTGTTCACTTGATTGTTGCCTGCCTACCCACTCTCTCAACCATCACCCACACAGATATACAGCCACAGTCAATAGTGTTAATTTATTGTTGCCTGGCCTCCCACGCTGCTCACCATCACCCCCACAGATAAGAAACAGACACAGTCAATAGTGTCCATTATTGTTGCCTGGCTTCCCAATCTCTCACCATCACCCACACAGATATACAGACACAGTCAATAGTGTTCATTATTGTTGCCTGGCCCCCCACTCTCTCACCATCACTCACACAGATATACAGACACAGTCAATAGTGTTCATTATTGTTGCCTGGCCTTTCCACTCTCTCACCATCACACCCCACCGATATATAGACAGACACAGTCACTAGAATGTTTCATTATTGTTTCCTGGCCTCCCACTCTCTCACCATCACCCCCACAGATATACAGACACAGTCAATAGTGTTTCATTATTGTTGCCTGGCCTCGCCCCCCCACTCTCCTCACCATCATCCACACAGATTTACAGGACACAGTCAAGGTAGTGTTCATTATTGCTCCCTGGCGCTCCCACTCTCTCACCATACATACACCCACACGATACACATTTTACAGACTGAGTGTTCCACATAAGTGCAGTTTCAGTCTCTGTCCTAATGGCGGCATTCCAGGCACCCTGTTAAGGGCTGCTTCACTTGTCAAGTTTCATTTGAGATCGGCGCGTATAGTCCGATCCCAGGTCTTCCTCGGTCCACCCCTTGGTGCAGCTCCCTCCACCATCACAGACCATTTGTCACAATTTTGTTCATCCATTCTCTCCACATGTCAATACCATCCCAGTGTTCATTCTTTTGGCCTTGCCTCCCACGCTCTCACCCTCACCCACACAGTTATACAGACACAGTCATTAGTGTTCAGTATTACTGCCTGGCCCTCCCACTGCTCTCACCATCACCCACACAGATATACACGGACTACAGTCAATAGTGTTCCTTATTGTTGCCTTGGCCTCTCACTCCGTCACCATCACCCACAAAGATATACAGCCACAGTCAATAGTGTTCATTATTGTTGCCTGGCCTCCCACTCTCTTCGGACCATCCCCCACACAGATATACAGACACAATCAATAGTGTGCATGTATTGCTGGCCTGGCCATCCCACTCTCGTCACCATCCACCCACACAGATATACCAGACACAGTCAATAGTGTTCATTATTACTGCCTGGCCTCCCACTCGCTTAATACCATCACCCACACAGATATACAGACAGGAGTCCAATAGTGTTCATTAGTGTTGCCTGGCCTCCCACTGTCTCTCACCATCCACCCACAACAGATATACAGACACAGTCCAATAGTGTTCATTATTTTTCCCTGGCCTCCCACTCTCTTACCATCACCCACACAGATATACAGACATAGTCAATAGTGTTCATTATTGTTTGCCTTGCCTCCCACTCTCTCACCATTCCGGAGCCCACGACAGATAGTACCGACACAGTCAATAGTGTTTCATTAATGTTGCGTGGGCCTCCCACGTCTCCACTCACGCATCGACCCTCACAGATATACAGACACAGTCCCAATAGTGTTCATTATTGTTGTCCGTGGCCCTCCCACTCTCTCACCATCACCCACACAGATATACAGACACAGTCAATATTGTTTCATTTATGGTTGGCCTGGCCTCCACTCTCCTCACCATCACCCACACAGATATACAGACACAGTCAATAGTGTTTCATTATTGGTGCCTGGCCTCCCACGCTCTCACCATCACCCACAACATATACTGGGGTTATAGATTGTTAGGTGATACAGACACAGTCAATAGTGTTCATTATGCTGCCTGGCCTCCCACTCTCCTCACCATCACGCCACACAGAGATACAGACACAGTCAATAGTGTTCATTAGGTTGGCCTGGCCTCCCACGCTCTCACCATCACCCACACATATATACAGACACAGTCAATAGTGTTCCTTTATTGGTTTGCCCTGCCTCCCACTCTCATCTCACCATCACCCACACAGATATACAGAACACAGTCAATAGTGTTCATTATTGATTGCCTGGCCTACCACTCTCTCACCATCACCCACACAGAATATACAGACACAGTCAATAGTGTTTATTATTGTTGCCTGGCCTCCCACTCTCTCACCATCACCCACACATATATACAGACACAGTAAATAGTGTTCATTTAGTGTTGCCTACACCCACTCTCTCACCATCACCCACACAAATATCCAGAAACAGTCAATATTGTTTGTCAATATTGTTGGCCTTGGCCCTCCCCACTCTCTCACCATCACCCTCACACAGATATACAGACACAGTCAATAGTGTTCATTATTGTTGCCTGGCCACCCACTCTCTCACCAGCACCCACACAGATAGACAGACACAGGCAATAGTGTTCATTATTACTGCCTTGCATCCCACTCTCGGTCACCATCACCCACAGCCGATATACAGACCCAGTCAATAGTGTTCATTATGGTTGCCTGGCCTTCCCACTCTCACACCATCACCCACACAGATATAGCAGACACAGTGCCAAAAGTGGGCATTATATTTTGCCATTGCGGCTCCCACTCTCTCACCATCACCCAAGACAGATACACAGACACAGTCAATAGTTTTGCATTATTGTTGCCTGGCCTACCCTCTCTCTCACCATCACCCCCAAAGATATACAGACACAGTCAATAGTGTTCATTATGTTGTGTTGCCGCCCTGGCCTCCCATTCTCTCACCATCCACCAACACAGATATACAGACAGCAGTCAATAGTGTTCATTATTGTATGCCCTGGCAAACCACTCTCTCAACCATCACCCACACAGATATACAGACCCAGTCAATAGTGTTCATTATTGTTGCCTGGCCTCCCACTCTCTCACCCATCATCCACACAGATATGCAGACACAGTCAATAGTGTCCATTATTGTTGCCTGGCTTATCCGGACTCTCTCACTCTCACCATCCACCCACACAGATATACAACCAGTCAATAGTGTTCATTATTGTTGCCTGGCCACCCACTCTCCATCACCATCACCCACACAGATATACAGACACAGTCCATAGTGTTCATTATTGTTCCCTTGGCCTCCCCCCTCTCTCACCATCACCCACACAGATATCCAGACACAGTCAATTAGTGTCTATTATTAGTTTCCTGGCCTCCCACTCCCTCACCATCATCCACACAGATATACAGACACAGTCAAATAGTGTTTCATTATTGTTGCCTGGCTTCCGACTCTCTCACCCATTCACACCCAACCAGATAAATACAGAAAGAGGTTCCGAACCATCCGGAAACAAGGCAAGAAGATAAGCTACTTATAAGGACTGATTGAGAATAGCCGCATTTTCCTTTACCATCATTATCTCCGATAGACTGGAAATGGTGTCGTATTTCACACCCAAATGCCATAAAAGGGTGTCCAATATCAAGCCAACTCTACCCTGCCCCTCCACAGGTTTGAGGAAGTGAACAACTGGGTTAAAGTCAAGCCGATTCGGGCTTTAAGTATATATCTGTAAGCAAGTCATCATATTTCATTGGCGAGTGTTAAAAAAATTCTATCTATCTAAATGTAGTCTTAAATTAGCCCAAACATACATACGCCAAAGTAAAGATATTCACGATCATTCGAAATTGGGCTTTTGTGTATTTCCTCTTTAACAAGTAAGTGTTTATACTTATAAGAGTAGAACTAGGGCAGCTGAGAGCACCCATGAATTTACACTTTCTCCTCCACAATGCAGAACTTCTGCTTATCAGAATTCATTTATCCCCAGAGCTACTACTCTTTGGAATTCACTTCCCTCGAATTGCTTTCCACAAACTTACAATCTACAAATGTTTAAATCCAGTTGTTACAAACATTTTATGAATGGAGGATGCCTTTAGGCACACGGACCTTTTTGTTTTATCTGTGTTTTTCCTCCCTCCGTTCATTGTCTCATTGTGTGCAAAATATATATATGTTCTAATGTATAACTAGGAAACCCAAAAGGTTCACCAAACCCAAATATACGAAGCGTTTGTTGACGTTCTTAAAAAAAAAACACACAGCTTGCGTTCGCTTATACGATGCCAGGAGAGGAATGCTTCTTTATTAAACACTCTAAGTAGCATATTATGTGAATGTTTCTTAAACTAATGGAACTGAAATTGTGTACATCGATTTCTGATGATCTCTGAACTTTGAAATAATTGTAATAGTTTCGAAATCTGACCTTGATCTTTATTATAACGGAATGAAGGTTCTTGGTACGATGTTGCCAATGTAGCTGCTACCGCTAGATCCAGCGAATCACTTCCATCACTTCCATCTAGCGACATCAAGATGTGAGGAATTCTAGCGATATTCAAGTTAGTTTCCCTATTTTAAGGCATTCAAGGAATTGGAGAGATGTTTCGATTGTTAAAGATTACTCTAGATACTTCAACAAATGTTTTCTAGTGACATAAAAGTTTTTATATATATAGGCCCGCAGTACCAAACGTTCCCTTCCCTCGAAGGTATCCTTCCTTTCAAAATTCGTAGTATAGAAACATTCTTTGGGAATTGTTTGGCTTAGCGAATGCTTTCGTAAACGGTCGCCGCGACCGTTTACGTCCAATATTATTGGAATCTGAAGAGGACCTTCGACCCTTCCCTTCGATGGTCGTCGGATCCCTTCGTTTGCTAATTGAATTTTATTCTTTGTATTGTTGTTTCAATT
Source organism: Paralithodes platypus (assembly GCA_032716605.1). Classification (NCBI taxonomy): domain Eukaryota; kingdom Metazoa; phylum Arthropoda; class Malacostraca; order Decapoda; family Lithodidae; genus Paralithodes; species Paralithodes platypus. The sequence continues at coordinate 19,742,740 of CM064543.1, read as the reverse complement.
CGTAAATTAAAGGTTACAGTAGACAATCTTTAATGCAAATCAATTGCATAATGTACGAAACTATTAATATATATTAATATGGGTTACAATTAGCACATTTCCAAAGACTTTGGATATATCTTCAATGACGATGTTGAACTTGACATGAGCCGTTGTACAGGCACCTTCACCTGAGGCCTATGTCGGCCAGCCTTGAGAACTTGTAGATCGCTTCATCAGATTTTATTAGCCCGATTACTACCCGGGTAAGGAAATTCACGACATTCCATTATACTTGCTTGTATTTTGGGCTTGGAATCCTCATTTGGTGACTATTATTATCTCTCTATTTGAGGCATATTTCCTGAAATAAGTCTTGCAATTGACGAGGATGGGTGTGAATGGGATCTGCCATGTGTGGGCCTGTCAGCTCTGCAGACTCGTTATATATGTTCATTTATGGAAGTATTTAAAGTAGGCCTAGGCCTAGCCCAATCAGGGAGAACATGTTAGTCCCTATTTATAGCCTACTTTAGTAGGGTAGGCTAGGCCTATATTTTTTAATCCAATAGGTCTAGCCTATGTTAAAATAGCCAACAATAGGGTACCTAGGTTAACAAGTCCCAGATATTGAAAGAAAAAGTGGTAAAAATTTAAGAGACCTTGGACAGCCTTTTTAACTAGGCCTAGGCTAGGCCTATAATTATGTTTTGTTAGGTTAGGTAAAAAGGCCATCGTTGACTATTTTAACATAGGCTAGGCCTATTGGATTAAAAAATATAGGCCTAACCAGCCTACCCTACTAAAGTAGGCAATAAATAGGGACTAACATGTTCTGCCTGATTGGGCTAGGCCTACTTGAAATACTTCCATAAATGAACATAAGATAACGAGTCTGCAGAGCTGACTGGCCCACACACGGCATATCCCATTCACACCCATCCTCGTCAATTGCAAGACTTATTTCAGGAAATAGGCCTATGCCTCAAATAGATAGATAATAATGGTCACCAAATGAGGATTCCAAGCCAAAAAATACAAGCAAGTATAATGTAATGTCGTGAATTTTCTTACCTGGGTAGTAGGCTAATTGGGCGAATAAAATCTGATGAAGCAGTCTTAAGGACCTATCCATATGGAAGCATACAACAGGAGTTGTGATTAGATGATACAATATTATATAACGGGTACCTATGCTATGTATGTAAGAATTGCAATAAATTATATGAAATATATTGTTCATTCTTTATGCGGTACCTATAATTGTCCAAGCATCATATATTTAGTCATTTATAAAAGTAAACCTGCCTACTAGACTTTCTGTTTTTGGTACTGTAGCCTATAGTACTGTAGACAGGGCAGGTGTCAATTTGATGCACAATAAGTATTGAAAATAAATGGTTTTCTATATTAGCCTAGTCAAAGGGGGTGATCACATTACTATTAACTTGAAACCCGAAACTTTATGATATTGCTGCACTGCCACTGAATGGTACTAGATTAAAACCTGGCACTTTTCATGTAGCAGAACTGTACAGTATAAAACTTGGGGCAAATTGGTGCAGCTGTGGTAAGCAGTATCGTTAGGCTACACTACTTCAAGAAACCTATCATAGCCTAGGCCTATTCCAAATTTGTAGGTTAGGTTAACTCAGAAATCGCTTTCCCCATTAGCTAACCTAACCTTGGCTATATTAATTTGCCAACAATTTTGCATTGTTTAAAGAGTAGGCTACATGTTGATTAAATATGCAAGTTCCATGGAGATTAAAAAATACTATTTAGCCATGAAATCTTTTTCTATAATTAGGCTAGGATAGGTGACTATCCCTAGATGTCTAAAGCCGATGAGAACAATTGTGTGATCCAAACACTCCCTGCTAAATTTTTGGAAAAAAACTCGGAGAGTCGGAGGTTACCTCGCTTGGATAGCTAAAATAGATTAGTTTTATTAGGTTACCATGGTTATTATAAACTAAATAATCCACTAGCCTCTCATGCCTAACCCATCGTCCAAAATCCAACCCTGGTAACCTCTTAAGGTTAGGCTAGGCCTACCCTGTTTTCAGTAGTTTTAATATATCAAGATAATTACTTTAACAATATAGGCTAGGCCTAGGCTAAATTCTCATCAAAATTGCTCATAGGCTAGCCTATGTCCAATTTAAGCATTTCTTACTATGAAATGGAGGACTCGAAGCTTTACCTTTCCCATTTGGGAAGGGTCAGCCAGGGGATAGATAGCCTATGGCAATTTACAGCCCACTATCCTAGCTCTGGCCCTTTTTGAGTTAGAGATAGGCTAGGTTAGATTTCACAATTTATGGCCATAGGCCTAGATCTACTTGGAACAGGTGAACAGGGCTAGGCTTGAATATAACAGAAAAGCTTGCTTGATATTATAACCAAGCCACTTTTCCAGAGAGCCAAGCACAACCCAAAAAAATACCCTCATTGTTCCCTGATTAAATAACACTGTATGAATATTCCCATATTCAAAATATGTTACAGGGGGACAATGCCTAGTGAGTTCACTGCTCAATAGGTGGCGTTCTGAGAGTGAGGGTCTGAGTCTGGAGGGTGAGACGGTGAAGCACCTGAGCGAAGCAACCGGCCGCTTCAGAGATGGAGCTGTTTCGAGCCATGATGGTTGCTTCACATGTCTCACTCCCCAGACTGGAACAAGACCTCACGGGCTTCACCATGTTGAGCGGTGGAATGTACAGGCTCTCAGCCTATGCCCGAGAGGGAGTAGTTGGAATATAGAAAAAAAAAAAAAAAAAAAAAAAAAAATTATTCAGCGAAAATCCATACCACAACCCCATGGCTATTCCTAAACTCAAAAATTGATTGGTGGTTGAAGGGAAATTAGGCTAAGAGAAATTCAATGGTCCTCTGGGGAATCACTAGGGCCTAGGCTACCTTATTTTCGTCAATTGAGAATGTCCTAAATACAGAATAATAAGATTAATGCAATAAACTGGGTAAATAATACACCAGGGACCATCACTTTATTAAGATTCGATTCCGTCTGTACTCCCGTGAGGCTGCCCGAGGCAGTAATTTGTAAACAAAACGTTCCTCAGGTATACCAACCGTAAGAAATGCACCGCGGCGAGTTTGACAGGCTTACCAACCATACGTCCGACGGCATCGCACGAGAGATTCTCACAAGGAAGCAACTGGTGGTACCACCTTCACGTGCGAATCCTTCGTCGAAGGGATCGCACGATTATCTGGTACTGCGGGCCATAGTGTCTGGTGACTATCTAGCGATTTGTCAATGCTATTCTAGCATACATTTGTGATTTAGTTTATCTTACATTTTTGTCTAAATTTGCCCTATTTCTCCAGAAGACTTCCTACATGGTATAGTGTATTGTTCTAGTGATAATTAAATATTATATAGGGCTATTTTAAGTTGGCTGATGAATATGAAGCAGTAATATGCTGGACGATGAGAACACTGTACGTAAACATGTCTCGGATATCACTGATAATTTTTGGCATTTTCTGCCAAAAGCCCAAATGGCTTATCAGTGGTGGTAACACAAAATGAAGCAAATGTAAGTATGCATTATTTATCATATTCTTGTGTATTCCCTCAAAATGTATCTCAACCACCACCCTGGAGGTATGTACGAAACTAGGACTTAAAATCATTAGTCATTTGTATGAGGAGGATGCAGCCCACGTCACGTGTATTATGATGGCTCAATTGCAGAAATGGAAGAACAAGGTTGGTGTCTTGGTAATAGACAAGGTTAATAATGAAGTAATAGAGAGCGAGTATTGATATAGAATATCTGATAAAGTTTCTTCAACTCTAGCAGAGATTTGTGCAATTCTCTATGGACTATTAGATATCAGAAATGGAGAGAACATAAGAAAACATGAGTCTGCAGAAAGCCGATTGGCCCACACACGGCAGATCCCTTTCACACCTAACCCATTTCGTCCATTATGCCTATATAATTTTAACTTAAAGCTTTATATCGTTCGTAATCCCACAATGGCACTCGGTAGCCTATTCCACATATCCACAACGCTGTTACCAAATTAATGACTTGTAGAAATCCTCTTTTAAATGATGTCACAAAACAAGTTATACGGATGATCAACAATGAAGTTAAAGTGTTAGCTAGAATGTAAAAATATAAGTAGCCTACATTGTCGAGATAAACTGGTGGAATATAACTTCTCTTGCTGTCGTCATTATTATTATTCTTATTCTTATTATCATCATTATTGTTATTATTATTACATCATTATTATTATTATTATTATTATGATGATTATTATTATTATTATTAATATTATTTATTATTTTTGTTGTACTGTATTTCACTGGTAAATATCTACAATTTACAGATGGCCAATGACAAATGGCTACGGTAAACCCACCCTCAAGTTTCATTAAGATATAATTATAAGATTTTCATAAAGGTGTGAACAATTATAAGTTTTTCACGAAGGTGTGAATAATTATTAGTTTGTCATATAGGTGTGAATCTTCATTGATGACCTCAGGTGGGGATGGGGTGGGGGGGGATGGGACATAAGAACGTAAGAAAATGGGAGTCTACAAAAAGCCGATCGGCCCACACAAGGCAGATCTCTGTCACACCCAGGATCCACTTACACAGCACACCTAAGACAGCAGGTACAAACATTAGATATTATCGATTTCCAAGAGATGAACAGTACAGGAAAATATGGATAAACTTGTGTCGCCGAGCTGATGTCGTGAATCCAGAGCATGCTAGTTTGTTCTGTCCACTTTACCAAAGATGACTTAGTTGATGATATGAAAAGTCGTTTACTTGGTATTGGAAGTCCAAAGAACAAGAGACTCCTGAATAAAGAAACTGTACCGTCACTGTCTTCATAATGGTAAGAAATATATTGTGTTTAGTGTGTTGTGCAAACAACATACATTACGCAATTTTGAGATTAAGATAGTATCAATCGTAGGCTAGCGACATGGTGAATTTTTCTTATAATTCTAAGCATTTTGTGTTTCTTATAGAAAATACCAATACTCTGTGTATTTATTTTATTGTAATTGTATATTACGTACCGTACCCGATAAAGTATAATATCACAATTATGGCTATCTATTGTTAGCTATGCTATACTACACAACTAAGAACATTATTTAGGTGAAACTATGAAAATGATTAAGGTGTGGTAGGTGTACTGTATATTGTAATTGGAGGTATTGTATTATAACTATATATAATTGTTATGAAGTTTATGTTGATTGATTGTATATTAAAACACACGAAACTGGAAATCTGCATAAGGCCGACCGGCCCACAAGAGGCATATCCCGTTCACACCCAACCCATATCTTTCATGTGTCTATCCAGTTTGCACTTGAAATTGTCTACCATTTCTGAGCTAATCACTGCACTAGGCAATCTATTCCACACTTCTACACCTCTGTTCCCAAACCAGTGCTTACCTAGATATTTTATAAAGCGGAACTTACCCAATTTGAAGCCATTTGAACGGGTTATCTCGCCGTTATTAAGCTTTAATATCTCTCCCTTATTGATACCTTTCATCCACTTAAACACCTATCATATTATCTCATCTTCGTCTTTCTAGCGATATGCACACACACTAAATCTAAACTTATCTAACTTGAACTTAACTTAGTACTTTAGTAAGAAATTGAAGCCCGCTGAAACTCGCTACTCCACCACTGATCGTGAAGCTTTAGCCGTAGTATTAGCATGTAGACAGTTTCACCACTACTTGTGGGGAGTCTGTTTCAACCTCATGACGGATCATCAGCCATTGGTGTCAGCCTTTACGAAAAAGACTAAGTCGGCTCGCATGAGTCGGTGGAGTCTAGAGATGAGAGAGTATAGGTTTGACATCAGTTACAAGCCGGGTCCTAAGAATTATGTTGCCGACCAGTTAAGTCGACCCGTGAGAGCAGTGAGGTGGGAACAGGATCAGAAATGGTTAGGTAAGACCAGCGCCGAGATGAGGGAGTTGCAGTGTCAGGAGGCCCGATGGAAGGATCTCATAGTTTTCCTCGAAGGTGGGGCCTTACCTAAGCATCGCTATCCTCGAGCCACGCTCGATCAGTTTGTAGTGGACCAAGTTCTTTATTTTGTAGTGGCTATAGTCGGACGGAAGTCTGCATTACCTTCTAGTTGTGCCGAGTGAGCTGAAGAAAGCTGCGTTGAATCTGGCACATGACCAAGAGTCTGGTCATCTGGGTAGATTTAAGAGTATCATGAAGGCCGAGTCGCTGTTTTACTGGCCTAATTTACGTAGTGATGTAAGTACTTATGTTAGGGAGTGTTCGGTCTGTCAGCAGTATAAGGGCACCCAAGGACTCCAGCAGCGCTGGCAGGAATTGCCACCCGTTAAGCAACCTTTGGAGAGAGTCAGTGTTGATCTTACGGATATGACGGCAGGAGCCCAGGGGTATCGTTACATTCTGACAGTAACCGGTCACTACAGTAGATTTGTAAGGTTCTATAAGTTAAGGTCCAAGGTCTCGGCGGAGGTCTGTGGGAAGTTCCAAGAGTACTTATGCGATTTCGGGTCGCCTCAGACCCTCCTCTCTGATAATGGTGGAGAGTTTACCTCGCAACAGTTCCGAGATTTATGCACTTCATTTAATATTAAGTTGGGATATGTGACTCCTTATCACCCGCGTGGGAACAGTGTGACCGAACGGATGCATCGGACATTAAAGACGGTCTTAGCAACCTTGCGTAAAGGACTAAAGGGCACCCCTTAAGGTGGCCCCAGTATGTAGGCGAGTGTCAGCGCGTTTTGAACTGTGCAGTGCATGTGACGCTAGGGGAACAACCTCATTTTGCGTTCTTTGGTCATTACGCTCCCAGACAATTAGGTGCAGCGTTACCATCAATAGAAAATGAGGAACGCCAAGAGGCTATGTCCGTCGTGAAAGAGGTCCTGGAATAGACCTCACTGACCATGGCCAGGAAGTTTAGAGACGTGGCTAATCGGAACCGCCGGAATGAAAAGGTCAATGTGGACGACATGGTATGGATCAGGAACGAGAATCCACTACCAGGGACTAGCCAAAAGTTGAACGCAAAGTGGGTGGGTCCCTTTAGGGTTACGGAAGTAGTCCGAGACGGGCTGCGTATAAGCTAGTAAATCCCTATACGGGTGTGTTTATGAAAAGGGCCGCTGAGAAAGTGAAACCGTTCGTGGGTGAGGAGTATTGGCAGGTAGAGCAAGTTGAAATGCCGGTTGAGGAATACTATCAACCCGAGATTTTAGCACCCAGAGCCCGTCAGCCGGCCCGGCGTTATATAGAATCTTGTTAGAGTGTACAGTAGAGTCCCTGTTGTGGTCGTCTTGTTGTGTACTCCCCTGTGGCCCCCGCATGGTTAATTAATCTTTCCGGTCAAACCCCCGTGCAGCGAAACTTAACCTCTCCGCGGCACACAGGGGGTTTTCTACAGGGTAAGACTGTGCGCACCTATGATGATTTTGGGACCCATTGCCAATTTCGATAAAAAGTACATCATCGTGTAGGGAATGTTTGCGTGCATCGGCCCATATATATTTGACCCCCCAAAAAATGTCTTGGGGGGGGGGGGGAACGGTCCGTAGTTGAAAAATGTGGAGCGAATGGCACCACGCGGCTAGATTGTCATCGAGCGGCGAGATTTCCCTGCCGAATTTTCACGCGCCCAGGGGATAGAAGGAGAGGGAGGAGGGGGTGGGTTACTGCGTATTATCACGTATATCTCCTTTTTTGAGCCCTTTTAGGCTATGTAGAGTATGTATACGTGTGTAGGCCACCCATATAACAATGTTTATGACTCATAGTGACCAAAAATTGCAATATATAAGGGAATTATAAGAGAATTTTTAGGCGGGAATGAAGATGTGTTGGAGGTTTGGCGGCAATTTATGAGCCGAGAGTGTGGTTTACGCCATACATATCACTTATATCTTGTACGTAGAGCACGGTCATGCTATAATACAGACTTGTACGTATGTATACGTGCCATATATCAAAATATATACTGCATATAGACCAATTCATGCGATATTTACGCACATTACCAATGAGTTTCTATGCGTGAACCAAGGTGTGAGTGAGTTGTGCTGGGAATGAAAGGGGTAGAGGGTGTGTTATGCCATAAATATCACGTAAATCTTGTATTTAGAGCACTGTCATGCTATATTAAAGACGTGTACGTATGTAGGCGTCCCATATAACAAGGAATATACCGCATATAGACCAATTGATGCGATATTTACGCAAATTGTGAATGTGTTTCTAGCAGACGGAAGCCTGAAAGGGTGGGTGGGGGTGGCTGGGTAGGAGGGAGGCTAGCAGGGAGGGAGTGAGTGAGTGAGTCGTGGAGAGAAGGAAGGCAGGCAGATCTCTAGATAGATAGCCAGCTTTGTGATAATTGTGGAGGCGCCCGAGGCGTATGGATGTCTTGGTATTTTGTACCTTATGTCTACCAGGTGTCTGGTGTTTGTTGCCACCAAGAGTTCTACAATAACATGAGTCAGGAATGGAGAGAGAGAGAGAGAGAAACTGAGACATGCGTATGTCGTACGTATAAATGGACTTCAGAATTGCATTTTTATGCAAGCAGACATTGCATTTTAGACACATGTGAAGTACCACAGAAACATGTAGGCCATTGACTGTAAATAAAGTACTATATTATAGACCACCAACGAGGGTGGTCAGTAAACACAGGCAGATTGCCTTTTGTGATAGAGGGCTAAATATAGACTGGTGTCTCCTTACACTTGCGAAAGGATAGATTGCCACCAGAGAAACTTATACTTATTTATTTCCAAGTAATATGCAATATAAATGTATATTCGAGACCTACTGCAATTATTTGTATGACAGTCATGACTATGTATAATCCAATATACGCGCGTAGGCGAGACGTAAGAAAGCTGGTTGAGCAATTTTCGACACCCACACAGTTATTATTCATTTTTATTTACAATATTATACAATACAAATTATTTGTGAAGAGAATTTTATCCATTATTGTATTTATACCAATTTTGTTCCCAGACAGAGCTGCTGTAGCTGGAGCATCAAGGAGCGGCAAGGGTCACCGCTTGACCGTGTGAAAATGAGTGGAGTCACACTGAGAGGGGCAATTTTGCTGAGTGTTTGGGCAATTTTTGACAGAATAAAGTTATATAATTACTAATTCTTGACAGAGACAAACTTTTATAAACCTTGGCATGATATAATTGATAATCCCATCAATTTACAAACGTAAATTGGTGGGATAATTTTTTTTTTTTTGTATATTGTCATTTCGATTGTAGACACAAAGTTTTAGTGATATTTGGTATGAGCTCCTGTGGCATGGTTGGTAAGGTCGTGGATTGGAAAACTCAGAGTGTGGTAGGGTAGTGGGATCGAATCCAGGAGGGGGTTATGGGGAAGGTTTTATATTGTCTAGAACATTTTTGATAACAAAAATGTTTTACAAGATCATGCCATTGTATTCAAACAATATGAAATATTCATAGAATATATCATATTGTAAGAATACAATGACATGACCTTGTTTATTTTTTATTTTGTTTATTGTTTTATTTTATTATCTTAGTAGGTTTGACAGGATTTATTGAAACATTTATTTTTGTACAATTCATTTGAGGTAAGAAAATAATTATATACACATTACTTAGGCTAATAACAAACATATATATTGATATACTAAAAAAATAAGGCATATTACAATCATGTAAATCTTTGAAACTTATAAACTAAATAATGAAACATACAATTATATAATGTAAAAGCTATATCACAGGGACATCTTTGGAACTTATACATTATATAATATATGTTACATTATGAGGTAGCGTGATCAATTAGGTCAGGTCAGGTAAGGTAGGGCGCGAGTCCAGGGCAGGGCAGGGCAGGGGGCGAGTCCAGGGCAGGGCAGGGCAGGGGGCGACACTCAATAATTCTTGAAGGTGTGGTAGTCCCTGAAGCAGTCACCCAGGCAGAGTGGAACTTTGCACTCGGCGCACATTGAGGTGACTCTTTTGGTGACATGGGGTTTCCTGACACTGGTGCTGCAGACGGTGCACTGCGCCTGCCTGCGACGAGTGCCAAGCATCTCGGTGTTGATTGGGTAGTGTCTTTCGACACCCAGCTGGATGCGGTCAGGAACATGATCCCCACGCCATGCCGTACGTCTGTGAGTGGTGGTGCCATACTTCTCCAGAAGTTGGTATGAGACGTTGTACACGAACTCCCGGAATTTCAGCTTCTGGTTTGGGGACATATCCTTCTTCACCAACCACAAGTTGTAGGCGTTGAGCATCGTGATATCAACTAGGTGGAGGAAGAGCTTGTGATACCACTTCACAGTCTTCCTCAGACACTCAACGCCTGACAGCTGACAGTCAGACTTGTCCACCAGGCGCATGTTCTTAGTGTAGTCCACTACCATGTCGGGCTTGTAGATGGTCTTCCTGGTTCGGTAGTGGATTTTGCCAGAATCCATCGGGCACCTGTGTGGACGGTGGAAAGCAGGTGGACGTCTCGCTTATCCTTCCACTTCAGGGCTATCAGTTTCCCACACTTCTCGAGCTGCTTGAATTTCTGCCCCTTTCGTCGCCTTCTTCGCACATGCCTCTCGCGGTGTTCCTGGGCCAGGTCGTCTTCTGAAGGTGTGTCACTGGAGGAGGCATCTGTGAGAGGAATGACATTACCTGTGAACTTTGGCATAAACTTTCTTGTCTTTCTGACAGTCACACATGACCCCGTTTGGTTGTCATGAAGAAACTGGCAGAGAGCAGGAGAAGTATACCAGTTGTCAGTGTAGATGATGTGGCCTTTGCCCAGGTAAGGTGCCAACATTTTCCTGACGATGGCACCTGACATGCCCATGGGGTCATTGGCAGCGGCTTTCGGTATGTCAATGTCAGTGCCTGTGTACACGATCATGTCAAGCACTATTCCAGTTTCGCAGTCACACAAAACGAAGAGCTTGATTCCGAACCTATGCCTTTTCAAGGGGATATACTGCTTGAAAACAAGACGTCCTTTGAAGAGCACGAGCGACTCATCAATCACCAAATTGAGGAAGGGGTAAAAGTATTTCCTATACCTCTCCAACAACATGGTGAACACATCCCGAACTTTCCATATCCTGTCAATCCTGTTAGGATTTTCGTTGTCTGCAAAGTGCATAAATCTTAGCAGCAACAGAAATCTGTCACGAGTCATGAACTTATTGAAAGTTGGGGTGGCGATGAGAGGGTCGTGCTTCCAATAGTGTTGCAACACATGCTTCTTGATCAGAGGCATGAGGAACAACAAGGCAAAGAACGTCATAAATTCTTCCACAGTCGTATCCACCCAGCCTCGTATTCTCGCTTTTGGAGAAAGGACGTCCAATCTGCCAAACACCCACCTGTAGTAGGCGTTTGTTTGGGCAACGATGTACGTCATTACCTCCATATCGAAAAAAGCGAGGAAGAAGTCACTTTCGTTCGCTTGATCGTCACAGGGCCAGTCGTCAGTTGTTCCTGACGTCCCAGGATTGAACTGGGGCACGTCAGGTACAAAATTGACCCCGTCAGACCAATCGAACGAAGGCAGCCCAGGGATCGGAATGTCGTCTGCGTCGCCTTCATCGTCTGAAATATCGCTTCCATGGTCGCGATACAGCACTGCATCATCATCACCCTCCTCTTCACTTGACAGACGATGCCCTTCCTCATTCTCGTCACCGACGTCGGACTCACTCCCACTGTCCACTCCCAAATCCCCCCACCCTTGGTCCCGTGCTAGGGCTTCGTCGTCGAAACCCGGGCTGCCAATGCCCTGCGAATCACCATCAAACAGCAGGGCGGCATACTTTGATGGTGTCAGAGTTTTCCGGGTCACTTTAGCACGTGCGGGAGTCTTATGGACAGGGACAGCAGAGGCGGTGGCAGGGGCAGCAGTGGTGCGTGGCCTTGATGGCAAGATGATGGTAGTGCCTGTCGCCCTTCTCTCTGTTCCTTGGGCAGGGGCGGCAGGGGCAGCAGGGGCAACAGGGGCAGCAGGGCCGGCAGGGACACCAGGGCCAGCAGGGCCAGCAGTCACTTTCCCTCTCCCTTTCCCCTTCCCCTTCCCCTTCCCTTTTCCTTGGGCAGGGGCAGGGGCAGCAGGGGCGGCAGGGGCAGCCGGGCCAGGGGCGGCTGGTGGTGGTGGTGGTGGTGGTGGTGGTAGGGGCACTGTGGCTGGCGTACGGGTTCTCTTCCCTACGCCCGTGCCTTTAATTTTTCCTGCCCCCGCAGGTTCTGCAGCCCTAGGGCGGCCTCCTGCGTCGCTAGTACCGGTGGCAGGGGTGGCAGTGGTGGCAGTGGTGGTGGTAGTGGTTGTTGCAGTGGCCTGGGTCGTGGTGGCAGTGTCCCGAAACACCAATGACCTCTGTACCTTTGTCGTGCTTTCACGTATTTTTCGTGCTTTGGGTGCAGGTGTTTCATCCTCCAAGCTGTAGGGCGTGTCGTACTGGTAGCTAGGGTCTTTAGCAGCCACCCTCTGCCTTCCACGGCAGCTAACACCACCAGAAGGAGGGCTGGTTGTGTCATCAGGGAGCGAGCGTGAGGGACGTGTGGGCTCCATGACTAGTGCTTGGTTACTGGCGCGGTGGTCCTTGCACGAGTGCGGGGCGAGCGTTTGGCGGGGTGGTGTCGAGAGTTGACATGTAGTACTATACCCACACCAATTTTCAGCCGCCTGGCTATAAACGCGCGGTTTTGGTACGCGTTCAAAAGCTCTGCTCTTAAGAGTCTCCCCGCAGTCCGCCGGGGAAACTCTTAAGAGTCTCCCGGCAGCTCCCGGGTTAAGAGACGTAGGTGCCTAGGTTATGTAGAACGTCATACAGGTGATTGGGACTAGGGTGGTGGCATTCCCATCAGGACGAGCTGTTGGCTCTGAGTACCTTTATGGTTGACTGGGGTTATACTCCTTTCGTCCAGAGGCTCAGCCAGTGCACAGAATGTGAAGGGATTCCCACGATACGGGCGTCCACGCTGCTCTCTAGTCTGGTCTCCTGGAGTTTTCCAAGCAATAAAGGGGTGGAGAGAGGCTGTCTCTACGGGGACAAGATAGTGCCTGGTTGGTACTCTCCTGAAAAGGAGGGACACTTTATAGAGTGGTATAGTGCTTTGTTGATGAAGGAAGGGACGCCCCACAGGCAAGAGTACAGTACAGTAATGTTTCAGATTCTAAGACGTTGGGTATAGACTGCGAGCTCTGGGCATGGTAAGATGCCAGGCGGATCAGAAATTCTGCTGTAATAAGTTAAGGCTGGATTAATTGGTAACTGTATAATGTTTATGTTGATGAAAGAGTGAATGAGGTAAAAAGTCTTCAAAGAAAAGGTAGAGCTGTGTAACGGGAAGAAATTGTACTTTCCCTTTTGGTATATGTTGTAAGGTTTGACTTAACTGTAAGATTTTTTCCCCTTCATTCACTCTTCCCTATATATAAGGGAAATGTATCGTTTAAAGAGGGTTAAGTAAGTAAGTAAAGTAAGTAAGTAAGTAAAGAGGTATTTAGCCTAGATCAGGAGAACTAATATTCTCAAATCTATCTAAAATACTTTCAAGCCTAATTTATCCTTTCACCCCTTTTGTTATTCCCTGTAAAAATCCTTCCTTTTCGAATTTAGAGTAATGCCCCCTTGTGTAAAACGACCGCCAATTCCTACCCAAGCGACGCCACCCTTTGTGGTCACCCTCCCCTTTTTTGGCGGGATCCCTGGCACTGGCCCTCGGCCCCTCACTGTCGTGACCCCAGGCCTACGAGAGAGACACCTACCTACCCCTCAGTCTCTGTCATCATTCCCCGCTTCTTCTCCGGACTTAGGCTTCCTTTCCCTCCATTCAGAGGTTCGTAATTAAGGTTTATAGTGTTATAAGGTATTGCTTATTCAGTTAAGTAAGTACTAGATGTGTAATGTAGGAGATATTACTGTGATTGACAAATTTGTGAACTCGAGCCTACCATCGGGTTGGTCGACAGGCACCCCTCACCTGCCAAGTGCCTACAACCATTCAAATTCCCCCATTATCATTGTGTTCAGTAAAACTTAGTCTGTGCACCTTTGCTAAGTGTTATTCTGATAGTTTAGACTTTGTTATTCCAAATTAACTTTGTGTGTAATAATTTCAGTCAGAGGGACGCCATTTGATGGCCTTCCAATTCTTGTGTTTTTCCATAATTCCCGACCAAACTTAGGCTAGCCTATTTTGCTAGTTTGTCTTTCACCGTTTTACATAATCCTGAGGTAGTGCGAGAACACCAGTTAAGAGTAGAATTGAGGACGAAGTTGATTAAAATGCTTTTGAAGCTTGACCGCCATTTTAGGATTTAGACCATCTCGCATTTTGGAGAGACGACCAGGTTGAGTAAATTACTAATGTAACAGTTGTATTGTATGTTTAGAACTTGTTCATTACTTTGAGTTTATAAAACCATGCATTTTGGTAAATATGATTGTATTTTAACGTATAAATCAGGAAAGGACATTCGTTTGAGATCGTGTCCTTGAGTTTTGTTTACCTTTCGTGTCTCCGACGTTCCAAAGTTAGGCCTATTCAGATAAGTATTTATAACTAACGTCTCCTAGGCCTGGTTTTTGTTCATTTTAAATGTTTTTACTGGGTTATAATGTAAAGAGTTACTTGTTATCTTGATTTAGAGGTCCTCATTTTCCAACCCCAGTACTGTCAAATTTCGGACCCCCATTGGGTCGGGTTTATTTCAGATGATTATTTGTTCTTACCTATTGTTACTTAAAGTTAACTAGTGAAAAGGCCATTTAGGTATGGGTACTTGCTGAATTATTATGGTAGGTTATATGATTTTACATTTTAATTAGGCTCTAACTTTCACCTAATTGGAAGTACAGTAGGCTATTATTAATTATTGTGCTTTTAGAGTGTATTATGCATATTGATTGCTATGATATAATTATGTTTGACATGGTCTAATGAACAGAGTTGCCTTGCAAGGGATGGAACGCTGTAGTGAGATTCTGGGCAGCTGATTTCAGGGGATAAGTGACTCGAGTTACAGTAGGAATAACGTTAAGCTTTGTTTGAGCCTTGTGTAGCACCCTCCGTGTCGAGCAGTGCAACCTGTTAAGTTTGACCATGACAATTACCTTTGATTTATGCCATTATTGTATTGATTTGACTCCATAGATATGCTGTGTAATTATGTAAATTCCCAATTGTGTGTAGAGTACTGCTGAGTAACATATGTACCTGTACTTAATGAGAGGATCTTTGGATGCCTTAAGAGATTATTTCGGTACTGTACTGTAATGTCATAATTTGATCTGTCATTGTATTTCTGTACTTATATAAGCTCATCTATTTTTATACGTTAATAGGAATCCATGTATTTTTATATGTTTATATTAGCCTATATTTTTATATGTATTTGTTTTAGTATTACTGTGTACCGTAATTAGGATATTGATTAAACCCATTATTAAGGGTTAGCTATATGTCAACCGAGGGGTAAGAATGTATTCGACTTACCAGGGAACCAGTTTGGGACGGAGTCGATGTGATGCTGAATTGCTGATGGCGGAGAATCGGAGATTCACCCCTCCCATTGGCTGAGTGCAGGATGCTGAACTCGTGTACTGTACGAAGGTTCAAGGACCGCAGGAAGACGTATGATTACCCCCTATATCCCAGGATACGGTAGGCCGAAGAGACGTAAAGGCCAGCCTGGCCGATACCGGTATCTAGCGGAATTGGGATGTATAATACTGAGAGGAATGGGGTGGATACAGACAGCAAGATTTGAGTCCTACTCCTAGGTTAAGAGACTGTCCCCGTACGGTAATGGATTGGTAATGGATTAGATACGGTACCAATGTTAAGAGTTGTAAACGGTAAAATGTTCTTTATATTAATATCAAGCTTAAGATTACTGCAATATGTTTGTATCTATCCTCCCGTACCTATTTGGATCTAAATGTGTTGTCAGGATGGTAAATCGGAGCCGTCAGTATTAAATTGGTCTAAGAGTAGTACCAGTAGCCTAACCGAGAGTTAAAGTCTTGTCAGCCAACATTGAAGGTGAAGTTCTTGATTGGTCTTTGCTAGCCTCCGATTTATCATACTGTCCTAATTTACCTGAATAATGAGCATGAGTCACGATTGCAGAAAGAATAAGAAAACCATGGGGACGGCCAGTTCACCTGAAGGTGGGCGATCAAATAATTCAAATGAATTACCGTTCCCAAAAACATCCTTATGTGATATCTAGAAAGTAGAGAATATGCTAGGTCTCAGTGGGGTTTTTGTGGTTCTTTGGTCTTATCATCGTGTCGGAGTTGCAGCCTTTCCCCTTCCTCGAAGGATGTTGGATGTGGGTCAACCAAACAGGGTTGTCCTCTCGTTAATTAGAATGCAATAACGGGTTTGTCGTCATCTCTTCCTTTCTATCCTTGAGTACCTATTTTCCAACTTCGCAGCTTAATCCTTCTTTTTCTGTCTCTCCCTCTCTCTCTTGTTCACAGCAGAAGGGAAAGTGAAAAATTAGAGATATCCCCCCCCCCCCCCGTTACAACCCCACCTCCAGGCCAAACGGACTCAACCGCCATACAAAACCCTAACCCTAGGCGCCTTTCTGATGCGCAGCCACACCACCGACCAGGCACTGAGAAAAGGGGCCTATATGCTCCCGCCGATTTTCATATAGTATCTCAATTTAGAGCTGTTCCTTGGTGCCAATAGGCAGAAGGACAGTCTAGAAGATTGAGGGCTCAGTTGAAGAATTGTTCCTATTTGATCGATGGACGTAGAAACAATTGTGATACTGTAGTCACTCACCAATATTAATTATTTTGAGTGAGTATCAACAAGTCCAGTTATTAGACCCTTTCAGTGTGAAGCAAGCTAATATCCTCTCCCTACCCCAACCCCGGTGCTATTGTGGATCTAAGTACACTACTGATGTGGATAGTGGCTTTATCCGGGATAGACCAAACCGCAAGAAACTCATCAAACCGCAGTTCTGCACCAAAGTTCTTTCAAAGACCAGAGTAGTCAGTTCACCCCTGCGTTAACTCGATTCTATTTTACCACGGCGATGGCTAGGTAAATAGTATTTAAGGTCCCAAACCAAAGAGCTCGAGTTAAACTGTGCTAACCCAGTCACGACAGGACAACCCCCCCACGGCCAACAAATCTGCAGTCAGACGTAGTGGAGCCTCGTTCGTGCATCTATTATTGCTGTTCTGGACCATTGTTGTTCTAGCTTTACGTATGCGATATTCTTGTGCAAATAAACGGAATATGAATGCACGTCTTGTGATAATTACCCTTTATTCTCTTTCTGTGTCTGTGGTAAAACAATAGTGACTTCTCCAGTTAGGAAGAACCCACATAATCAAACCAATTAAACCCCAGTAAAAACCTGGCATAACAGGACCCAATACAGATCCCTGGGGGACACCACTCTTGACTGATCCCCACTCTGACTTAGTACCATTTATGCTGACTCTCTGCTTCCTACCAATTAGCCATGACCTAATCCATCCCAACAACGACCCACCTATTCCATGCGCCTCAACTTTTCTCATCAATCTCTCATGAGGGACTCTGTCGAAAGCTTTACTGAAATCTAAATATATTATATCATATGACTTGTCATTATCTACCGCTTCATACACCTCTGAGAAAAAACTAAGCAATTTAGTAAGGCAAGAACGTCCCTGAGTGAATCCATGCTGAGAATTTATTAAATTAAATGTTTCTAAGTGGTTTCTACATTTCCTACCAATAATTGACTCTAGTAGCTTTCCTATGATTGATGTGAGACTAATAGGCTGGTAATTGGATGCTATTGATTTATCACCTTTTTTGAAGATCGGAACTACATTTGCAATCTTCCAAGCTTCTGGAACAAACCGGTTTCTAATGACTTGTTAAATAGAAATGTTAATGGTAACTTAACTCATCTCTGCATTCTTTTAATACTCTAGCATATAGGCTACCTTATCCGGACCAGGCGATTTATGAGGTTTCAGTCTGTCAATTTCCTTAAGCACATCATTTCTACTTTTTGCCTCCTGTCGCTGCGCTTCTTGGGTCAGGCCCCCACCCTGTAGGAATTGTTTTTTACACCATACCCGAAAGAGGATTTATGGAGCTCCGATCTTACTCTCAACCATCTGAACAATTTTACCAGCACACCTAAACTTCGTTAGATGCGGGAATAGCCTCCCGAAAATATCAAGACCTGGTGGGGGCTCGAATTCTCGACCCATGGGTTGTGAGGCAGACACCTTACCAGTTAGACCAATAGATATATCCCACTTGGCCTGGTCGGCTCAGGGTATTTCCGCATCTGTTCTGTTTAGGCTAGCCTATTTTCACTGACTTTACACTAGTAACCGTACTTAACTTATTTTCTATACTATCGCTATATACCTTACGGACTTCTGGAAACTGTGCCAAATTGTCATTAATTAGTGAAAACGGAAAGAAATTGATTATTTAATGTACTGCACATTTCTAAATCATTTTCTGTAATTTTTCCTATCGAAGTTTTAAGGGGACCAATTACATCTCTAACCTTGGATTTATATAGTTGGTAAAAAGCTTTAGGATTATGTTTTGAGTCATTTGCAACCTTGATTTCATTTCTTTTCTCTATCCTAATATCCTTTTTTACCTGTCTTGATAAATTGTGATAGTCAGCAAGTAGGTGAATTTCGCCTTTCTTAATTTTTCTATATATTCCTCTCTTTTTTCCTAGAAGGTCTAATAGTCTATTATTCATCCATTTGGGTTGGTTCTGTGTTGATCTAAATTTTCTTTAGGGGATATATTTATTTTGCGCATTGAATACTGACTTGATAAAATTATCGTATGTATCTAACAAGTTTGATGTCTCTTCCTGACTTAAGCTAGGGGTAAGGGGTATGGGGTACACTCATTTGGACACCTGGATAGACTTAATTTTTTGACCACAGGGTCCGCTAATAGGGCTCTTCTTAACCAACCATAATTGGCTTTTCTAAAGTCAGGTATTAGTGTCGTATTCTCTCTGGAATTACCTTTACATTGTATATTAAAATACACAGAATTGTGGTCGCTATTTCCTAGGTGGTCCCCGATTTCTACATTATTTATCATATGTTCATTGTTACTGAAAACTAAACCGAGAATATTATTACCTCTAGTCGGCGTATCTATGAATTGAAATAAAAAACTATCTTGTACTACCTCAAATTCCTCAATAAACTCCTTTGAATCAGTGTCGCCTATTTGATGCTGCCAATCTATATTCGGAAAATTAAAATCCCCCATAATGCACACATTGCTAAACCTTGATGCTATTTTAATTTCCTCTCATAAAGATGTTCCGTCATTTCTACTCATATTTGGCGGTCTATACATAACTCCAATAAGTATATGGTCTCACTACCTTCGTTAACCTCTACCCAAACACTTTCATTATCATTATTTAGTCTAATACCAGATTTAATACAGCTTTTTAATGTACTCTTGAAACACTGCTATACCGTTCGGTCATATTTAACCCTCCAGCCCCGGGGGCTATAGCTTACGACTGTGCTCCGGTACCGGGTGTTTTGACGATCTTTGGCCTATGTTAACTACTCTGTAAGTCAATGAATATGTCATGTAATGTTGTGAATAAAAAAGAATAATGTTCCACAAACCTTCCTCTGTCGAATGGCGTTGAGTAGAGGTCTCTAGCCCCTCTGGTTGCATAATGGTGAGCGCGGGAAGACGAGTGCTTTTCGGCGGCAAATTCTTCCCGCGTTCGGACGCGTCGCCCCGGCCATGGCTACGACGCACCTAGCCGCTCGCCGCGCCAAAGTATTTATCTCCCTTAGACGATTTTAGTGTTTGATATTGAGAATGTGATGTTTATTTGATATTTTCTAGTTATTTTGAGGCCAATTATATAAAATATGTTTATTAGGGTATCACTGTCACTGATATTGCTAATTTTCACTCGATACCGTACATTTGATTAGTAATTGAGGTAGCTTATTGTTGTATTAGGCACTGATTATTCGTTATCACAGGTGTTTATTATACTTTGGCCATCAAATATTAGGTCTTGTGTCACTTTCACTTTGACAAATATGCTTTAGAGAGTGTCACTGTCACTGATAATGCTCATTTTCACTCGATACCGTACATTTTATTAGTAATTGAGGTAGGTTATTGTTGTATTAGGCACTGATTATTCGTTATCACAGGTGTTTATTATACTTTGGCCATCAAATATTAGGTCTTGTGTCACTTTCACTTTGACAAATATGCTTTAGAGAGTGTCACTGTCACTGATAATGCTCATTTTCACTCGATACCGTACATTTTATTAGTAATTGAGGTAGGTTATTGTTGTATTAGGCACTGATTATTCGTTATCACAGGTGTTTATTATACTTTGGCCATCAAATATTAGGTCTTGTGTCACTTTCATTAGTTATATGATTTGTAAACGTTTTATATACAATTTATTGTGTCTTTTTTCACTGATTTATATATTTCTATAGGTTCTAATCATATGAATGTAAACGTTTTATATACATATTGTGTCATTTTCACATATTATTATGGTGTAATTGTATTTGTATCAATGTTCTCATAATACATGACTTTTGTATTACAATACATTGGTTTTCTTCCACTTTTTGCCTATATATAATTATAGTGTACATATTGTCATTTTATTTGGCAATTTCAGTATGATTATTAGAACTCCAGCTTGGAGTGGTAATCAAAGAAGCAATCTACAGCACAGAGTGCCACCTTGCACTCCACACACTCCAGGGTTGACTTTTTACCTGACCTCGGCTTCACCCTGCTGTTGTAGCAGACATGGCACCGCTTCTGCTGTGTTCTTCCGGATTCATTCTGAGGCAGGGAACCAAGCCTGTGCCTAATCAAGTATTGAGCAGACTGCAAGCGGTCAATAACGGCGGGCCCAGGATGTGCCACTGCCCTCTGTGGCATAGCATACTTCTCCAGGAGCTCCGTCAACACCTGCTTTTGGAACCTCCGCAGGCTATTGAACTTCATGGGTGTGTTCACATTCCGAAGCTTGTATATGTTGTAGGCATTCAGAACTGACATGTCCACCATATGCAGAAAGAACTTTTTGTACCATCTGCACGAGGTACGCAGGCAGTCAATGAAGCCTATCTGCATGTCGGACTTGTCCACCAGCCTCATGTTGATGTTGTAGTCCAGGACAGCATCGGGCTTGGTCACCCTGGCCTGGGTGCGGCGATCCACCTTGCCAGTCTCCACCATTTCCCCCTTGTGGATGGTGGTCAGGAGGTTGACCTTCCGCTGGTCGTGCCAGTGGATAGCCAGAATGGGCCCCGACTTCTTCTTGAACACATCACCTTTTTTGGTCTTTGGAGGGAAAGGTGGCATGCCCTTCCTTTTCCCTCGTACTGTGCCTACAGTCCCCGTCTTGCGCTCATGCAGGTACTGTGAGAGAGTGGGGGACGTGTAATAATTGTCCGTGTAGAGGACGTGATTCTTATGAAAGTAGCGGTCCATCATGGCTTGCACCACTGCTCCGCCAAAGCCAATGAGGGGGTCCACAAGCAAGTCCCCTTCCTTCCCGCTGTAGACCAGGAAGTCCAGGACATAGCCAGTTTGGCAGTCGCACAGCACAAAGAATTTTATGCCAAAGCGATGTCTTTTTGAGGGGATGTACTGCCGGAAGCTGAGTTTTCCCCGGAACAGCACAAGAGACTCGTCAATGACGACCTTGCGGAAGGGCTTGAAGTAGGAGGTGAAGCGTTCTCGCATCATCTCATACAACGTCCTAATCTTCCACAGCTTGTCTGGGAGGTGGACGTCAAGGTTGGTGACAAGATGGAGCGCTGCGAGGATATCAAGGTACCGGTCGCGAGACATATATTTCCCGAAGGCAAGGGTGGATATCAGATCATTGGTGATCCAATAGTCAGGCAACCTATGCTTCTTGACATGAGGCATTAGCATGGTGAGTGCCAGGAACACCATGAACTCTTTATGAGTCACTGGGGTCCACTGCCTCATGTGGCCCTTGGTCACCTTTCCCAAAAAGTGGACCTGGAATTGGTGCTGCTTATTTGTCTCTTTGACAACATAGCCTACCACCTCCTCATCAAAGAAGGCCTCAAACAGTTCGTGTGGTGGAGCATTGGGGCCTGCAGGAAAATTGGGGGTAACGCCTGAACCCTCCAGTACCTCATCAAAAGCTGGCACATCAGGGTTGTATGCATCCTCATCAACTACGTCTTGCCACTGAAAAACGTAGAATGGGTCTTGTCTACGCTGACGAGGAGCTCCAGCTGGTGGCCCAGCACGCCCACCTCGGGAGGCGCGCACCCTAGGGCGGCGAGGGCGGCGGCCAGGGCGGTGGGCAGCACGACGGGCAGCACGACGCCGGGCCAAGCGGATGGGTCGAGGGTCGTCGATGTCCATATAGTCATCGTCAGAGTGGTCATCTTGCCCTGACGGTGGACCTATGTAATCATGGCCAGAGTCTTGAGAGAGGTGCCCTTCATCATCAGTGGCCCCCACATAATCTGGCGGGGAACCAGTGATGCGTGGGCGGCGTGCGGGTGGGCGAGGTGGGGAAGGAGTGGCAGGTGAGGCTGTGTCCCCCCGAGGTCCCGGGCTCCTTGGCCTGCGACGAGTGACAGAAAGCAATGTTTCACTGTCACTAGGGCCAGGTATTGGTGATGCGAGCTCAAAGACTTCTTCAGGAAGACATGTTGAAGGCGGGAGAGGTGGGGAGGACCATGGGGAAAGTTGCGGGGACGTATGGCTGGGGCCGGCCGGGGTGGACGCCGCGGGAGCCTCGAACAAAACTCTCTTACTTTTCTTAATTTTCTTGGTATATTTCCTACCTTTCCCCTTTTCGGCAGCAGTATGTCTCCTGTCGGGGGACCTAGGAGGCAAATAGGCCGAAAGTGTGGGGTCCTCAACCCTTGGCAATGGTGGGGGTGGTGGGGAAGAATGCGGGGCATCCGGGTCATCTTGGGTGGCGTGGGTAGATAAGGGAGACAATGGCGGACGAGAAGGGTCACCACGCTGACCCTCACTCACAGCCTCATCCTCACCAAGTAGTTTTGCTTGTTCCCTAGCTGCCGCGGCCGCCTTCTCAAGTATTTTCTGCTTATACAAATGTAGCTTGAAAGGCGATTTACCTGGGGAAGGGCTTGGCGTCGTGTCACTTAAGCGAAATTTGGTGAGTGACCTTGAACTCTCCCACTCGCTCACTCTCTCAAGTTCACTGTCTTTAGGTAAACCAGCTTCCTCAACAACTGGTACATCACCTTCATCACTCTCATCACTGTCATGTTCTCTCGCAAATCCCAGGAATTGCTCTTCTTTATCACTCTCATGGCCATAATCACTCGACTTATAATTACTGGAGTCGTCACTGACTTCATCATCAACATTATGCTTGGCATCAGCTCGCTCATAAAGTCTCAATGTCGTCTCAATACCTCCGGGAGATAACACATTTAGGCGATGGCGTCGGGGTAAGGCGCGACGAACAACCAAGGGCGTCGTAGGAAGCACGGTATCGGACACAGTGGAATCACTATTTGGCGTACTGTCCATGATGGCGTCGGGGTAGATACTGTTGCTGTGGCGGAGTTTACGCCTGGTGGCGCCACCTACCGTCCCACGATACCGAAAATGTACGCGCGGCATTCGAAAGCACGCATGCAAGCAATGGGCGTTCAAGAGCCCTTCCGGGTTGCGCGGGCCGAGGTTGTTATGGGCGTTCAAGAGCCCATCCGGGTTGGAGGGGTTAAACAAACTATATCCCAGTATATCAAATTCTGCTAAAAAATGCCTGGTTTCTGTATTAATCCATGTTTCAGTTAGCGCTATTATGTCTATATTTTCTTTGCTAACAAGTGCTCTAAGTTTGTTCATTTTGTTACATAAACTCCTACAAATTGTATAATATACCCTCAACCTATTACTTTTATTTGCAACTAATTTTCTATTGTTTTTAACTAGTTTATTATTACCTGTTGAACTACTAGACCAAGACGGAAAATCTACTCTATCAGAATTCTCATCATTACTATCAATTACATGTGGCTGGGATTCTATTTTACTTACACACCTATGGTTTGTGGTTGAAATACAAAATGTTAGCACCCTTACCTCATGGTGAGAATATCCCTGTAGAGCAGCGCTGAAAGCCTAGGCCTATTCCCCATCCAAGCGCAGTCGACGCTCCAGAAACTGGGACCACAAACCACAATCCAACCTGACCTACAGCTACAGTGATGACCACAATCCAACCTGACCTACAGCTACAGTGATGCCCACACGAACCACCGACCTCGGCTGAATCTATTCACCTCTCACAGCAACACTACACTCAGTAAACTACAACCTCTACACCCAAGTCGTCACACGCGTCTTTTTATCTCGTTACTCCCGTTCGTTCGCCGAATGTGCCTAAAACTAGCTAACCTACCCAACGTAAATCAAATCTACCCAACATAAATGTGGTGATGGGCTGGTCTATCAGAGTGAGAACTGAGCGATCTCTGCCATACCCATAGCTTACTCTGACTGTTCCTTTTACTTATATATTTTCTAGATCTCAAGTGACGGCGTCTCTTCCGTGGATTGACCTCCCAATCTACCATGATTGGAAGCCAAAGCGTCACATTTTTCCTTTGCCCCTCAACTTTCTCTTCATAATTGCTGAGGGGCACAGGGCCCTGGGTGGGGCTTTGGTTTCCCGGGCGTTTCTGCACCCTCCTT
Source organism: Paralithodes platypus (assembly GCA_032716605.1). NCBI lineage: Eukaryota > Metazoa > Arthropoda > Malacostraca > Decapoda > Lithodidae > Paralithodes > Paralithodes platypus. Next base: position 19,717,942 of record CM064543.1, on the reverse strand, counting down.
AGCTCCCCGCCATGGAGTGGCTTCGGTCACCCAGGCTTTATTGAGGTCGGCAGGGAGGGTTCTTTGGGGGCGCTCGATTATGGCCTTGGCCTTATTCGGGGCCTTGGGGCTGTTCGGCCAAGCAGCTTGAGGAACAACAACAACAACAACAACCCAACATAAATCGAATTACACCACACGCCCCCCTGATCTCAAGATCAATCTAACAAAAAACAACAAAATTAACGAGAGAAGACAACTACTGTATATTGAAAAACCAACAACAAAATCATAGTAATTTTTCACCGTACCTAATGGCATACCGCCCTAGTAGACCAGTCAAAGTAGGGCTGGACTTAGAACAAATTGCAATAGAAGGTTTTTTGGCTTTAACTTGTGTATTAGGTCCCTCTGATGAACATATAAAAAGTCTCCAACTTTTGGACACCGGGAAAGTGGTTAATTTGCATAAATTCAAGATGGCCGCCGTCCAAAGCTTCAATTTACAGATAACTTTTTTCTGGTTGCTCCTAGACCCTATAAATGTATTACAAACAACGTTTTTTGGCTTTAACTTGTTTATTAGGTCCCCCTGATGAACATATAAAAAGTCTCCAACTTTTGGACACCTGGAAAGTGGATAATTTACAGCCAAAAAACCTTACAGCCAAAAAACCTTCTATTGCAATTTGTTCTAGGTCAAGCCCTACCTTTACTGCACATTATTGTCTATTACATTTTGCCTAGGCCTATACTAATCCCATCATCTTGTTTCTTGTTTCAACAGATTGGTGCGACATCTACCGAAGCCATGGAAGAAGAGGTGGTGCATAATCCCTGCGGCATTTGCTCAAACACGTTAGACGAAGGAGAAACAGTCAAGCTGAGGGCGAAGGGAGCAGATACTATCAACAAGGCCAGTACTGAACGTGGAACGCCATCAATTACCGTGTCCGAGGGCCAAACGGTGCACATTGATTGCTTTTTGGGATGCATGGGCCATGTTATGGAAGCATCTGGGCTTAAGGAGGTTTTGGAAATTATATACGCTGAAAATGCTGTGACCCAAATGCTGAGTGGGAAAGCCTATGCACGAGCAATCAGAGGCCACTTCTTGGTTGACACAGCCTTGAGTTCGATTGTGTTAGGCAGGGCATACGGTGTCAACCTCTCAATGGTAGATGAGGAAAGTGACGCATGCAAGGACTTCCAGGAGGCTGCAGATCTTTTGGATAAGCTGTTGCGTGAAGACGTTTCACCGGATGAAGTCTGCAGTAAAGACGTTTTCAACAGAATTTCTGAAAAACTTAAAGCTCCTTAGCAGAGCATAAGATGGGAAAGCTATGGATTCAATACATGGACATGATTGACCTGCTGCGTCGCTTCCTGAGGGCACTGAGAATGGGCGATTTCCTACTGTACCTCGGAACACTCCAGGAGATGTTGCCGTACTTTGCAGCGTGTGGTCATAACAATTATGCCAAGTCAGCCCATGTGTACATTCAAGACATGATTGAACTTGAGCAGCTCAACCCAGACATGTTCTGTCAATTGAACTCCGGTCTATTTGTGATCCGCCGAAGTGATCGGCTGTGGGCAGGACTGCCAAGCGACTTGGTTATAGAGCAGGTTTTGATGCGCTCTTTGAAAACGAATGGTGGATTGACACGTGGTAGGGGCATGGAGGAAACGCAACGCCTGCGCTGGTTACTTGCTATGCCAGCCTGCGCTGAGGTGAGTGAAGTTATGCAAGAACTGACAGGGAAGCATTTCCACACCTCTGAGCAGCACAAAGAAATGACTGAAGCAAGGCGTGAACGAGATAGGAAGGACACAGAGAAGGTTCTCGCATTCTTCAAGGATTATGATCCATTTCAAGAATCAAATGAACTCAGGAATATTGCCAACGGTGTGACAGGACCAGCCTCGGCCAATCCTCATTTACTGTATGAGGTTGGTATGAACATTGTGCAGAAGATGGAAGGTAGCAATGCTTTTGACTTTTCATTTAGGAAGAAAGATCAAGTTGAGTCGTTGGGTGCAAAGGTTACAATCAGTGCTGAAAAAGTACCAATCGACCCACAGCTCCTTTTCCAGAGGCTCCTCATCTTTGCTAATAACAGGGACTTAGGTGTTGAAGAGGTCTTTGCGTATGAGTTGTCTAGCTACCCTACTGCTCTGTTCGATAAGTGGGGGAGGCTCAGGGAAGCCAATAAACCACAGCTAGGAGATGAGATAGCTGCTGTTGTTCCCAAGTCGTCATTGGAATCATTTGAGGAAGAAAGGACTGTGACCCATGTTCTGGATGGTGGTTCCTTATTGCAAAGGATTCCATGGAAGAAGGGTGACACATTTGAGGATATTGCAAGCATGTACATGAAGCATGTTTCCAAAAACTTTCTCAACCCGGTGGTTGTATTCGACGGTTATAAATCAGGACCTACTACCAAGGACATGACACACAATCGACGATCAAAAGGAGTCTTTGGTCAAAAGGTGATGTTCACTCCAACCATGCCCCTTCGGTCAAAAAAGGAAAACTTCTTGTCAAACTCGGACAATAAGCAAAACTTCATTGACTTATTGTGTGAAACATTCAAGGCAAATGGAATTGACTGTGTCAATGCGCCAGCAGATGCAGATGTCATGATTGCGAAGAAGGGAATTGAGCATGCAAGGGAAACCGTGACATATGTGATAGGTGAGGACACAGACTTGTTGGTGCTGTTGTGTCATTATGCGGAACGAGGGATGAATGATTTGTACTTCAAGTCGAGCAAGGAAGGTGGGAAATGTTGGCATATTAACTCAGTAGCAGAAGCTCTCGGTGAAAGCATCTGTCGTGTCCTGCCAGTTGTCCATGCACTCTGTGGATGTGACACAACCTCACGACTGTATGGTATTGGTAAAGGGGCTGCCTTGAGGAAAGTGAGGGAAGACAACGGTTTCTTGAAATGTATAGAAGCATTCTGTTGCCAAAGTGGAAGTAAAGACGCGATATCATCAGCTGGTGAAAAGGCCTTGGTTTATTTGTACGGGGGAAAAGGAAATGACACCCTTGACGGACTGCGAAAGACAAAGTTTTGCAACAAGGTGGCAAAAAGTTCAACTACCGTTGAAGTTCACAGCCTTCCCCCAACAACCGATGCAGCCAAATACCACTCGTTCCGAGTTTATTGTCAGGTCCAGGAATGGATGGGGAACTGTGTGGACCCCGAGAAATGGGGCTGGTGTCTGCGGAAGGGACAGCTTGAACCGAAGACGATGGATTCGCCAGTGGCTCCTGATTCACTACTGAAATTGGTCAGATGTCAGTGTAAGGGCAACTGTGACACTCAACGCTGTAGTTGCAAACGGAATGAGCTTGAATGTTCCAGTGCATGTGGTCAATGTAAAGGACTCTGTCAAAATAGCAACTTTGATGCAAGCACCGATGATCCAAGTGAATACGAACTCCTATCATGAATTACATAATTGGCTCTGAATGACGTCATACTACGTCATGGTTTTTTTTTTTTTTTTTTTTAAAAAAGAGGGACAACAGGTCAAAAAACCCATACAAGCACAAAGTGCCTGTGTCACCCCTTGTGAAAGAGACAGTTCAGCCTGTCTGTAAGGTTTTTCGGCTGTAAATTAACCACTTTCCAGGTGTCCAAAAGTTGGAGACTTTTTATATGTTCATCAGAGGGACCTAATAAACAAGTTAAAGCCAAAAAACGTTGTTTGTAATACATTTATAGGGTCTAGGAGCAACCAGAAAAAAGTTATCTGTAAATTGAAGCTTTGGACGGCGGCCATCTTGAATTTATGCAAATTAACCACTTTCCCAGTGTCCAAAAGTTGGAGACTTTTTATATGTTCATCAGAGGGACCTAATAAACAAGTTAAAGCCAAAAAACCTTCTATTGCAATTTGTTCTAGGTCCAGTTAAATGATTGCTAGATTTACTGGACTATAGTACTACTAAGGTACGTTAGACATCGAGCAGTCCCTTTATCCCACCTACTCCATTTCACAATCACTTCCCGTCTCATAATTTCCCATCCACCCTGGCTGTCGCCTCTCTCTCTGCGACCGTCGTGGTACCACTTCGTTTTCTTCTACCTCTTCTTGCTCGTCATCCCCCACCTCATCATCAGTTGAAGACTCTACCACTCTTCTGACGTCCAAGATGTGACGTGGCATCCCGTCGACACCGAGGTTATTCCTGGAATGCACGTCCGTCACAGTACCCCTCCCCCACTGGGATGTACACTTTGCGTTTGGGGGCTTCACCCAAATCTCCTCCCCAATTTGGATAGAGGCAGGCCCTTCCTCCCCCCCCAATGGCCATCGGCACCACACATGGATGTCGCCATTCATACTGAAATACTGCTCTTTGTGGCACGGTTCTCTCATCCTGACCTGACCTAGGGGACATATTATACCAAAATACTGCTTCCATGGGCACTACCTGCCCCCTCTCTGCCATCGCCATGATTGTCCGATGATGTCTTTCCACAATTCCGTTCCCACTTGGCCGATACGCAGCTCTAAAGAAACGTCGGACATTCCACCTATCAAGCATGTTCTTCAAAGCCTGCAACCGAAAAGCACTACCGTTATCCATCAACACCTCATCAACTGGGCCCCTCTCTAGGAAGATCTCATTCAGCACACCTGCAATCTCTTCCGCATTCTCTGCTCTTAATTCCCTCCAGATAGTCACCCGTCCAGGTCCGCAGTCTACCATAGATAGGTACAACCCCTGCCGATAGTGTGTCACATCAACCGCCAAGCTTTGCCAATCATTATCCACTCTAATCTCCCCAGACACATGTACACTCGGTGCAGGGTCGACCGACTGACATCTGTCACAACGTCTCACCACCTCTCGAACGTTGTCCCTCGTGACTGCAGGGTCAACCTTCCTTGCCACAAACAGCGTCCTGTCGACTCCCATGTGGTGCATTTGATGTAGCTCCTTTACACTTGGTGCTCCCATGCAACACACCATAGCCGCCTCCTTTGTCTCCTCTGGCACCCCGAGCCATGATTTCTTTACTCTTGTTAGGGCACCTGCCTTGTTCTTCTCTGATGGCACGAAAACTACACACAACTGCAGGCCATACACATCTTTCAACTCCCTCAGAATTCCCAGACGACGTTTCACAATCAGTTCTGAGGCTCCCTTCGTTCGAACTCTTTTCTCTTCCGTCACCACTGATTTCAGCCAACCAAACACTGTAGCAGAATCATTTCGAACCTCGATCTCTCACAAACCCCACTTCAAGGCCAAATTGATACCTTTCAATACCGCATCCAACTCGGACACGTTGATATGACTGTAGTCGTGCTTCTTCCTCAACCACGCAGCATCCTTAACTTCTACATTACCTATCTCCAATATCACGCGTCGCTATACTACTTGCGTCACACCATACAACCTCCGTCAGGCAGCGCGGCGCCCAGCTGGCATCGTGACTTTTATTTTGAGAGAACAACACTGAACACTTCTAGGTGATAATTACAAGAGACTGCACTCCATCAAATATGATGTACTTCAGCTTGTGTAAGATGGCGGAAGGGATCAGGGGTGCGGGCGTAGCCCTCTCTCTATGTATCATCCATCTCAACATCCAGAGGGGCTGTGCTGATATACAGGTGCAGAGGGGACCGGTAGTGTACCAGGTCAACACTAAACAAGTATTGAGGGACCTCGTCACACAGAAATCACACACAAGTAAAATTTCTGTCACCATTCCTGCCTGGTCTATTTCATATATCGGGAAGATGCCGCGGCTTGGCAAGTACTCTGGCACATACAACACCTATTGTGCTACACTCTAATTAGCTGCGGAGATGTAGAGACCAACCCCGGCCCTAGTTCAACGTTGAAGAAACCTCACCACCAAACAAGTAAGGCAGACACCAACATTTCAACAGTCCCTAGCAGTAAAATTCGTTATAACAAACTGGGCAAGCAGGCACCCCAATCTCCCGTCACGCTTCAACTCCCAACCAAGACCGCAGGGCAACCGCCAGCACAGTGCCAACACTCTACCTACTCAACATTACCCTCAACTGTATCATCACTACCACAGATATCGGTGACCCAAGTAACACAACATGCAACATAGCAAACACACTTGCACAGAACCTACCGCAACCTCTCAATAAATACACGACAACAACGGCCACCTTTCGAAATTTCTACAGAGATAAAGGCATACACCCGAACACATTTGGATTGCAAAATGTTACACCAAAATACACTTTTGACGAGCTCTCTAACCTAAATGTACATAAAAGCACAGGACCAGACAAAATTCCTGCCAAATTTCTACGAGATGAAGCCATTGGTATAGCAGGTCCCCTAACCCACATCATCAACCTGTCAATTAACACCAACACTGTACCTGCTGAACTGAAGGAAGCTATTGTAACCCCTCTATTCAAGAAAGGAAATAAACTAGAAGTTGGCAACTACAGACCAGTTAGCATATTATGTATTGTATCTAAAATCCTTGAAAGAGCGGTATACACCCAAGTTGAACACTACCTCAAAGAAATTATCTATTTTATAAGTTTCAATCAGGTTTCAGATGCATGTACTCGACTGACTCCTGTCTCATCCACTTAACAGATCACATTCGTAAAGAAATGTCTAAAGGTAACTACACCGGTATGGTTCTTCTTGATCTACAAAAAGCGTTTGACACAGTAGACCATGATATCCTATGTAATAAACTACAAGCAATGGGCATTGGGTCTGTGAACTGGTTTAAATCTTATCTTAGTGGTAGAACACAGAGAGTCAAAATTTATGATAATATATCTGATCCTATGCCAATTAACTGTGGGGTCCCGCAGGGAAGCATCCTTGGTCCCTTACTCTTTCTCTGTTATGTGAACGACATGGAACTGAGCGTCTCATGTAAATTATTACTGTATGCTGACGACAGCGTGCTTCTGGTTTCAGGAAAAGACCCAATAAGTATTGCCGCTTCACTTTCCAAAGAACTAGTCATGTAGTGAATTGCTAGTGGACAATAGACTATCTCTTCACCTGGGCAAGACGGAAGCCATCTTATGTGGGACAAAACGCAAACTGAAAGACATTGTAGGCTTCTCAGTCAACTGTAATGATATTCCTATAACAACAGTGTCACAAGTTAAATATCTCGGACTAAAACTGGACTCGAGTTTGTCAGGTGAAACAATTTTGGAATCTATCCTGTGTAAGTGTAGAGCACGTATAAAATACCTGTATAGACAGGTGGGATGCTTGCCAGCGGCGACCAAAAAGACCCTTTGCCAAGCGCTTGTTCAATGTAATTTTGACTATTCTGTGTCATCCTGGTACTCTGCATCATCTAAATCAGCACAGCACAAACTTCAGGTCACTCAAAATAAAATGGTTAGGTTCATGCTGAACCTAGGACCCAGATCACATGTTGGCCAGGAACAACTTCAGTCACTAGGTATGCTCAATGTCTCTGACAGGGCCAAACAAATCAGGCTCACTAATGCCTTCAAAATTTTCTATGACAGAGCTCCAGAGTATCTTAAGAGTGATTTTGTTAAAGCAAATAAGAGGAGTGGACATAATACAAGAAACAGGATGTTTAATTTTAAGGTCCCGAGAATCCAAGGACAGGGTAAGCAAATATTCTTCTTCACTGCCATCAAAGACTGGAACGACCTACCCCAGTCAGTCCATGAAAACAGAACACTGTATTCCTTCAGACGTAGCCTGAAGGAACACCTGAACCGGACAGCTGCGAAAAGGGAGCACCAAGCTTATGTCTACTACTAAATACGACATAAGAGATAGGCAAACCAAACTGAAATGATTACTGATTACGGATTACTGATATTTACCATAGGATGTAAGGTATCTTAACCCTTCCAGCCCGGGTGTCATTTCAAAATGACACCACGAAAGAAGGGCAGGTGCCCGGGTGTCCTTTTAAAATCTCTGTGCTTGAAAGCGTGCTTCAAAATTCGCGCGGCCAAATTTTGCATTGTAGGGGCGACCGCAGCGCCACCAAGCCTCAACTACTAGCGTTATCAGTTCGTACGTGGCCGCCATAGTGAGTTATACTAAAACAATGATTTCCGACGAGTCCGATTCGCTGCAACCTCCCGCGGGCCCCACTGCTACCCCGCTCGCAACTTCGACACCTGTTGCAACCGAGAAGAAAGCTCAACGAAAGAAAGTTAAGCGTTTGTTGAGTGATAGCGCTATACAGCAAGAACTTTTTGATAGTGAAGAGAGCAGTGGCGAAAGCTTGGTGGACAAAGAACAATTTATAAGTGCAAGCGAAGATGACGATTTAGTTGGCTTTGGAGACGACGATAATGTGGATTTATTTGAGGGGGGAGACAGTAGTGATGATCCTGATGTGGAAGTGTTTCAGGAAGGTGCCATTGAACTTCCCAGTGTGCTAGAACCTAGGCCTACCCCCTCGCCATCTTTGCTATGTCAGCCTAGGCCTAGCCCTAGTACCAAAGGACCTTCCCCTTTGCCTGCCCGTACGCCCTTAAAAGTGGGCAAATATTTGTATAAACAATCGTTGGTGAAAAGTGCAGCTAAAAAAGCACGCAGGGCAGCCGCAGAAAAGGATAGGGAAGCTGAAGACAGTGATAGTGACGCCGACCCTGGTCTAGCAACCACCCGCATTCCATTGTCCCGACGCCTTGACCCGGGACGCCGCGTGGGTCACCCACAGCCCTCGGCTTCATCTCTCCTTCAGGATGACCAAAGGGCCTCTTCAAGTGGTATTAGTAGTGTGCCACAGCCCTCAACACACCGCAGAGCATTATTTGATGCGGAGAAGCCCTCGGCTCGCCGCAAAAGGAGCCCAACTCCCGAGGCCGAGGCTCCCATTGTTGAAGCTCCCGCACTCTCCCGCGCCCCACACCGCCGACGCCCGGTCACTTCTTCACCCGAATTGTATCCTGAAGAGGATGCTGATGACCCCAACATTGCCCCAGATGACCTGACGTCGCCTGAGGAGGAAGAGGAACAGGAACAGGAAGAGGAAGAGGAAGTCCCGACAAGACGAGCGAGAGGGCGAGGTCGTGGACATGGTCAGTCTGCCGACGCCGCTGCTCCTGGGCGTGGGCATGGGCGTGCAGGGCGTTCGCGTGGCCAAGGGCGTGTGCCAGGGCGTCCAGGGCGTGTGCCTGCTGCACCTGCACGTGCTCGAGCATCAGCATCCGACCTGTTTGTGTGGACAGATGGGGCTGATTTTGAGCCAGATTGTCCTGCCTTTGACGAGGTACAGATGGGTTCCGGGGTGTCACCAACATTTCCCTGTGGCCCAGCTGCTACCCCCAGTGAAATTTTCTGTGGCTTCTATGACAATGAAGTCATGGAATACCTCGTCGAGGAGACCAACACTGTGGCAGAACTATGTGTGTTCTTGGCACTCACAATGCTGATGACACATATCAGGAAGCACGCTCTGACAGACTACTGGATCACTGGCGACATCATAAAGATTCCAGCATTTGGCAAGTACATGTCCAGGGACAGGTACTTCGACATCCTCTCCTATCTCCACCTGACAAACAACATGGCAGTCCACCTTCCCGACTCATTATGGAAGATCAGGAAGCTGTATGACATGATACGTCATCGGTTCACCACCTACCTGATTCCTTTCCAGAAGATGTGCCTCGACGAGTCTCTGGTCCTGTTCCGTGGTAGGCTGCACTTCCGACAGTATATCCCGTCCAAGAGACACCGTTTCGACATCAAGCTCTTCGTCCTCTGCGACTGTTTGACGGGGTATGTGCTGGACTTCGTGGTGTACAGCGGCAAGGGTGGAGAAATTGTGACTGACCCCCTCATTGGTTTTGGTGGCACTGTAGTGATGAAGATGATAGAGAGGCACTTCAATCAAAACCACATCCTCTACACAGATAATTACTACACGTCGCCTATCCTGACCAAGTACCTCCATGACCGCAAGACCGGAACTGTCGGCAGAGTCAAGGCCAAGAGGAAGGGCATGCCAGGCTACCCAACCAAGACGAAGAAGGTGGACATCTTCCACAAGAAGAGTGGCCCCATCCTCTCCATCCACTGGCATGACCAGCGGAAGGTCAACCTCCTCACCACATGCCACAAGGCCGAGATGGTCGCCACAGGGAAGGTGGACCGAAGAACCAAGAACCCCGTCCAGAAACCAGCTGCTGTCCTGGATTACAACCTCAACATGCGCCTCGTTGACAAGTCCGACATACAGATGGGCTTCATCGACTGCCTGCGAACATCTTGCAGGTGGTACAAGAAGTTTATCCTGCATACGGTAGATATGTCGGTCCTCAATGCTTACAACATCTATCGTCTGAGGACTCCAGGAGCCAAGAAGTCCAAGTCCCTGCGGAAGTTCCACAAACAGGTGATACTTGAGCTCCTGGCTAAACATGCGGGTACACCAGGGAGGCCACTACAAGGACCAGGCCAGCTGGACAGAACGGGGTGTGCTGAATTTTTCAGGAAGCACCAGCTCAACGCCTTCCTTTCAAAGCACCAGGTAGTAACAGAAGAATCCAGAAGAGGTGCCATGTGTGCAGCCACACAACAAGAAGACCCCACAAAGCCACAAAAACCACTTGGGAATGCCTCGAGTGTCAAGTTGGACTGTGTGCTGGCACCTGCTTCAATGACTTCCACACTCTAATAAACTTTTGAAGTGGAAGTGACAACAGTGAAAGTGACACTCAACTGTAGGCTAAGAATAATAATATAACTAAGTATAAGTGAAAAGGACACATATAAGTAATAATAAGTGCCTTCAATAACAATATGAACAAGTGAAAGTGACACTAAAATATATATTTCTAACAATAAATAAGTGAAAATGACACTCAATAAGCCTAGGCCAGTCAAAGTGACTATAATAATAATAAAACTAAGTATAAGTGAAAGAGACACACACAAGTAATAATAAGTGCCTTCATAACAATATGTACAAGTGACAGTGACACTATATATATTATTAGCTTACCTAACAATACATAAAAGGGAAAATGACACTATCAATTATCAAAGTCCAGTGAAAGTGACACTATAATCATAATAATAATAATAAAACGAAGTAATAAGTGACAGAGACACAAATAAGTTCATGTAAATAACTTTATGGAGTGAAAATAACATGATAACTATAATAAATGACATAATAACCAATAAAACACTATCAAATCGCTTCCCGGCATAATTGCGGGTGGAGCGACGAGTGCAACTGGGCGTCGTAGCCGGGGCCGCGGTTGAGTGTTCGGACGCGCCGAGGTAAATACGCGGCAAAAGTTACCTCCACTTCCATCACCATCACTCTGGAACCAGTTGAGCTAGAGAGCTCTACTCAACGCCATTCTACGCAGCAAGGTAAGGCGCCCATTTCTATATATGTTTGATTAATGTAGGTAATATATTAAGCGAGATTAGCCTTAGTTTACTTTTGTTGATATTCGGCCAGATCGCCCGGATACGAGCTCCGTCCTTTGGAGAGCCAGCCCGGGCAGGAGGGTTAAAATAACCCCCTAGAAATACTTTCTCTAAAGTATCTATTTCTTTTATCCTCCCCTTTTCCCCAGCTACCCTAATCCCACAAGGACCCCAATGGAAATACGCCTAACGGCCTTATTGGGCTATCCTTAGTTGGAATTATGCAAAGCTGGAACATGTCATATTTGTAACATACTATGTGGTGCCAACTCTGTAAATTGCTAACTGAATAAATATTATTATTATTATTATTATTCTCCGACTTCGGAGTGTACCATCTTCCTCTCACTGGGTCTTCGCGTCTCACTCTTTCTATGACATCTTGCATCATCGTGACTGTCTCTTTTCCGACCTTGTCTTCCCATCTTACACCTTCCGCTCTCCTCTTAACGTAACTACATGCTACCCGCAGCCATCCTGCAATGGGATAGTGGCCCACCAGCCTTCCACAAGCTGAGAATAGCTCTCTCCTACTCCAGTTCTCCCTAATTTCCGGAACCTCATTACCTCTCTGGAATACTAGCTCGCCTCTTCTATCTCTCTCTAATCTCAAGCCCAACGCCGCACCCCCTTCCAATGGCTGCGGCTCCTTTGTGGCCAATCCAAACTTAGCCAAGTGCTCTACAACCTCGGCTGCCGTCACCACAGTCTCATCCACTAGTATATCGTCAATATATGAATTCGTGGCAGCCTTCATCTTGTGCGTTTTCCCCAGCACTGTCTTGAGTATCCTCGCCATGATTCTTGGAGCCGAATTCAACCCGAAACCCAACCTCGTCAAGCAATACGTTTTCCCCTTGTATCTCACCAGCTGGTACTTCCAGAGCTTCTCTGTCACATGAATTTGTAAATAAGCGGACTTCAAATCCACAACGGTCGAGGCCCCACCCATCTGCCTCCACTCCCTGAGTGTCTCGCCGCACACATACGCGACGTCATCGCCTGTGTGACTCATCACGTGGGTATTAAGTTCACAAAAATCCAATACAGGCCGTACCTTGTTTTTCGTCGGTTGAACCACCGCCATCAACGGCAACACTCCACTCTCCACTTCCTCCCCCCACGGCAGCAGAATGCCCTCATCAATCCACCTCTTCACCTCCTTGTCAAAATCTTCTCTCACTCCCTCTTTCATAGCATGTTCGTAACAACCAACTTTGTTCTTCAAAACAGGCAACTCTCCTCTCCTCTCGACTACCCACTTCCTACCATCAAATACCGCAACAAAATCCTTATCCTCAATCTTGCATGGATCAGCTCCCCCCATTCGGTGCCTGTCTTCAACACCTCTCTCTTTGGCTCAACAACCCCGGCTGCCTTTGCGAACTTATCTTTCAGCTCTTCAGTCTCCGTCAGCTTCACAACCCTCCCTTCTGACTTTATGGCCACAGCGCATTGGGTCTCTCCACTCTCGGCGGTTGAACGGCTTACCGGTACCTTCCCAAACGTTACCGGTACTCTTCCATCTACAATCGTAGCACCACCCAGTTGGCTGATTACATCCATCCCCATCACTACATCAATGCCGTCAATTACTCTATCAAGTACTATGGCCCAGATCCACAATCGGATTCCTCGCACTGTCAATTCCACTTCTCTGGCACCCTCACACCTTATCTCTCTTCCATCGACTGCAACCAGCCTAGCGTCCTCTCCCTCACACTTTCCTACCAAACGAGAGGCCAACACAGTGGTCGAACAGCCAGTATCCACAAGGGCTCTTGCCCCTTTCCCCCCCACCAGTACCTCCACCACTGGCAGGGAGCCTGGGAGCGCCTTTACTCGACTAAAGGGGTAGCTTCCGGCGCAGCAGCTCCCCCTTGACCGTTTCCCTGGTTGCAACGGCTCGCTATGTAACTCTCCTTCCCACACCGATAGCAAGTTATGGCTGGCTTCGGCTCCTTACACTCCCTTGCCATGTGAGAGCCACCACATCTGAAGCAGCGACCTTTGAACCCACGCGCCTGCGGCGCCTCCCATTTCCTGCCACTCGGCTCACCCCGTGGAGCTTGCCACCTTGCCTCCACTTCCGGCCCCCCAGAAGCAACCGCTGCAACTCCTTGGCTTCCTCCTGATGCCAATACTCTAGCCCTAACTATTAATTCACTCACGCTCACCGACTCAACGTCCTTAACCTGCTGCAGCTCCATCGATATCCTGTCTGGAAACCCAGTTATAAAAGCTGGCTTCACAGCCCTCTCCAAGCCCTCTTCCTTCCACCCAGCTAGCCCTGCCACCCTGCTTATCTCGTTAGCAAAGACATCCACCCTCTCACCTGTCCATATCACCCTCTTTAGCCTTCCATATGCCTCAAACATTCCCTGCGTAAAAGCCTCCTTCAATCTAGCACTTATCCTCTTAGCATCTGATTGATCATTCTCACTCATTTCAAGGTACAAGGCTAACGCATCTCCCTCAAAGTAGTGGTATGAAACTAGCCAAGTCTTCAATTTTCAACAGTTTCGCCACTAACTCTGCCTTTTTTAGCCACGCCACCACGTCACCCTTACCATCATATGACTTCATCATTTCACTACTCACCTTCCCTTTTCCAGACATGGTGACTAGCATAACGAGGGGCGTCGCGCTCCTTGGTGCCGCTAGAAGAGTGGCGAACACATCAAAAGGAAGGAAAGGATAAGCCTAGATAGCTTGTGGTTGAAATACAAAATGTTAGCACCCTTACCTCACGGTGAGAATATCCCTGTAGAGCAGCGCTGAAAGCCTAGGCCTATTCCCCATCCAAGCGCAGTCGACGCTCCAGAAACTGCGACCACAAACCACAATCCAACCTGACCTACAGGTAGTGATGACCACAAACCATAATCCAACCTGACCTACAGCTACAGTGATGCCCACATGAACCACCGACCTCGGCTGAATCTATTCACCTCTCACAGCAACACTACACTCAGTAAACTACAACGGGAGCTCACTACAACCTCCACACCCAAGTCTTCACACGCGTCTTTTTTTATCGTTACTCCCGTTCATTCGCCGAATGTGCCTAAAACTAGCTAACCTACCCAACGTAAATCAAATCTACCAAACATAAATCGAATTACACCACAGGTTTATTAACCCGGCAACGGCGAGATAGCTCTTAAGAAGTTTTACTGGGCGAGGGCGGCAAAGCTCTTAAGAGGGAGGCCTAAAAAAAACATTTAAACAGCCCCAGTAGCACTAAACAATTTTGTTTTTTGTTTCCCTATACCTCATATCACTCCTCCACATCGAGGGCCCTCCTTCCCCCCTTTCCCCTCCCCCTTCAATTATCACCTATTTTCCCTGTTATTCCCTAATTCGTTGGTATATTTTTGTGCTAACATTAGAAAAATGTGTGGAGGATGTGCTTACGTGCCTAGCGAGTGTGTTACACAACCGAGAGTGTGAATGAGTAGGCTCAGTGTGGCTTGAGGCCTCGTGGAGGGAGGGGTTGCCTCAATTTGCTCCATAATTCATGAATGGGCTGCTCCATGTATATTCGCGATTTTGACCAGAAAAATTATATTTTCACTCGTTTTTTTGTTGTTACAGGTTACTATCTTCATAGTGAAGGTAAAATAGGCTCATATGAATAAGTAATTACGATATTTATCGTAAAATGACGATTATAGGCCTGAATGGAGCCTATATGCTCGCCCATGGGCATCGAATTCAATACCCCCTGCTCGCCGTTTATAGGGTAACAAAATCCTGCAACAATCTTGTCGAGTGAGCTGGCTAAGGTTGAAACTCCTAGTCGAGAGATATGTACTCCATCCTGGGCATACAGTTCATCCTTACCATAGAAGAGGGACCAGTTATCCAGGAATGGAATAGTATTTGCCTTGCAATACTTCTCCAGCCGGCTATTTACACCAATAGCCCTGGAGGACCATTCCTTCCTTCTTGGCAGGATACTGTGTACCACAGGAACTCCACCCTTCTCCTTGATCCTCTTCAACATTTCCTGATACTTGGTGAGCAACTCCTCAGTCCTGCATCTCCATATATCGATCGTTGCTCCCTGCATTGAGGAAGATGATGGGGTCCTCCCCACTCACTTCCAGGACACCATCTATCTTCTCTGCCACCCTCCCGACTCCGGCACCAGGCAGGCAGACAACTTTACCAACATGTGTGTTAGTAGACCTGCCAAGGTATTTAACCATTGAATTACCGACAATGAAAACAGACTTAGCTTTTTTCTTTTGTCGGCGTGTAGCAGCAGTTTTAGCAGTAGCAGTAGTAATTTTTTTTAAAGAATATTTATAAATACTCATTGTTCAAATACCCATTGTCACTCCCGTAATGGTTTTAAAACTCAATGATTCGGAGTGGGTGGTATTGGATGGAACGTGTTCAAATGGGGAGGTGTGGCAGAGTGGTTTTGCCACTAGACTGGTAATCCAATGGACCCAGGTTCGAATCCCAATATGCAATGGGAAGATATTATTGGGATGGAATTTGTGCTGTACCTAGTTTCAGTGCATTACCACAACACACCGAAATGCCAAAAAAATACCCTCATTGTTCCCTGATTAAATAGCATTGTATGAATATTCCCATATTCAAAATATGTTACAGGGGGCCAATGCCTAGTGAGTTAATTGCTCAATAGGTGGCATTCTGAGTGACGGTCCGAGTGTGGGGGATGAGACGGTGAAGCGCAGAGGCGAAGCGGCTTCAGAGATGGAGATGCTTCGATACGTGGTGCTTCGCATGTCTCACTCCCTAGACTGGAACAAGACCTCACGGGCCTCACCGTGTTCGGCGGTGTAGTGTAAAGGCTCTCAGCCTATGCCCGAGAGGGAGTAGTTGGAATATAAAAAAAAAGCAAAAAACAAAACTTGTATAATTTTTAGTTCCTCGGTGGTCTAGTCGGTTTGCGGCTAGCCTGCTACGCTACAGGCCAGGGTTCGAAGCCCGGCCTGGTCATACTTCAAATATTATTTCATTATGGCTCTAGTTGTATACATACAGTACTTGTAAAGCCATCCATGGGAAGTGCCCCAGATAGTTGCAATTACTGTACTGCTCTCTAGTACTAGTTACTAGTGCTTGAGTGTGGGTGTGAACAGAATACGGCTGCGTGACTACGAGTCAGAGCGGGTGGTACTGGATGGAACATGTTCCAAATGAAACTACAGGTATCACTTTTAGCTCCTTGCTGGTCTAGTCGGTGCTGGTCTGCTATGCTACGGGCCACCAATGGTATAGGAAAAGATATTAAAAATATTTATGAGAGCACTGTGGCACAGGCAAAAGAAGCATGTTTTGGCAAAGTGGCATGGAGGTATTTCTGACATGGCCATCCTTCAGCAGGGGCTTTCCAGGAGGATACAAGGCGCCAGATGATGATAAAAGACCCCATCCCCCTCTAATCAGGACCCACTATAAAATTCATCTACCACAACAACAAAACTCAAACAATTTAAGCAAAGATAAGTTCAATATTATTGTCGACATCCATCAACATACCCATATTCCTCACCAAGCCCTCTATAACCCATCATATCCTGACATCACCTTTTGCTCCCCAGAACTCGCCCCCACAACATCCTGGAGGGTGGTCAGAACCTTAGGCTCTGACCACCTCCCGATCATTATCACCACCAAAACCAGACTCACCCCAGCTAGCCACAAACACACATACACCAATTATAAAAGAGCTAACTGGGAAGCATTCACAAATGAGACAGAACAACACTTCACAACTCTAAACAGTACACCCATCACTAACATCAACAATGCTGTACACATACTCAATAAAACGATCCAAAATGCTGACAAGAAACACATTCCAAGAGGTAACAGGAAAAGACACAACCCCAACTTCACACCAGAAATTCAAAACCTCATCAGACAACGCGACATACTGAAACACTCCCCAGCACCCCACACACAAGACATCACACAACAAATTCAAGCACTCAACACCCAAACTAACAACAAAATACAAGAACAACAAAAACTAAATTGGAATAACTTCCTACAAACACTTGATCACAAAACAAATCCCAAAAAACTCTACAAAACACTAAAGAGCATCACACTTTCCAACAGCAACACAACACAATCACATGCTGCAATCACAACAACAGACTCTACTCCTTCATGTAAACAACAAGCAAACACTCTCATCAATCACTTTTCACATGTCAGCCACCTAAAACCTCACAAAGACGACCGATGTGTCATCCGACGTAAGAGACAATTCCCCACAGACCCTGACTATACACCCTTCACCAATCACCAGACAAAGCATATCATCAACAATCTCAAGCACTCACCCGCCTGTGGCCTAGACAACATAAGCAACATACACCTCAGACACCTGGGACCACAAGGCATACAAGCACTCACTAACATATCAAACTACAGCTATTCACACAACACAATACCAGACATTTGGAAGCATGGTATCATCATCACATTCCCCAAACCCAACAAAGACCCCACGCTACCCTCCTCGCACCGCCCCATCACACTTCTTTGCTCCCCCTCCAAAGTCATGGAACGCCTAGTATTACAACTAATTACACCTGACCTACCCCTAGCTCCAACACAACATGGCTTTAGGCCACTGCACTCCACAAACACTCTTCTCACAGACCTTACACAAAGAGCTTTCGACGGCATCAACTCAGCTAGACCACCACACAGATCACTATTAGCCACACTCGACATTAGTAAAGCCTTCGATGCCATCCCCCGCCACAACCTAACAAACAAAATCTACAACACAAACATGCACAACAACACAAAAAGGTGGCTGGCCAACTTCCTAGCAGGCAGATGTGCACACGTATCTTTTGCCGGTCAGTCATCTAAAATCAGAAACTTTCCAAACGGAGTCCCACAAGGATCCGTCCTATCGCCCGCACTCTTCAATCTGTACATGCACGATATAACTACACCCAATACGCCCCAAATAAACTTAGCCTCCTATGCAGATGACATAACACTCACATGCACACACCATGACCCAAAAAGAGCAACAGATCTCCTTCAACCCTATCTCAACACACTACATGGTTGGTGCACTACAAACAGACTTAATCTAGCCCCAGCCAAATCCACCGCAACCCTGCTCACAAGTTGGACAGGAGAACACGAATACATCCCTCAACTCACCATAAACAACACACCCCTAACACATACACACACACCCAAAATCATAGGAGTAACATATGATACTCATATGACATTCAAACAGCACACCACAAACATTAAAAAGAAACTGACACCCAGACTTAACGCCCTCAGGTCACTTGCTCACACAAAATTTGGACACAACAAAGAAACTACCACCACAGTATATAAACAATACATAAGATCAGGGATGGAATACGC
Source organism: Paralithodes platypus (assembly GCA_032716605.1). Taxonomy (NCBI): domain Eukaryota; kingdom Metazoa; phylum Arthropoda; class Malacostraca; order Decapoda; family Lithodidae; genus Paralithodes; species Paralithodes platypus. The sequence continues at coordinate 19,699,122 of CM064543.1, read as the reverse complement.
AAGCCCAGCCTGGGCTTCTAACCTAGCTGAAACACATCATAAGACCTTACAGACTATTCAAAACAAAGCCCTGAAGATCATTACAGGCTGCACAGCTACTTCACCCACAGATCACCTACATCAAGAAACCAAAATTCTCAAAGTAAAAAACCATCTGGACATGAGAGGCACTCAATTCCTGGCAGCAGCCTCCACGAACCAAGACCACCCACTAAACTACATGGCAACACACCCACAGACACCAAGAAATATCAAAACAACACCCAGCACACGGTATCACACACAATTATTGTCCTCTCTCCCTCCCTGCCCACCCCGAACCAACTTCCAGAAGCACATCCATACTCATATCTCTCACCGATCCATCCACTCACTCACAGACAACACGCAGCTGCATGCACGACCTCCCGAAATCCATCCTTCCGAATCCTCCCTTCCTCGCAAGGACAGAGTCCACCTGGCCAGGCTGAGATGCGGACACCATCCAGCTCTCCTGAGCTATCAGAAGAGACTGGATGACTCCGTTGTCGACGCCTGCCCGGGATGTAACACAGCACCCCATACCATTAAACACATCATAGAAGACTGCATTTCACACAACCACTTACGCCAACAACACAATCTACACTCAATGAGAGCTCTGTGGGAAAGCCCGATCGTGGCCATGGCCTTTCTCAGGGACTCGGGGCTGTTCGGCCAGGCAGCTTAGGGAACAACAACAACAACAACAAAACTCAAACAATTTAAGCAAAGATAAGTTCAATATTATTGTCCTTGTAAATGAATGACAGTTAGAAAAATCAAAGAGGTAACATGCAATGCAATGAAACAAGTGGACCGTAAACAATAAACTGACTGCAAATATTGACATTACAAAACTGGTGGTTAATTAAATTTCAAAGTAACAGGTCTCGATATACGCGGTTAATTCGTACCATGTACGTACCGTTTATATCAAAACCGTGTTTTAGAAATAACAGGCCTTATGGGAATTAATTAATTCGTTCCAGCCACTTTCCCAAAGTCCCCCTTTTGGCCCCTTTTGCCTACCTTCAGCTGACTTATATGCTCGCACATCGGCCCCCTCCAGGTTCCCCGGCATGTTCATCGTCCTCATCGAAACCAGAAAACACAGAAATATTGTCCATCATATCATTATCATCACCAGACTGGTTGTCACTGTCAGGGGCGCTCCCTCCATCCCCCTCTCTTTATTATGGTTCAATAGACCAGAAAGTAGAGAAGATCTAAGTTATGACCCTATTGATAATGCAAAACTATTGAACAAACTTAAAAGTGTATGTTATTTGGTCTCTATATAATCTGTGAATCATTTCAGATATGATGGAATTAAAGAAAACATTTTCCACCAACTCATAATCAGCAAAAATTACACAAATGTCAATTAAAAACATGTTACAATATTTCCCCATCATTTTGTGTGGACACTTTCAAGGCGAAAATATACTGTGGGAAAAAAACATAAATCTATATTTGTATTAATTTCACCGCAACACCAAACACCTCCATTGAAATTAATGAAAGTATATATGTGATCCACCGGCATTCGAACCTGGGTTATCACACAGATTTTTAAACACTAACCATTACACCACCAGGGCGGTAAAAATGCAAATCTTCCGACGCTCGGCGCCTGTCTGGAGAAGACATGGGGAATTCTTTTGTTGACTTTCTTATTTCTTGTTGTTGTTGTTGTTGTTGTTCCCTAAGCTGCCTGGCCGAACAGCCCCGAGTCCCTGAGAAAGGCCATGGCCACGATCGGGCTTTCCCACAGAGCTCTCATTGAGTGTAGATTGTGTTGTTGGCGTAAGTGGTTGTGTGAAATGCAGTCTTCTATGATGTGTTTAATGGTATGGGGTGCCGTGTTACATCCCGGGCAGGCGTCGACAACGGAGTCATCCAGTCTCTTCTGATAGCTCAGGAGAGCTGGATGGTGTCCGCATCTCAGCCTGGCCAGGTGGACTCTGTCCTCGCGAGGAAGGGAGGATTCGGAAGGATGGATTTCGGGAGGTCGTGCATGCAGCTGCGTGTTGTCTGTGAGTGAGTGGATGGATCGGTGAGAGATATGAGTATGGATGTGCTTCTGGAAATTGGTTCGGGGTGGGCAGGGAGGGAGACAGGACAATAATTGTGTGTGATACCGGGTGCTGGGTGTTGTTTTGATATTTCTTGGTGTCTGTGGGTGTGTTGCCATGTAGTTTAGTGGGTGGTCTTGGTTCGTGGAGGCTGCTGCCAGGAATTGAGTGCCTCTCATGTCCAGATGGTCTTTGACTTTGAGGATTTTGGTTTCTTGATGTAGGTGATCTGTGCGTGCAGTAGCTGTGCAGCCTGTAATGATCTTCAGGGCTTTGTTTTGAATAGTCTGTAAGGTCTTATGATGTGTTTCAGCTAGGTTAGAAGCCCAGGCTGGGCTTGCGTATTCCATCACTGATCTTATGTATTGTTTATATACTGTGGTGGTAGTTTCTTTGTTGTGTCCAAATTTTGTGTGAGCAAGTGACCTGAGGGCGTTAAGTCTGGGTGTCAGTTTCTTTTTAATGTTTGTGGTGTGCTGTTTGAATGTCATATGAGTATCATATGTTACTCCTATGATTTTGGGTGTGTGTGTATGTGTTAGGGGTGTGTTGTTTATGGTGAGTTGAGGGATGTATTCGTGTTCTCCTGTCCAACTTGTGAGCAGGGTTGCGGTGGATTTGGCTGGGGCTAGATTAAGTCTGTTTGTAGTGCACCAGCCATGTAGTGTGTTGAGATAGGGTTGAAGGATATCTGTTGCTCTTTTTGGGTCATGGTGTGTGCATGTGAGTGTTATGTCATCTGCATAGGAGGCTAAGTTTATTTGGGGCGTATTGGGTGTAGTTATATCGTGCATGTACAGATTGAAGAGTGCGGGCGATAGGACGGATCCTTGTGGGACTCCGTTTGGAAAGTTTCTGATTTTAGATGACTGACCGGCAAAAGATACGTGTGCACATCTGCCTGCTAGGAAGTTGGCCAGCCACCTTTTTGTGTTGTAGATTTTGTTTGTTAGGTTGTGGCGGGGGATGGCATCGAAGGCTTTACTAATGTCGAGTGTGGCTAATAGTGATCTGTGTGGTGGTCTAGCTGAGTTGATGCCGTCGAAAGCTCTTTGTGTAAGGTCTGTGAGAAGAGTGTTTGTGGAGTGCAGTGGCCTAAAGCCATGTTGTGTTGGAGCTAGGGGTAGGTCAGGTGTAATTAGTTGTAATACTAGGCGTTCCATGACTTTGGAGGGGGAGCAAAGGAGTGTGATGGGGCGGTGTGAGGAGGGTAGCGTGAGGTCTTTGTTGGGTTTGGGGAATGTGATGATGATACCATGCTTCCAAATGTCTGGTATTGTGTTGTGTGAATAGCTGTAGTTTGATATGTTAGGGAGTGCTTGTATGCCTTGTGGTCCCAGGTGTATGTTGCTTATGTTGTCTAGGCCACAGGCGGGTGAGTGCTTGAGATTGTTGATGATATGCTTTGTCTGGTGATTGGTGAAGGGTGTATAGTCAGGGTCTGTGGGGAATTGTCTCTTACGTCGGATGACACGTCGGTCGTCTTTGTGAGGTTTTAGGTGGCTGACATGTGAGAAGTGATTGATGAGAGTGTTTGCTTGTTGTTTACATGAAGGAGTAGAGTCTGTTGTTGTGATTGCAGCATGTGATTGTGTTGTGTTGCTGTTGGAAAGTGTGATGCTGTTTAGTATTTTGTAGAGTTTTTTGGGGATTGTTTTGTGATCAAGTGTTTGTAGGAAGTTATTCCAATTTAGTTTTTGTTGTTCTTGTATTTTGTTGTTAGTTTGGGTGTTGAGTGCTTGAATTTGTTGTGTGATGTCTTGTGTGTGGGGTGCTGGGGAGTGTTTCAGTATGTCGCATTGTCTGATGAGGTTTTGAATTTCTGGTGTGAAGTTGGGGTTGTGTCTTTTTCTGTTACCTCTTGGAATGTGTTTCTTGTCAGCATTTTGGATAGTTTTATTGAGTATGTGTACAGCATTGTTGATGTTAGTGATGAGTGTACTGTTTAGAGTTGTGAAGTGTTGTTCTGTCTCATTTGTGAATGCTTCCCAGTTAGCTCTTTTATAATTGGTGTATGTGTGTTTGTGGCTAGCTGGGGTGAGTCTGGTTTTGGTGGTGATAATGATCGGGAGGTGGTCAGAGCCTAAGGTTCTGACCACCCTCCAGGATGTTGTGGGGGTGAGTTCTGGGGAGCAAAAGGTGATGTCTGGAGATGATGGGTTATAGAGGGCTTGGTGAGGAATATGGGTATGTTGATGGATGTCGTTAAGGATGATGAGGTTATCGGTTTGGTTTTGTAGTACCAGCCCTCTGTCTGTGTCGGGGTTGTCGACAAACCAGGCCGACGTCTTGGCGTTGAAGTCACCACCCAGGATGATGTGGGGTGTGGGGTGTTTGTGATGTGTTGTAAGTGTGGTCTGTATTCATTTGGTACTGTAGGGAATGTTTGGGGAGGGATGTATGTGTTTATGATGGTATGTTGGAGTTGTTGCCAGTGCGTATTTTAATTGACTGTATTTCTGTTGTGTTATCATTTGGGGGAGGAGGGATTTGGTTTGTACACTGGTTACTATGTATGATATTTCTTTATGTACCAGGGTGATGAGTCCACCGCCCCCGCCGACAGCCCGGTCTTGTCTGATGGTGGTGAAATTATGAAATGTGGGTGTTTTTTGTGTTGTGCGGAGTTTTGTTTCTTGTAAGATGGCAATGTGTATGTTGTGTTGTTTGATGAAGTGTGAGAGTTCGTGTTTCTTTGTGTTGATGCCATCTATGTTCAGTTGAAGAATGTTAATGTTATGTGCACGATGTATGTTGGGTGCTGCTGCACGAGGATGGGGTGGGGGTTGGGGTGGGGGTGGGGGGGGGGGGGGGGGGGGGGGGGGGGGGGGGGAGGGGTGAGGGGGGGGTGGGGATTGGGGAGCAGGAGATGGGGGTTGGAATGGATTAGGATGGGGTGTGGTGTGTTGAGTTGAGGATGTGGATGGTATGGGAAGGTTAGGTGAGTTAGGGAGGAGAGGTGGACGGGTTTTAGGGGGGGGGGGAGTGGATGATATGGGAAGGTTAGGTGGGTTGGGGAGGAGAGGTGGACAGGTTTTAGGTGAGGGATTTGACTGGGAGAGGGAGGGGCATGAGGAACAGGTCCAGGTGTTTGTGTAGTGTTTCTTGGAGGCAAGTGTTGTGCAGGTGAAGTGGGTCCAGTTCCCGCATGAATTGCAGAGAACTGAACCCTTAGTATGGTGACTCGAAGTGATGGGTTTTGAGCAAGTTGGACATATGTATGTGTACGTGGGTCCTGGGTTGCTCTCAATGTCTCCGGCTAGAAGAAGTCTTCGAGAAATGACAGCCGGAGAGTCATTTCTCGGTGTAGGAAAAACTGTGTGATGTGTGTGTGTGGTGTGAGAGATGTGGAAATTCCCGGCGCGACCGAAGCCGCTCCAAGGACCCGTGCCCCCAGGGAGGGGGCAGGGGATGGTTGTGACGGTTTGGCTCCCGAAACTGCTCCCCGCGGCCGGCATCCGGTTTTCCTCCACTGGTCGTTGATTTTGTCTTCGGCCGTGGAGGGTCGGCAGCCATCCGCGGTTGGCAGCCTCGGGAGGTGGCCCCACGGCGTAGACACCGCCACATCAGGCGTTTATCTATGTTTATCTATGTGCTGGAAGGATATTATATTTTTCAATTCCAACGCATTAGAAATTATTCATAGATCACAAAACTCCAAATAAGACGTAGTTTTGTTAATGTATAAGGGAGATAGATAGATAGATAGAGAGTTGCTAGGTCCAAGCGATCGATAAAATACGAACATATATGAGACGGACTTAAGTTTCTGAAAAGACAAAGGAGACATTTTTATTGACTCTTTTTCATTTTATTCTGTGTGTTGGAAAGATAATATTGTTTTCAATTTAATTGTATTAGAAATGATTCGTAGATTAAAAAAAAGACTAAATAAGACAGTTATATTTATGTATAAGGGAGATAGATGCATTAGATAGATAGACAGACAGACATTTGATGCATAAATAACATTCCTAATCATTTATATATACTGTACCTAGGCTTGGGCCGCCACCCGTGTATGATCCCGACTTTTCCGTGTTGTGGCCGACTTTGGAACTTTCGGGGTTACCATGTCCAAACGAATCCGTGTATATAAAACACGTGTATATCAAGACCCGACTGTATAAGCAAAACAAATTCATAAGGTACTGTATTTTTATTAACAATTTATTTGCACAATATATGGAAGACCTACTTAGATTTCAACATTTTCAAAAAAAAAAATGAAAGCAGTTTCCCATTTCAGAGATATACTTCACTCACCACTTGTGAATTTTGGGCTATATGAAAGTTCAAGCAGCACACCTCAATATTTAATAAAAAAAATGCTAAAAATTGCTTTTTGTAAACATAAGTACAGTTGCCCACATCCAGCTATTAACCCATCCAATCCCGGCAACGGCTACCAGCCGTCAGTAGATAAGTCACTCTCCAGTCCCAGCGATGGCTGGGAGCCGTCAGTAATGTACTTTCCTTGTAACTGCCTGTATCAGGCTGTGCCTGGTACCACGACCGTTTGAGCACTGCTTTCGATATGGAAAACTTCTCAGTTTATATCCAACCCTCTGAAGGCTGGGAGAGCCAGTCTTCCTTCATCTCTTGAGGTGGAAGCTTGTTCTATCTTGCCATTTTGGCCACATTGCTTGGGACTAGGGGGGACTTTTATTACTGTATCCTCCGGTACAGTAGGGGTTAAAGAGCTACTTTCAGTTATGCTACTTAAGCTGTATATCTGTATGGAATTTGAACAATCAAAGACTTTAACAATCAGATGAATAGATTAAAGCTGTGAATGATGCTATATATTATATATACTGTATATACGGTATATATATATATATATATATATATATATATATGTTATATCACCGTATATATTATATTATATACATATGCTCGATTAAGTCATGAAAGTCAGCAAAAGGGTCTTTGAATGCACGATCAAGAAAAGTGTTGCCATCAGTGACATACAGTTCAGATTTATGCCGGGATGTGGCACAACCGATGCAATCTTCATTCTTAGGCAACTGCAAGCGAGGTTCCGAGAGAAAAACAGGTACTGTAGCTATACCTAGTGTTTGTAGACCTAGAGAAGGCCTTTGATGGGGTGCCAAGGGAGGTTATGCAGTGGGCTATGAGAAAACTTGGGGTAAAGGAGTAGTTGGTGCATGTAATAATGAAAATGTAGGAGGGATCATGGGCAGCAGTTAGTGAATGAGGGTCTAAGCAAACAGTTCCCAGTGAAAGTCAGAGTTCACCAAGGTTCAGTGCTGAGCCCAGGTACTGTTTGTTTTGGTCCTGGAGGCTCTGCAAGGGACTTTAGAATGGGACTCCCATGGAGTGGTATAAGCAGATGACCTACTTCTTATCGCAGATAGTGCGCAAGAAGGGCAGGTAAAGTTTAATAGATGGATGGAGGGTATGGCAAACACGGGACTAAGAGTTAATATAGATAAAACAAAGGTCATGATCAGTGGAGTGGGGCACGGAACTATGGAAAGAAGCGGCGACTTTCCATGTGTAGTTTGTGGGAAGGGGGTGGGAAGTAACTGAATTCAATGTTGTGTCTGTAGTGACAGGGTACACAAAAGATGCAGTGGGGCGAGAGAACCTTTGACGAGAATCATAGAATTTGAATGTTCAGTGTGTAAGGGAGATTGTTTTGTTTTTTTAAATTTAGTTTAACCAGACCACTGAGTTCCACAAAAGAACTCTCATAGGGCTGGCCCGAAGGATTAGATCAAGATGGACAACTAATCAAGTCAAGATAAATAGGGAAGGGCAGGAGCTGAACAACTCTAGGAAGGCAAAGAAACGCAGACATTTCTCGCCATTTCATCAGTTCAGCCGGACCACATGAGCTCCTATAGGGCAGGGCCGAAGGATGAGGCAAGAACTGCTACACTGCAGCACCAACCAAGAAGTGATCAAAGGCAAAGAATGAAAGATCAGGTCTAGGTAGAAAAAATCACAGCGAGATGAAAAAATATGCACGACTGAGGGGTATCAAGTCAGCTCGGCCGCAGCAGCGTCCGAAGAGACAAATCAGGTCAGGAGTCTACTACCTAGCCAGGCCAGGGAGACATGAGATATAGGCTTCAAGAGGACAATCGAATGGGACAGAATAAGAATAGAAGGGGAAAAACATAGAAAGAGGAAAGAAAAACTACTCAAAATTAGTCAAGCTGACGACAAAAGCTCGAGGGGAGAGAGGGAGGGAAATTACCACAACCATCCCCCATCAAGCTCCAGTCGCCGGCCCCGAAGCCCCCCAACCGCAGCAAGGAGAGTAGTACCAGGGGGGTGTAAGGGAGAACTTGTGTTGAATGACCCGCCTCTTAGTATTGATTTCGGCAGAGCAACGCTAGAGTGTGTGAATAAATTTTGCTAATTGCGATACGGTTTCCGCCTGAGGTGGCGCTGAAGCTGGCTCCATTGCTGGAGTCAGAAGTAGCTGGGGGAAAGTTTAGAAAACTGTTGCCACTCTTGACCATGAGAGGACACCCACTTCCACCTTCAAGGGAAGGCTTATATCTCGTGTGTTAGGAGTGTGATGACCTTTGCCTAGGAGACATGGCCGGTTAAAGCGGAAGATATTAATAGAATGGAACAGAATGAGAAGAGAATGGCGAGATGGATATGTGGGGTTAACTTCAGGGACGGGGTATCAAATGAGGAATTAAGAAGGCGTCTGGGTATTAGGAGTATCAGTGAAGTGATGCTCACGAGCCGATTTGTTTGTTTTGAACACGTGGAGATAATGGATGATCAGTTCAGAACTGGGTAAAGAAATACGCGACTGTGAATGCGGTGGGAAGGTGTGAGTAGGGGTAGACATAGAAAGACGTGGGATCAGGTACTCCAGTCCGATCTCGAAACAAAGAACTTGACAACACAGGCAGCCCATGGCAGGGTCACCTGGAATGCCGCCATTTAGAATGAGAGACTATAACCACACTCTCTGTGGACAAAACGGTCTTTAAACTTGTATTTATTTATGTATACTGTATATGCAATAGCTAAAATGGCATACCTAATTGTAGTTCTGTAACAGTTGGATGGGTGGGAAACTGTACATTAAATATGAGGCGCTTAGAAGAAGGCTGCATAAGCCAATGCCTTTGTATTCTAAAACCACACTTAAGTTCTGCCCCAAACCTTCCTGAAGGAAAAAAGCAGAAACAAAATATAATGCTCTGTCTGAAAGCGAATGATAATTAGCCCTTAATCACAAACTAGGACTCAGTTGTATTTATCTTCATTCGATATAGGGTTAGGGAAGCACTTAAGTGTACTGTACAGTATTTCTAAAATACGGGGATGAGTGCTAATTTGTGATAAAGAGCTAAATATAATTCAGTTTCAGAAAAATCACTATACTGTATGTTGTTTCTGTATATTTTGTTCATGAAGGTTTAGGGCAGCACTTAAGTCTGGGTTTAGAAAACGGGGGGAGCTTTCTTCTTCTAAGTGCCTCATATACAGTAGTTCAACATTATTTCCATCTATCACAAACCCATTTATTTGTTATATTTCTACTTATTATCTATGTCTAATGCTTGAACTTAGTCTATTTAATTAAATAATTAAATTAACTTACAGTTCAAAACTTAAAAATGGTCAATTACAACAGAAAATATAGTGATGCTCGAAAATGTGTTGTACCGGTAATTTTATGACTGTAGTATTTCATAATGCTAAGGAAATAGTGCACTACTTAACAGGTGATCTACAAACATATAAAACATTCTTGTTCAATGATCTATAAACATATAAAACATTCCTATCAAGAGGCATTGGATTGGAATGAACCCTACAAAATCCAGAATATAATCAGCAGCCTTTGTTGGTCTAAAACAAGATGGGCCTATCCCCCCAAAGGAACAATAACGTCTGTTGTACCTTGCCATGGTGGCTTAATATCACTAGGTTTACACATTATCTCAATATTTCAGATACAAAGATAAACACAGACTAGACATCAGGCAACGTCTCGGACTTAGGGGGATATCACACGAGGGCTGTTATCTTCAATTTCTGATGGTCAACATATTTCTGGTAAACATTTCTAGGACCTTTTGTAAAGGGATTGGAAACTAGACAGAAGATACACTAATTTAAGGGAGATAATTATTTCAAAAGTTGCCTTCAGAAGCTACCAGACCGGTGTCAATTGTAAAAGTTGACAGAAAAAGTGCTCATGTGATACTAGCTTCACAGTAAAGTATAATATTTCTACTGATATTTCTTTCACTTCTGAAATAAATACTCGTACAGTATATACTCAGGCATATACCCCATAGCTGGGGGTGGTCGACCTGAGACAGGGCCCGAACAGAAACAATATTTAAAGTTCAAATTCTTACGGTCCGGAATCACTTTCGCGTTCCTTCGCCCATTTCTCTGTCTCGTCTAGTAGTGAATTATACAAGGGGAGGAGGATTCCTAGCCCCCTGCCCCCAGAAGGAAAGTAGGATAGTAAAAGAGTGAAATATATATATACAATGTACCAATAGACTGGAGGAGTGCATGTATTGTGCAAATGTACAAGGGGAAGGGAGATCGGCAGGAGTGTTCAAGTTATAGAGGTATTAGTTTATTATCAGTGGTTGGAAAGCTGTATGGCAAGGTGTTCATAGAGAGGATAATAAAGGGTGCGGAAGTTACCCCCCAGGGGGTAAGGGGCCTACATCTAATGGTGGAGGAAAAAAAGAATATGCCTCGTACATCCTACTGCGCGTCGTACAAGGCGATAGACTTGTGGACCAACAGCCATTACTATGCAATAAAGTCTTCATCTTAGCACTGTCTTGGTATGGCACTGCCGAGGCTGGTGGGGTGCGGATAGGTGCCACAGGGGACCGAGTCTTACCTGGGTGCTGTTTGGCACCACACCTGTGTCTGCAACGGTGTTTGCATGTTGGAGCAGTGTTGGGGCAGGATTTTATTGTTCTATAGTCCAAATTGCCTAATATACAGTAGTCTTGTTATGGTGCTGTCTTTTTGTAACACTGTTATAATAATAATAATAATAATAATAGTTCTTAAAGCTAGCGCATGCTAAGCTAGCTAAGGATAGCCCAATAAGGCCGATTAGGCGTATTTCCACTGGGGTCCTGTACTACTACCCCATCCCTTTGCTCATGAGGGATGGTAACGACTCAGTGCTTGTGAAAAATCTTTAATGCGCCGAGCGTGGGCGCGAACCCGGGCCTTCTGGGTGGAAGTCCGAGACGCTAGTCACTACACCAAGCGAGCCGCTTAAGGCTGGTGTGGTTGCAGATACTGCAGGTGCAAGTGCTGCAGGGGGACTGTTGAGTCTGGCTGAGGCACGGTTAGCACATTACCAACAACAGCCACAGTGATGACTAGGTGGGGCAGTGCTGTGGCGGGACTTTATTGTACTACAGTACACTCCAACTACTGAAAGGCAACCCCGGCCGAGCCGTTACAATGCATGTAATGGAAAAATATGTTAAACAATTGTATGTATAAGAGAAGTGCAGTTTAAGGAGGGGAAAAGGGTGTGTGGATCAGATTTTTGCAGTAAGACAGCTATGCGAGAAGTATTTAGGGAAGCATAGGGAGATATTTTGGGCTTTTAATGCATTTTATGGATTTGGAAAAAGCGTATGATCGTGTGGATTGAGAAGCAATACAGAAGGTGTTAAGGATTTATGAAATTTGAGGAAATTTGTAAGAGCAGCTAGAGTTTTTATGAAGGGAGCAGAGTGTGTGTTACAGTAGGATATAATGAGTTGAGTGAATGGTTTGAGGTAAATGTAGGTTTGCGACAGGGTTCTGTAATGTCACCGTGGCTGTTCAATATACAGGGTGTTCCAGTAATGCTTTTCATAAATTATATGGTGGACTCATCAGACAAAAATAAGAATACTGTACATTACTCTATGAACATGAGGTTGAGTATTTATAATAACAGAGTTATTACACGATTTAAGTTAACGATAGATACAATGCCATTCAGTCCAAGGGGTAATGTTGCCATTTTAGTGGATTATATCCATTTGGCCTTCGTTATCGCTTGCTAGCCTCAAGATAGTGAGCAGTATCCAATCGGCGTTCTCTCTTCAGGCTAGCGAGCGGATGTTTTCGGTAGGATAATCAAATCCGGCGAAGCCGGACCTATTTTCTACCGAAAAGTCAGATCGCTACTGCTCACTATCTTGAGGCTAGCAAGCGATAGCGAAGGCCAAATGGATATAATCCACTAAAATGGCAACATTACCCCTTGGACTGAATGGCATTGTATCTATCGTTAACTGAAATCGTGTAATAACTCCGTTATTATAAATACTCAACCTCATGTTCATAGAGTTGTTGTTGTTGTTGTTGTTCCCCAAGCTGCCTGGCCGAACAGCCCCAAGGCCCCGAGCAAGGCCAAGGCCATAACTGAGCGCCCCAACAGAACCCTCCCTGCCGACCACAATAAAGCCTGGGTGACCGAAGCCACTCCATGGCGGGGAGCTGAGGAGGGTGCGGAAACGCCCGGGAAACCAAAGCCCCACCCAGGGCCCTGTGCCCCTCAGCAATTATGAAGAGAAAGTTGAGGGGCAAAGGAAAAATGTGACGCTTTGGCTTCCAATCTTGGTAGATTGGGATGACCTCCCACGGAAGAGACGCCGTCACTTGAGATCTAGAAAATATATAAGTAAAAGGAACAGTTAGAGTAAGCTATGGGTATGGCAGAGATTGCTCAGTTCTCACACTGATAGACCAGCCCATCACCACATGACTAGAACCCAATCCTCTCAGCATCAGCTAGGAAAGGCCCTAGAAAGCCGCCTTTGGCTGGGGGATAGCTCCCCTATTTCAACCCCTTTCGGTGTTGGGCACCCGCCATGTTCATAGAGTAATGTATTCTTATTTTTGTCTGATGAGTCCACCATATAATTTATGAAAAGCATTACTGGAACACCCTGTATTTATGGATGGTGTGGTGAGGGAAGTGAAAATGAGAACTATGGGTAGAGGATTGGATTTAGTAGGAAAGAAAGAGATTTGGAGTTGAATCAGTTGCTGTTCGCTGATGACACAGCATTGGTGGCGGATTCTGAGGAGAAACTGCAGCAGGTAGTCAAAGAGTTTGATGTGGTTTGTGGGAGGAGGAAGCTGAAGGCGAATGTCAATAAAAGTAAAGTAATGGTGTGTAATAGTGTAATAGTGTAATAGTGTGATCGTAGTGTGAATCTAGATGCGAGGCTGGATGGGGAAATATTGGAACAAGTAGAGTGTTTTAAATGTCTAGGAGGAACGATAAGCAGGAATGGAGGTACTGTATGTTGTTGTTGTTGTTGACGTGTTTATTTTATACTAGGCCAGGGCCCTCATAAGCCTAGTGTTCGGTGAGGAGGTGCAAAGTCAAGTCATGTAACTGTCAGTAGTCAGATATCATCATAAAGGAATGGAGGTATGGAAATGGAGATAAAACAGAGAGTATGTGAAAGAAAAGGAAAGTTTTTGGTGCAATGGGAAGTATGTGGAAGGTGAGAAATCTCAGAATGAAAGTTAAAATTGCAATGTATCAAGGAAGTGTTGTGCCAACAGTGATGTATGGGGCTGCGACATGGGCTCTGAAGGCAAAGGAGAGAAGAGAGCTGGATGTGATGGAGATTAGCTGCTCGAGGAGTATGTTTGGAGCGACTCGTAGAGACAGATTGAGGAATGAAGAGATACGTAGGAGAGTAGGGCAGCAGGAACATTTGTCGGTCATAGTGGACAGAAGGGTGCCGAGCTAGTATTCGTCATGCTGAACGAATGAAAGATGAAAGGCTTACAAAGAGAATATGTGAGTCAGATACAAGGGGAGATAAGAGGGGTAGGAAGACCCCCATTGAGATGGAGAGATTGTGTAGGATAAGCTTTGGATGATAGAGGAATGACTATATATCAGCAAAGGGAAGTGGTAATAAACAGGAATGAATGAAGAATGCTTGTGCATAAATGAGTGAAAACGTGGTCATTTGGGAGAAGGGGTCGGGTGCCAGTTGGACTAGATAATAGTCCGTCAGGCGCCTGGCCCGGAGAGCCGGTAAATATGAGGGGTGCGCCTGGAAGTGTGGTGGGCGGGCTTGTGGTTTCGGCTCGCTGCATGTCTGCCTGCTGAGACCGGAACTTCTCCGGGTGGTCGGGGGCTGGGGAAGTGCTGGAGTGACCTTGGTTTATTCCTGGTCTCCGAGTCTTCTGGGTGACCTAGATGCGTGTGAATTTGTGCTTTGTTTTTCTGTTGTGTTGTCCCTGTCTGATGCCCCCACGTCGACTCTCAGGAATCTCGCAGAGCCTCCAGACCATCTCTCTCCTGTGTGTGTGTGTGCGTGTGTGTGTGTGTGTGTGTGTGTGTGTGTGTGTGTGTGTGTGCGCGCGCGTGTGTGTGTGTGCGTGCGTGCGTGCGTGTGTGTGTGTGTGAGACATACTAATCACTTTAAAAAAATCTGTTATTCTCAGGTGGGCATCGAGCAGGTTCTTAACCATATTGATAGATGTACAGTACTGGCAATTACATTATTTGGTAGTTTGTTCCACTTGTTTATTATACTACTTGTATAGCTAAAGAAGATCTCAGTGACATCTAGGTTAGCTCTTCTGGTTGGCAGCTTCATGCCGTTATTTCGAGTGGCAAGATAATTAAAAGAGAACAACGCATTTGTGTCTACTCTGTCAAAGCCTTTTAAGATCTTGAAACATTTAATAAGTTGGCCCCTTAATCTTCTCCTCTTGAGTGAGAAAAAGTTAATTTTTTTCAGTCTTTCATCGTATGTTTTGTTTTTCAGAGTTGGGATTAGTTTGGTCGCTCTTCTCTGTACTCTCTCCATCATTTCAATGTCTTTTACTAGGTGTTGCGACCAGAACTGCACACCGTATTCAAGGTGCGGTCTTACTAAGCTCTTGTAGAGTGGCATCATTAGATCTTCACTCATATATTTGAAGGTCCTCTTGATGTAACCTAGCATTCTATTGGCCTTGTTCGTTGCTGCTGCACATTGATCTGATGATTTCAGGTTGTCTGTAATGATTATACCAAGATCTTTGCCATTTGGAACTTTTTTTATATTTTGGTTAAAGAGGCTGTATTCATAGTTCTTGTTTGGTTGCCACATTGAATTAATTGGCACTTATCAATATTGAAAGGCATTTGCCAATTTACGGACCATTCTTCAATTTTTTTTTTAGATCTGCTTGCAAATTTATATGATCTTCATTTAATATGATACCATCGGCAAATTTGGAGATGTAGTTATGGATCCCGACATCTAGGTCATTTATGTAAATTATAAAAAGGATGGGACCCAGCATCGATCCCTGTGGTACACCGCTGGTCACTGGTGTCCACTCGAATTCTGTTCCATTTATAACTACCAGTTCTCTGTCGTCTGTTCGTTAGCCAGTCCTCGATTCAGTTAAAAATCGATCCTGATAAGCATAGGGCCTTCATTTTGGTTAGCAGTTTCTTATGGGGTACTTTGTCGAATGCCTTTTGGAAGTCCAGGAAGATAATATAGAGAGATTTGGTCACATCATTTACCATTAGGAGCCTGTTATAAAATTCTATTAGGTTAGTCACGCATGATTTGTTTGATCTGAAGCCATGTTGACTATTTTTAATTAGATTGTTGATTTCTAGATAGTCAACTATTTTATCCCTCAAGATTGATTCTAAGATTTTGCCTATAACTGAGGTTTAAGCTAATCGGTCTGTAGTTGAGAGAGAGTGAGAGAGAGAAAGAAAATGACACAGAAAGATAGAAATAAAGTGCATGAAAGAAAAAGATGAATAAAGAATAAAAGAGCCCGTACAAATTTTAACTTCTTCCAAGCTGCCAGCAGTGGTAGAAGAGCTGTTATAGCTAATTTAACTATTGCTAAATACTACACCCTTCCAGTATGGGTTGGTGGTAAGAGAGGCATCCAGCAGTAGGCTACAATATAGGATGGTTGGTTTTTCTGGACCCCCTTCTCACTGTTGTCAATGTTAAGACTTTTTGAGTCATTTACGTTTTTTCCTGGCGAGCAATAGCGAGCCTGTAGTTCCAAGAGGAATCGGCCTTCGACCAGGATATTTTCTACCGAAAAATGTACAAATTTATCTTGAAAGGGAGTCTAGGGGTGTTTTTTAAGCTTGATGGAGATCTAAGGAGTAAATTTAAAAATTATGAATAAATAGATAAATAGACCAAAAAATATCCACTACCCCCTTAACCCTCCTGGCCCGGGCTGTATCTCCAAAGGACAGGGTGGGCTACCCGGGCGATCTGGCCGAAAAACGTCTAGGCCTAGGCTACCGTATTTTGGTTAATTTTAACTGCTAGAAATTTCCCACGCATCTATAAATGTAGTGCGGTTTTCAATCTGTAGACTGGCGTTGAGTAGAGCTCTCTAAGTCAACTGGTTCAGTTGTGATGACGATTTTAGTGGAGAGCATTTTCAGGCGATGTTAGCAATACGACGATCTTTTCACTACTGAAACAACGACATACAGACATACAATAACAAACGAGTCTTCTCCTTCTTGTTTTCGGAGGTGCGGTGACGCAACGATCGGCTTTGTTTACATGCGTCGGCCGCACGGCGTTCAGACCAAGCTGAATAGGCTTTCAAGCTTACTATCTCCTGAAAGGACACCCGGGCACCAGCCCTTATTTCGTGGTGTCATGTTAAAATGACACCCGGGGAGGAAGGGTTAACCCCTTATTAGCGGGGCCCGACTTAAGGCGGTCTAGAGAACCAAGGACTAAGTGGCGGGGCCCGACTTAAGTCCGTGTGCAATTTTTGAACAATAATGGCTCTGAGAGAGAGACGAGCGACGGGAGGAGCATAGGTCGGCTCATGACCGCTCGGCACGGGTCCCGCGCGACTACTGACGTTTACTCCACACACACCCACACTCACTGCCTCGCTACACAGGGAATTATGTAAGGAAATTACCGTATTTTAGGGATTTTGCACTCGTCTTGCACGATCGTTGCAAGAGAACCCGTGGTCGTAGAAGGATGGTTCTGGTGTAATTGGAAAACTCAATTATCGCCCTTTCAGGGATACATAATTGTATTACGCTCTGGCTCTTGTTTATGCATGAAAAAGAGTACGGAAACAAGGTCATTTAGGGTAAAACCACCCGCTTGCCAGGTAGTATAAGTTACCGACCTAGCCGCTCTGCGAGTGTTAATCCGTCCTTATAGTAGACTAGCCAATTTGTAAGTGATGGTCCAAGTAATATTCAATATCAATAAAAATAATAGAATCTCCCACAGAAAATTGAGTACGGTAGTTAGAAAGCACAAGAAGTTCCAAAGTGTACCTTACCATGACTATCATTAACTTTGATGGAGTAGTAAAATTACTTATCTAATTACATAACATTAGAACATAAGAAAATGGGAGTCTGCAGAAGGCCGATTGGCCCACACAAGGCAGATCCCTCTCACACCCAACCCTAATTATAAGGATTAATTATAGGCCCAGCTCACTAACACTATTCTACTACTCTTTGTGGGTTGTTGTTGTTGTTGTTGTTGTTCCCTAAGCTGCCTTGCCGGACAGCCCCGAGTCCCTGAGGAAGGCTATGGCCGCGATCGGGCTTTCCCACAGAGCTCTCATTGAGTGTAGATTGTGTTGTTGGCGTAAGTGGTTGTGTGAAATGCAGTCTTCTATGATGTGTTTGATGGTATGGGGTGCTGTTACATCCTCGGCAGGTGTCGACGACGGAGTCATCCAGTCTCTTCTGATAGCTCAGAAGAGCCGGATGGTGTCCGCATCTCAGCCTGGCCAGGTGGACTCTGTCCTCGCGAGGATTCGGAAGGATGGATTTCGGGAGGTCGTGCTTGCAGCTGCGTGTTGTCTATGAGTGAGTGGATGGATCGGCGAGAGATATGAGTATGGATGTGCTTCTGGAAGTTGGTGTGGGGTGGGCAGGGAGGGAGAGAGGACAGTATTTGTGTGTGATACCGTGTGCTGGGTGATGTTTTGATATTTCTTGGTGTCTGTGGGTGTGTTGCCATGTAGTGTAGTGGGTGGTTTTGGTTCGTAGAGGCTGCTGCCAGAAATTGAGTGCCTCTCATGTCCAAATGGTCTTTGACTTTGAGGATTTTGGTTTCTTGATGTAGATGATCTGTGGGTGTAGTAGCTGTGCAGCCTGTAATGATTTTTAGGGCTTTGTTTTGAATAGTCTGTAAGGTCTTGTGATGTGTTTCAGCTAGGTTAGAAGCCCAGGCTGGGCTTGCGTATTCCATCACTGATCTTATGTATTGTTTATAAACTGTGGTGGTGGTTTCTTTGTTGTGTCCACATTTTGTGTGAGCAAGTGACCTGAGGGCGTTAAGTCTGGGTGTCAGTTTCTTTTTCGTGTTTGAATGTCATATGAGTATCATATGTTACTCCTAGGATTTTGGGTGAGTGTGTATGTGTTAGGGGTGTGTTGTTTATGGTGAGTCGAGGGATGTATTCGTGTTCTCCTGTCCAGCTTGTGAGCAGGGTTGCGGTGGATTTGGCTGGGGCTAGATTAAGTCTGTTTGTAGTGCACCAGCCATGTAGTGTGTTGAGATAGGGTTGAAGGAGATCTGTTGCTGTGTTTGGGTCATGGTGTGTGCATGTGAGTGTTATGTCGTCTGCATAGGAGGCTAAGTTTATTTGGGGTGTATTGAGTATATTTATGTCGTGCATGTACAGATTGAAGAGTGCGGGCGATAGGACGGATCCTTGTGGGACTCCGTTTGGAAAGTTTCTGATTCTAGATGACTGACCGGCAAAAGATACGTGTGCACATCTGCCTGTTAGGAAGTTGGCCAGCCACCTTTTTGTGTTGTTGTGCATGTTTGTGTTGTAGATTTTGTTTGTTAGGTTGTGGCGGGGGATGGCATCGAAGGCTTTACTAATGTCGAGTGTGGCTAGTAGAGATCTGTGTGGTGGTCTAGCTGAATTGATGCCATCAAAAGCTCTTTGTGTAAGGTCTGTGAGAAGAGTGTTTGTGGAGTGCAGTGGCCTGAAGCCATGTTGTGTTGGAGCTAGGGGTAGGTCAGGTGTAATTAGTTGTAGTACAAGGCGTTCCATGACTTTGGAGGGGGTGCAAAGGAGTGTGATGGGGCGGTGTGAGGAGGGCAGCGTGGGGTCTTTGTTGGGTTTGGGGAATGTGATGAGAATACAATGCTTCCAGATGTCTGGTATTGTGTTGTGTGAGTATCTGTACTTTGATATTTTAGTGAGTGCTTGTATGCCTTGTGGTCCCAGGTGTCTGAGGTGTATGTTGCTTATGTTGTCTAGGCCACAGGCGGGTGAGTGCTTGAGATTGTTGATGTGCTTTGTCTGGTGATTGGTGAAGGGTGTATAGTCAGGGTCTGTGGGGAATTGTCTCTTACGTCGGATGACACGTCGGTCGTCTTTGTGGGGTTTTAGGTGGCTGACACGTGAGAAGTGATTGATGAGAGTGTTTGCTTGTTGTTTACATGAAGGAGTAGAGTCTGTTGTTGTGATTGCAGCATGTGATTGTGTTGTGTTGCTGTTGGAAAGTGTGATGCTGTTTAGTGTTTTGTAGAGTTTTTTGGGGTTTGTTTTGTGATCAAGTGTTTGTAGGAAGTTATTCCAATTTAGTTTTTGTTCTTGTATTTTGTTGTTAGTCTGGGTGTTGAGTGCTTGGATTTGTTGGGTGATGTCTTGTGTGTGGGGTGCTGGAGAGTGTTTCAGTATGTCACGTTGTCTGATGAGGTTTTGAATTTCTGGTGTGAAGTTGGGGTTGTGTATTTTTCTGTTACCTCTAGGAATGTGTTTCTTGTCAGCGTTTTGGATAGTTTTATTGAGTATGTGTACAGCATTGTTGATGTTAGTAATGGGTACGCTGTTTAGAGTTGTGAAGTGTTGTTCCGTTTCATTTGTGAATGCTTCCCAGTTAGC
Source organism: Paralithodes platypus (assembly GCA_032716605.1). Taxonomy (NCBI): domain Eukaryota; kingdom Metazoa; phylum Arthropoda; class Malacostraca; order Decapoda; family Lithodidae; genus Paralithodes; species Paralithodes platypus. The sequence continues at coordinate 19,679,125 of CM064543.1, read as the reverse complement.
TCTTTTATAATTGGTGTAAGTGTGTCTGTGGCTAGCTGGGGTGAGTCTGGTTTTGGTGGTGATAATGATCGGAAGGTGGTCAGAGCCTAAGGTTCTAACCACCCTCCAGGATGTTGTGGGGGCGAGTTCTGGGGAGCAAAAGGTGATGTCTGGAGATGATGGGTTATAGAGGGCTTGGTGGGGAATATGGGTATGTTGATGGATGTCGTTAAGGATGATGAGGTTATCTGTTTGGTGTTGAAGTACCAGCCCTCTGTCTGTGTCGGGGTTGTGGGTACTACTGGGTAGTAGTATTTTTATAAACTTTCGTATGATTTGAACCACTGCATATGAATTGGCTCGTCTACCCTACACTAAATCTAGACTACCTGTAAACTGTGAATTGTACCTGTCCTTCAGGCAATGATAAATTGCTGGAGACCTGTCACTGGGTATACAGTCAGGCAGTTTACAGTCTCACTCATGTTATACATACATATACACAAATTTAATAATCAAGTGCTCCACACGAAGTGCGGTTCCGGTCTAATGTCCTAATGGCAGCATTCCAGGCAACTCTGTTAAGAGCTGCCTCACTTGTCAGGTTCTTTGATTTAAGATCAGACCGCAAGGTCTGATCCCAAGTCTTTCTTGGTCTGCCCTTTGGTGCAGCTACCTCTGCATTCATGGACTTGCATCTTTTCACCCAGCTTAGTTCATCCATCCTCTCTATATGTCCAAACCATCCAAGTCTGCTAGTACGCATCTCATTGCTGATACTCTTGATACCTAACCTTCTCCTTAGCTCTTTACTTGATATCCTATCTTGCAGTTTGACACCACACATCTATCTCACCATTCTCATATCATCCTCTAATTTTCACTCTATCGAACACCATCTCTCCTCCTCCAAACCTGATCTTCTTTTTCTCACCGAAACTCAGGTGTCGGAAGCAACTGCCAGCAGCCCCTTCTCTTTATCCTCCTACTTTCTCTATCCTAGTTTCAAAGCCAGAGGCGGATGTTGTGCATACGTGCACAACAAACTCACTTGCTCTCATGTTCCCGATTTAGACTCCTCTGACTTCTCAACTTTATGGTTCAAACTATCCTGTCATTCTCATACTAAATATTTCTGTGCTGTCTATCTTTCCCCTAACTCTACCGACCCTCCCAAATTCTTTAACTATCTAAACTCTAAAGTGGAACACATTCTATCTATCTCTCCCTTCTCTGAAATCTCCATCTTAGGAGATTTCAACGTTCATCACCGCCAATGGCTCTCCTCTCACTCTACTGACAAACCTGGTGAACAAGCCTACGTCTTTTCTATCATAAATGACCTAGAGCAGCTGGTCCAGCAACCCACCCGTATCCCAGATCGCTTCGGAGATCGGCCCAACATTCTTGACTTATTTCCGACTTCTAGCCCTTCTTCTTACTGTATACTGTCAATCTTTTCTCTCCTTTGGGCTCCTCCGACCATAAACTTATCTCCGTCACCTGTCCTATCTCTTCAGTACGGCCATCCGATCCTCCCAGCCGGCGGCGCTTGTGGCACTTTGGCGCTGCCGACTGGGAGGCTCTCCAGCAGTACTTCTTTGATTTCCCATGGAATGAATTCTGCTTCCGTGGCCGAGGACCCTCGGAGAGTGCTGAACGCATTACTGAGGTAATCCTCTCGGGCATATAAGCGTACATTCCATTTTCTTTCTCTCGGTCTAATGCAAAAAAATCTTGGTTTAATCACGCTTGTTCTACTGCTGTCCACAACAAGGAGGAAGCATTCAAACAGTACCGACACCTTAAAACTCAAGAATCTCATTCTTCCTATGTTTCTGCCCGGAATCAAGCCAAATCTGTTCTTCGACTTGCCAAGCACTCTTTCATCAATAATAAATGCACTGAACTATCCAACTCTAGCTCTTCCCAAGCTTTCTGGCATCTAGCCAAAAACCTCTCCAACAACTTTTCTTCGTCTTTCCCTCCCCTTTTCCACTCTGATGGCACAACCATCACTTCTTCCTCTGACAAAGCTGAACTCTTTGATCAAACTTTTGCCAGGAACTCTACCTTGGATGATTCCGGTGCTATTCCTCCCTCTCCAGTCCCCTCTCTCCTACTTATGCCTAATATCCTAATCTCTTCTAAAGATTTACTTTCTACCCTCTCTGGGCTTAACCTAACAAGTGCACATGGGGGTAATTAGACACCTCTGCCTGTGCTGACGTATTTGAGCTGTTTCCATCACTAAAATATTCATTTTACCATATATAGCATTAATACTTATCCATACGCGCCTATTATGGGTTGATTATAAAGGTATTAACCTGAAACAACAATAAAACGAGTGAAAACAGCGTTTGGATGGTCAAAATCGGAGATACAGGCCGCGAGTTATATAATGTATGGGTGAGGCAACCTGCTTTCCCGCCAATTTCGCCCAAGGCCACTGAGACAGTCGATCGATACTCTCTCTCTCTCTCTCTTGCACTCGCTTGCTAACAGTGATGTCAATACCCTGCTTGCAACTCGCTAATGTTAGCACGAAAATATACCTCAGAATAAGGGAATAACAGGGAAAATAGGTGATAACTGAAGGAGGGGAAGAAAGTGGGGAAGGAGGAGAGGTAGAAGAGTGATATTTTGCATGGCCCAGGGGTGGCCCAGGGGCCAAATTTGTTTTTTTGTTTTTTTCGATGTTTAAAGTTGATTTTTTTTTTCTCGGACTCTTAAGATTCTTCCCGCAGTTCCCGGGTTAATGCTAAGAAAGCGTACGGTCCGGACGGTCTTCCTCCTGTTGTACTTAAAAACTGTGCTTCCGTGCTGACCCCCTGCCTAGGCAAACTCTTTCGTCTCTGTCTCTCCTCTAACATCTTTCCTTCTTGCTGGAAGTTTGCTCTCATTCAACCTGTCCCAAAGAAGGGTGACCGCTCTCAACCCTCCAACTATCGTCCAATTGCTCTCATCTCTTAAGTTTTTGAAACTATTCTTGCTTCCAAATTTCTAAAGCATTTCTCTTCTCATAATCTCCTCTCAGATCGCCAGTATGGCTTCCTTAAGGGTCGCTCTACTGGTGATCTTCTTTCATATCTTACTAACTTTTGGTCATCCAACTTTCGGGACTTCGGCGAGATTTTTTCCGTTGCACTAGACATATCGAAGGCCTTCGATAGAGTCTGGCACAAATCTTTAATTTCCAAATTGCCCTCCTTCGGTTTCTGTCCCTCCATCTGTGCCTTTGTCTCTAATTTCCTTTCCGGCCGTTCCATAGCTGCGGTTGTGGACGGCCATCGCTTAATTCCTCATCCTATCAACTCCGGTGTTCCTCAGGGTTCTGTCCTATCTCTTATTCTCTTTCTAATTTTCATAAATAATCTTCTCAACTGTACATCTAGTCCCATCCATTCATATGCAGAAGACTCTACTTTACACCACTCGATTAGTTTTCCAGAACGCCCCAGCCAGCATTCCCTCAAAAGTAAATGTAATGAAGCCATAAAATGCTTATCTTCTGATCTAGCTACTATTTCCAATTGGGGTAGAGAAAACCTCGTTACATTTAATGCTTCCAAAACTCAATTTATCCATCTTACTACCCATCAGGAACCTCCAGAGGGCTATCCCTTATTCTTCAACAATACAAAAATCTTCCCTCAATGTTCTCGGTGTCTCTTTTTCTTCTGCTCTCACTTGGAAAGACCATATTACCACTCTCGCTAAGGCAGCCTCCCAGAAGCTGGGTGTTCTCAACCGCCTCAAGGGGTTCTTTACCCCTGCGCAGCTACTTGCTCTGTACAGGGGCACAGTGCGTCCTTGTATTGAGTATGTTGTTGTTGTTGTTGTTCCCTAAGCTGCCTGGCCGAACAGCCCCGAGTCCCTGAGAAAGGCCATGGCCACGATCGGGCTTTCCCACAGAGCTCTCATTGAGTGTAGATTGTGTTGTTGGCGTAAGTGGTTGTGTGAAATGCAGTCTTCTATGATGTGTTTAATGGTATGGGGTGCTGTGTTACATCCCGGGCAGGCGTCGACAACGGAGTCATCCAGTCTCTTCTGATAGCTCAGGAGAGCTGGATGGTGTCCGCATCTCAGCCTGGCCAGGTGGACTCTGTCCTCGCGAGGAAGGGAGGATTCGGAAGGATGGATTTCGGGAGGTCGTGCATGCAGCTGCGTGTTGTCTGTGAGTGAGTGGATGGATCGGTGAGAGATATGAGTATGGATGTGCTTCTGGAAGTTGGTTCGGGGTGGGCAGGGAGGGAGAGAGGACAATAATTGTGTGTGATACCGTGTGCTGGGTGTTGTTTTGACATTTCTTGGTGTCTGTGGGTGTGTTGCCATGTAGTTTAGTGGGTGGTCTTGGTTCGTGGAGGCTGCTGCCAGGAATTGAGTGCCTCTCATGTCCAGATGGTCTTTGACTTTGAGGATTTTGGTTTCTTGATGTGGGTGCAGTAGCTGTGCAGCCTGTAATGATCTTCAGGGCTTTGTTTTGAATAGTCTGTAAGGTCTTATGATGTGTTTCAGCTAGGTTAGAAGCCCAGGCTGGGCTTGCGTATTCCATCACTGATCTTATGTATTGTTTATATACTGTGGTGGTAGTTTCTTTGTTGTGTCCAAATTTTGTGTGAGCAAGTGACCTGAGGGCGTTAAGTCTGGGTGTCAGTTTCTTTTTAATGTTTGTGGTGTGCTGTTTGAATGTCATATGAGTATCATATGTTACTCCTAGGATTTTGGGTGTGTGTGTATGTGTTAGGGGTGTGTTGTTTATGGTGAGTTGAGGGATGTATTCGTGTTCTCCTGTCCAACTTGTGAGCAGGGTTGCGGTGGATTTGGCTGGGGCTAGATTAAGTCTGTTTGTAGTGCACCAGCCATGTAGTGTGTTGAGATAGGGTTGTATTGAGTATTGTTCACATGTGTGGGGAGGATCCTCTCACACCGCACTCCTAGATAAAGTAGAAAGGAAAGCCTTTCGTATCATTAACTCCCGTCCACTCACCAATTCTCTGCAATCTCTCTATCTTCGCTGCAATGTTGCATCTCTCTCACTATTCTATCGCTACTACAATAATCAGTGTTCCTCGGAGCTTTCCCAGTGTATACCACCTCCTCTACGTAGGGTACGTAGTACCCGCCTTGCAACACAATCCCATCCCTACTCTGTGCAACTCTCCAACCCAAGAGTGAAACACTATTCTCAGAATTTCTTCTATTCAACTGCTGAGCTCTGGAACTCTCTCCCAGAATCAGTCTTTCCCTCTTCCTATGCCTTAAATTGTTTCAAACTCTGTGTGTCCAGGCATTTTAGCTCGAACGTCCCTTGATTTCGGCCCGGTCACTCTTTGAAATCTGGGGGAGGCACTCGCTGCAGGCAGTTATGCCTATTGTCTCCCTCATTCACATAGAAAAAAATAAAATAACAAAAATTACACCCAGCTTCCAGAGGAAGCGCCCCAAAAGGGATGGCCATGGCAGAAACTGCCTCCAGGCTCCCAGACATGCCCCTACTGACCCACTCCACAGTGCATTCCATTCTGTTGATATCATCCACTTTGACAGGCCACGTTTCTGAAGCATATGTCATTGCGCTTCTAACGCATGAAGCGTACATCTTTCCCTTCAAGGGGAGAGGGAGTCTTCTCATGGCGAGTAGTGGCAACAGTTCTCTAAACTTTCCCCAGCCGCATCTTATTCTGGAGATAGTGGCGGCCCCATCCCACCACCGACAGAGATGATATCACCCAAGTAAAAAAACTTGTCCACCATCTCCAGTGCCTCATTGCCAAATTTAACACTCTCGAGGCGGTCACTGGACACAAGCTCACCTTTGCATACTATGCATACAAATTTCTCAATTTCGGACTTCTTCCTCGGTAGGGGTCCCTTTATTCTAGTGCAGCGCTTCTTTCCGTGATGTACCTAGCACCGGCAGACGCTACACTGTATCGAGTTCACACCCACTCCTTTTCTGCATACTGCGCATGGGTATGCACCACTTTTGTCTACCTTTCCTAGCCCTAACCTACTGTGTGGTGTGGATATAGTCTATGTTGTACTGTATATTTGTAGTACAGCCACAGTCAGAAGTATCGTCTTACCTCCAAAATATTAACTCAGGTATCTCTCTAGTTATAAGTGAAAAAATATCCTGAATAAGCATAAACAAAGCCTCTATAATCAAGGTTTGATCAGTGTGGTTCAAGAGAAAATTTGCATTAAACCCAGAGAAAAATATATTAAATATTATGAAAGTGAGACACCGCTTTTGCCCATGGGCACAGGGCCTTGGGTGGGGCTTTGGTTTCCCGGGCGTTTCCGCACCCGCCTTGGAGTGGCTTCGGTCACCTGGGCTTTATTAGTGGTAAGCAGGGAGGGTTTAGTGGGGGCACTCGGTTATGGCCTTGGCCTTGTTCGGGGCCTAGGGGCTGCTCGGTCAGACAGCCTGGGGAACAGCAACAACTACAACAACTACTTAAGCACACTGACTCGGTCTTTGAGGCCTATCAACTAATTTCAAAGCACAGTGTCTCTATGCCTTAATTATTTGATAAGTGTACCACACATTCCTGATCGTGAATATACCTTTACCAAATGTTACGCAAGGTAAAGGTGTACGCCTGTAAGCATCAGTAAACATTTGTTTTCAGAGTAGCTTCCAAATAACTTTGCCTATACAGTACTGTACTGTACATGAGAATATAAATTATCTGGATAACTTCAACCTTCACAACAGTGTATCTATATCTAGTATTTATCATATACAAGCTTTCTTCGAAACTCATGGCCCTATACGTAATTTATATTTGAATATTATATTCATATTTTTGTTCACCAACCCACCAATTAACTTTACAAATAAATCTAGTTAACAAAATCAATGAAAGTAATGAATACATGTGGTACTCCAAGGACTCGAACCTAGGATATTCACACCAAAATTTTGCACACTAAGCATTACGCTATCAAGACCATACCACAAACATACAATTACTCTTATTGTATAAATCTGGATAATTATTATGGAATATGAAAAAGTATGCTTTTAGACTTGTAAGGAGCACAGCCTCAATTGACCACTTGCGAGTTTCAGGCTATAAGGAAGTTGGAACTGTAGACTTATCGATAGTAAATAGAAATGCAATAATAATGTAGGTTTCTGAAGGCTAAAGAGTATGTTGAATTGGGTCTTATGTTTTTATAAATGTACTACAATCATATTTTAGCTGGTAATTTTGCTAAATATCAAAGCCTACAGCTCCAACTTCCTTATAGAACGAAACTCGCAAGAGGTCAATTGGCAGGCACAGGTTGAAATATAAGATTTCTGTACTCCCTTTGTGTGGTAGCTGGGTGATGCCTATCATCCACTAACTACTATGCAGTGCTGCTCTGGAAACCATCTTTAGTATTTACCCTGGTTATTGTTTGGCTAAGTGGTAACCATATTAGGGCAAAGTGCAAGCATACTACCACATTTGTGGCCCCACACAGGACCACTGTTAACCAACTTATCCCAAATTATTTTGAGGTGGTAAATGGTACAGTGGAGCTGAAACAGGGCCTTTCAAACAAATAATTACTATACTGTACAGTATTGCAGTTTGTGATTCCCCTCTCTTACATTCCACTACCGAGACTGCCATCATCTCTAGGTGAACATGGCTGACATGTATATGCATGTCTCATGAATGCATGCATCTAAGTTCTTAACCCTCTCCGACATAATACGCAATTTTGAGCCTATTGGGGATACTTTAAAGCCTTTGTTACCATCAGGGGTATTTAGAAACCTTTAGTTTAGTTATTTCATCCTCTGCAGTTGTCTTTGAGTTAGCTGTGGGCAGAAAACTAATTTTGGAGATGTAATTATAAGAGTGAGATAACTATTTCTTATTGCTAATCTGGCAACCTCTGCGTCATAAATGCGTGAAAGGGTTAAAATAAATAATAAAGTTATTTGTGGGGTTAAAGCAGATTCTCTGCTAACATGTGTTCCTCACCTGGTTAACTTCAGAGGTAGACTACTGCCTAAAACTAACCAAGCAAGGTTTACATTTATGACGGATTGTGTTAAAACTTTCTAAGAGGTTCTTAATTATATTAATAAACAATATGTAGGCTACGTATTATGTTTCAAGAACTAACTTATATAATGTACAGTAACTCTCATGTTTGGCGTTCTTAGTAGTCTGAAAAAACGGCACCAACCGCACATTGGAATTTAAATGGGAAAAATTGATGGTAGCCAATAAATTATACAGTCAAGGTCGAATGGGAACTGGTAAGAGAGTAAAGTAACTCAAACGGGTGGCCGCGCCGCCCGATCATGACCGACAAGTGTCGAGAGGTGCTGAGAGGTAGCCTATGCGCTCGGGTCGGTTCGCCACTCGGGTCGGTTCGCCACTCGGGTCAGTTCGCCGGTATTTTAGTTTCTTGGCCACCCACCAATTACAAATTTCGCAAAACTAAAACGCACCAAACATGAGAGTTTACTGTACTTACAAACCCCAATAAATGACTGCCAGTGTATATCCGATATGACTAGGATACCTGCAAACCATATATAAACAATCTGCAGGCTTAAAATTAATCTGACTGTCAATAATCAACATGGTGGGTAGCCTAGCTAGCCATATGTACATGGTGGTCCAATTAGTACATAAAAACTATAAAAATACTATCCACATTAATAAGTAGGGATAGATTTACAAATTCAGTATCAGAATGCATGACATCTAAAATGCATTCGGACAGTTAATTTAGTAATCTCATTAGTAAACTCATTCTTGAATGGGTGGTACTATTTTTATATTGTTTACTAACTAGATCACCAGAAACAATTTGGCTAGTATACTCAAACTGCTGATCACAAACTCATTGATCAAGGTAATCGCTAACTAGTACAAAACTACCCAAAATGCAATGGCACAAAAACCCTGATAAAATATAAACATTATCCAAAATAATCTGCAGTGAGCAAACTGTGTAATGGCAAAGAGTATTTTTATTGCTATAGTCTAAAACCTCTAAAAGCTTATTCTTTCTTTTCTCTAGGCTTATACATTATGGCGGCAAGGAGGACACAACTGTTCAAAACACAAGAGGTGCCAAAGTTCATCAGGAGAGCGGGGTCAGCTGATTCCACGTATATCGTGAAGAGCCGTGCTGGAACAAGGAAATTGGGTGTAAATTGTGCGTACCACGCAGATAAGGGGTCTTGTCTTAGAACTAGCACTTTTTATTCTTAAATAAACAAAGGAGTGTCACTGAGGACTTAGGAAGTTTATTAGTTTCTTTATTCATGTAGAGTTTAGTCAAATTTACCAGAACAGCCCGGACTTCCCAAATTGACTAATTCCTTGAACGTGACGATAGTGCGTGGTTATGTGTGCGATTAGTTTTTTTTCTTGGGAAACCGATTAACTTACTCATATAGTAATGTACACCCTATGTGGTGGATTGTGTTCTTTTATTTCATAAATTTTATTTTAGTAAGCGTTATTTCCACATAGCGATTTTGATAAGTTATTTTGCCTTTATATTGTCTTTGTCCAAGTTTTGGTTTGTTTAGTTTGCAAGTTTCACATTTTAATCTAGTCCAACTTGCGCCCGACCCCTTCCCCCAAATGACTACGTGTTCACTAGTCTATTCACAATCATTCTCCATTCATTCCTGTTTATTACCACTTCCCTTGCCTGATCTATAGTCATTCCTCTATTATCTAAAGCTTACCTTGTGATACCTTGTGATGTGTTCGCCACACTTCTAGCGGCACCGCGTCGTCCCTCTCAATGGGGGTCTTCCTGCCTTTCTATCTCCCCTTGTATCTGACTCACATATTCTCTTTGCAAGCCTTTCATCTTCTATTCATTCAACATGACCATACCAGCTCCGCACCCTTCTGTCCATTCTGGCCGACAAATGTTCCTGCTGCCCCACTCTCCTACGTATCTCTTAATTCCTCAATCTGTCTCTACGAGTACAGTAACTCCACACATACACCTCAAGCAGCTCATCTCCATCACATCCAGCTTTCTTCTCTCCTTTTCCTTCAGAGCCTATCTATCAGCTCCATACATTACTGTTGGCACAACAATTCCTTGATACATTGCACTTTTTACTTTCATTCCAAGATTTCTCATCTTCCACATACTTCCCATTGCTCCGAAAACCTTCCTTCCTTCACACACTCTCTGTTTTACCTCTATTTCCATACCTCCACTCCTGCTTATTGTTCCTCCTAGATATTTAAAACACTACTTGTTCCAATATTTCCCCATCCAGCCTCACATCTAGATTCACCCTACAATTACCCCTATTACACACTATTACTTTACTTTTATTGACATTCACCTTCAGTTTCCTCCTCCCACAAACCACACCAAACTCTTTGACCCCACTGCAGTTTCTCTTCAGAATCCGCCACCAATGCTGTGTCATCAGCGAACAGCAACTGATTCAACTCCCAATCTCTATTCTTTCCTACTAAACCCAATCCTCTTCCCATAATTCTCATTTTCACCTCCCTCACCACACCATCCATAAACATATTAAACAACCATGGTGACATTTCACAAACCTGTCACAAACCTACATTTACCTCAAACCATTCACTCTCCATTTCACTCACCATTTCCTACTCTAACACACACTCTGCTCCCTTCATAAAAACTCTGCTTATGCTTCTCTAAATACTTCTCGCATAAATATCTTACTGCAAAAATCTGATCCACGCACCCTCTTCCCCACTTAAGGGGAGCGTCTGGCTGGCCAGACTGGGAAAAGAAAAAAAGACAAGAAAAAAAATGAAAAATTTCCTGAGAAATGGTAACACCTTCAGCAGTAGTGTGAGAAAATTCATACAGAAATTCCATATAATTACCGAGTTATGCGCATTCCCCCCCTCTATAGTACTAGGTCATCTGCGTATAGCAGTTCCCATGGGAGCCCAACTCTGAAATACAGATAGTGCCTCCAGAACCATAACAAAGAGGAGAGGGCTTAACACAGAGCCCTGGTGAACTCCGACGCAAACTGTAAACTCCTCACTCAGTTCACCTTTCACCCTCACTGCCGTTCATGAGTTGTACATCTTCATTATCACACGCACCAGCCACTCCTCTACGCCAAGTTTTCTCATTGCCCACTGCACAACTTCCCTGGGCACTCTATCAAAGGCCTTCTCCAGGTCTACAAACACAAGATATGATACAGATCCCTATGTTAAGTAGATATCTTTCCTGCAGTGGCCTGACTGAAGATAGCGTAAGTTGTGCCACTTTGTAGGTAGTAGGGGTAGGCAGCCCCGCCCAGGGAAGTACTACCGCCAAGGTTTCGGGAGACTCAGGGAATAGCCTGAATTCCATTTTCTCTCCCAGGCCTTGGTAGCTGGATACATATATTTCTGCCTCACACATCAGGGGTATCAGGAAAACCCTCTTTATATAACATACACATCCAACTTCACGACATTGCCCTACATCGCTATCCTCTATCCATAAAACACTACTCTTCCCACTACATATCATACATGTAACACCATACACTTACCTAATAAATATGGCAGTACAATTGTTAAGAGCAAACCTGGTGGTCCCTCGGATATCCACCCCGGCAGGGTTGGGTCATTGACACAGGGCCCTCCCGGTCGTCATCATGCGACTGTGTCAAGAGCATTGCAACGTCCCAAAGCTGTTCGTCGGTGCCGCTTTTTCTTTAGTAATATAAGGGGACTTCACTCTAACATCAATTCTGTACACCAATTTCTTCAAGCAGAATACCCTACTCTCCTTTTTTTGACAGAGACTCAAGTAACATCCACATCTGACACGTCTAGATTTAATTTTCCAGGTTATCAACTGCTCCAAAATTTCAGACCTAAAGGAGGTGTATGTTGCTTCGCAAAATCTGAAATTGCCCTGGAGGAGGTTACTAGTTTCAATTGTCCCTATTTTGATTATTCTATATACAAATTAATTTCTGCTGGTAAATTTAAATACTGTACATATGTTGCATCTACCGATCCCCAAATACTCCTCCAGAGCAAAGTCTTTTTGATTCGCTGTCCTCACAACTCAGTGTCCTCAACTTAAATGCTTCTTCTGAAATCACTGTGTTGGGTGATTTTAATGTCCATAATGTTGAATGGCTCACTCATTCAGCCAGGACTGATGATGCTGGTCTTGAATGTGAGCTATTTGCACTCATTTAATCTCACTCAACTAGTCAACCAACCCACCCGTGTACCAGATAATCCTAATCATAATTCCCACCTACTGGACTTATTTTTAACAACCAATTCAGAAAATTATGATGTTACAGTGAGGTCCCCGCTTGGATCTTCTGATCACTGTCTGATACAGGCCACCTGTCTATCACCTACCACACCTTCCCACTCTGAACCTGTTTTGGTGACTAAATGGCATTACGATAGGGCAGACTGGGAGGGTCTTCAAGGTTTCTTTATTGATATTCCCTGGACCTCTTTCTTTTCTAATGATGCACACTCCACCTTGAGCCACATACAAGATTTTGTAAAAATTGGAATGGAAACTTTTATTCCTCATCAAAAGTACAGTAAAAGATCTAATTCACCTAAATGGTTTGACCATAATATTATTGTGCTAGAGTAACTGAACAAAAAGCAATAGCCTACAATGCATACACAAGATCAAAAACACATGAAGCCTTTAATTACTTTAGAAACATCAGAAATCATGCCAAAACTGTATTAACCCTTAACCCTCCAGCCCCGGGGGCTATAGCTTGCGACTGTGCTGCGGTACCGGGTGTTTTGACGATCTTTGGGCTATGTTAAATACTCTGTAAGTCAATGAATATGGCATGTAATGTTGTGAATAAAAAAGAATAATGTTCCACAAACCTTCCTCTGTCGAATGGCGTTGAGTAGAGGTCTCTAGCCCCTCTGGTTGCATAATGGTGAGCGCGGGAAGACGAGTGCTTTTCGGCGGCAAATTCTTCCCGCGTTCGGACGAGTCGCCCCGGCTACGACGCACCTAGCCGCTCGTCGCGCCAAAGTATTTATCTCCCTTAGACGATTTTAGTGTTTGATATTGAGAATGTGATGTTTATTTGATATTTTCTAGTTATTTTGAGGCCAATTATATAAAATATGTTTATTAGGGTATCACTGTCACTGATATTGCTAATTTTCACTCGATACCGTACATTTTATTAGTAATTGAGGTAGGTTATTGTTGTATTAGGCACTGATTATTCGTTATCACAGGTGTTTATTATACTTTGGCCATCAAATATTAGGTCTTGTGTCACTTTCACTTTGACAAATATGCTTTAGAGAGTGTCACTGTCACTGTACACACTGATAATGCTCATTTTCACTCGATACCGTACATTTTATTAGTAATTGAGGTAGGTTATTGTTGTATTAGGCACTGATTATTCGTTATCACAGGTGTTTATTATACTTTGGCCATCAAATATTAGGTCTTGTGTCACTTTCACTTAGTTATATGATTTGTAAACGTTTTATATACAATTTATTGTCTTTTTTCACTGATTTATATATTTCTATAGGTTCTAATCATATGAATGTCACTTGGTATATACATATGTGTCACTTTCACATATTATTATGGTGTAATTGTATTTGTATAAATGTTTTCATAATACATGACTTTTGTATAACAATAAATTGGTTTACTTCCACTTTTTGCCTATATATATATACTGTACATATTGTCATTATCTTTGGCACTTTCACTATGATTATTAGAACTCCAGCTTGGAGTGGTAATCAAAGAAGCACTCTAAAGCACAGAGTGCCACCTTGCACTCCACACACTCCATGGTTGACTTTTTACCTGGCCTCGGCCTCACCCTGCTGTTGTAGCAGACATGGCACCGCTTCTGCTGTGTTCTTCCTGATTCATTCTGAGGCAGGGAACCAAGCCTGTGCCTAATCAAGTATTGAGCACACTGCAAGCGGTCAATAACGGCGGGCCCAGGATGTGCCACTGCCCTCTGTGGCGTAGCATACTTCTCCAGGAGCTCCGTCAACACCTGCTTTTGGAACCTCCGCAGGCTATTGAACTTCATGGGTGTGTTCACATTCCGAAGCTTGTATATATTGTAGGCATTCAGAACTGACATGTCCACCATATGCAGAAAGAACTTTTTGTACCATCTGCACGAGGTACGCAGGCAGTCAATGAAGCCTATCTGCATGTCGGACTTGTCCACCAGCCTCATGTTGATGTTGTAGTCCAGGACAGCATCGGGCTTGGTCACCCTGGCCTGGGTGCGGCGATCCACCTTGCCAGTCTCCACCATTTCCCCCTTGTGAATGGTGGTCAGGTTGACCTTCCGCTGGTCGTGCCAGTGGATAGCCAGAATGGGCCCCGACTTCTTCTACACATCACCTTTTTTGGTCTTTGGAGGGAAAGGTGGCATGCCCTTCCTTTTCCCTCGTACTGTGCCTACAGTCCCCGTCTTGCGCTCATGCAGGTACTGTGAGAGAGTGGGGGACGTGTAATAATTGTCCGTGTAGAGGACGTGATTCTTGTGAAAGTAGCGGTCCATCATGGCTTGCACCACTGCTCCGCCAAAGCCAATGAGGGGGTCCACAAGCAAGTCCCCTTCCTTCCCGATGTAGACCAGGAAGTCCAGGACATAGCCAGTTTGGCAGTCGCACAGCACAAAGAATTTTATGCCAAAGCGATGTCTTTTTGAGGGGATGTACTGCCGGAAGCTGAGTTTTCCCCGGAACAGCACAAGAGACTCGTCAATGACGACCTTGCGGAAGGGCTTGAAGTAGGAGGTGAAGCGTTCTCGCATAATCTCGTACAACGTCCTAATCTTCCACAGCTTGTCACCGAGGTGGACGTCGGTGTTGGTGACAAGATGGAGCGCTGCGAGGATATCAAGGTACCGGTCGCGAGACATATATTTCCCGAAGGCAGGGGTGGATATCAGATCATTGGTGATCCAATAGTCAGGCATCCTATGCTTCTTGACATGAGGCATTAGCATGGTGAGTGCCAGGAACACCATGAACTCTTTATGAGTCACTGGGGTCCACTGCTTCATGTGGCCCTTGGTCACCTTGCCCAAAAAGTGGACCTGGAATTGGTGCGGCTTATTTGTCTCTTTGACAACATAGCCTACCACCTCCTCATCAAAGAAGGCCTCAAATAGTTCGTGTGGTGGAGCATTGGGGCCTGCAGGAAAATTGGGGGTAATGCCTGACGCCGGGCCAAGCGGATGGGTCGAGGGTCGTCGATGTCCATATAGTCATCGTCAGAGTGGTCATCTTGCCCTGACGGTGGACCTATGTACACTCGACCCTCCATTTAACGGACAAATGCGTGCAAGCACCTGTCAGTTCCTGCTAAATGTCCGTTGCTGCTAAATACTGTCCAGTCCGGATGTAACCCGGAAATTCCTTGAGAAAAATCCGGTGTTGAGTACAGGTGTCCGGATCGATCGTGACATTTAACTGTTATGCATCCTTTTTTTTTACTGTACCTGAAATAAATCCTGGTAATCCCTTGTGCTACACCCTATTGATAATGCAAAACTATTGAACACACTTAAAAGTGTATATTATTTGGTCTCTATATTATCTGTGAATCATTTCCGATATGATAGAATTAAAGATTTTATTTTCCACCAACTCATAATCAGCAAAAATGACACAAATGTCAATTAAAAACATGTTATAATAATGATTTCCCCATCATTTTGTGTATACCGTGGGAAAAACAAAAAAACAAAAATCTATCAAACGTAAATCTCCCGTCTGGGAAGCTCGGCGCCTAGACTGAGGGGAGGGTTGAAATATTTTGTTGACTATCTCATTTATTATTTATCTATGTGCTGGAAGGATATTATATTTTTCAATTCCATCACATTAGAAATTATTCAAAGATTACAAAAAGTCCAAATAAGACATAGTTACGTTAATGTATAAGGGATTTAGGTAGATGAATTAGAGAGATAGATAGATAGAAAGAGTGTGTATATCGAGGGAAAAAAACAAAAAAAATCTATCAAACGTAAATCTTCCGTCTCGGAAGCTCGGCGCCTAAACTGAGGGGAGGGTTGAACTATTTTTTGTACTATCTTATTTATTATTTATCTATGTGCTGGAAGGATATTATATTTTTCAATTCCATCACATTAGAAATTATTCAAAGATTACAAAAAGTCCAAATAAGACATAGTTACGTTAATGTATAAGGGATTTAGGTAGATGAATTAGAGAGATAGATAGATAGAAAGAGTGTGTATATCGAGGGAAAAAAACAAAAAAAATCTATCAAACGTAAATCTTCCGTCTCGGAAGCTCGGCGCCTAAACTGAGGGGAGGGTTGAACTATTTTTTGTACTATCTTATTTATTATTTATCTATGTGCTGGAAGGATATTATATTTTTCAATTCCATCACATTAGAAATTATTCAAAGATTACAAAAAGTCCAAATAAGACATAGTTATGTTAATGTATAAGGGATTTAGGTAGATGAATTAGAGAGATAGATAAATAGAAAGAGTGTGTATATCGAGGGAAAAAAACAAAACAAAAAATCTATCAAACGTAAATCTTCCGTCTCTGCTCGCACGGAGGGGAGAGTTGAAATATTTTGTTGACTATCTTATTTATTATTTATCTATGTGCTGGAAGGATATTATATTTTTCAATTCCATCATATTAGAAATGATTCAAAGATTACAAAAAGTCCAAATAAGACATAGTTATGTTAATGTATAAGGGATTTAGGTAGGTGCAATAGAGAGATAAATAGATAGAGCAACAGACTTTGCTCTAACTTTTTTTCGAGCAACGGACTTTGTCCGTTGCTGGGTCCATTGTCCGGCCTACATTTTTTGACCGTTATTGCCGATATCCGTTAAATCAGAGTCCGTTAAATGGAGGTTAGAGTGTAATCATGGCCAGAGTCTTCAGAGAGGTGCCCTTCATCATCAGTGGCTCCCACATAATCTGGCGGGGAACCAGTGATGCGTGGGCGGCGTGCGGGTGGGCGAGGTGGGGAAGGAGTGGCAGGTGAGGCTGTGTCCCCCCGAGGTCCTGGGCTCCTTGGCCTGCGACGAGTGACAGAAAGCAATGTTTCACTGTCACTAGGCCCAGGTATTGGTGATGCGAGCTCAAAGACTTCTTCAGGAAGACATGTTGAAGGCGGGAGAGGTGGGGAGGACCGTGGGGAAAGTTGCGGGGACGTATGGCTGGGGCCGGCAGGGGTGGACGCCGCGGGAGCCTCGAACAAAACTCTCTTACTTTTCTTAATTTTTTTGGTATATTTCCTACCTTTCCCCTTTTCGGCAGCAGTATGTCTCCTGTCGGGGGACCTAGGAGGCAAATAGGCCGAAAGTGGGGGGTCCTCAACCCTAGGCAATGGTGGGGGTGGTGGGGAAGAATGCGGGGCATCCGGGTCATCTTGGGTGGCGTGGGTAGATAAGGGAGACAATGGCGGACGAGAAGGGTCACCACGCTGACCCTCACTCACAGCCTCATCCTCACCAAGTATTTTTGCTTGTTCCCTAGCTGCCGCGGCTGCCTTCTCAAGTATTTTCTGCTTATACAAGTGTAGCTTGAAAGGCGATTTACCTGGGGAAGGGCTTGGAGTCGTGTCACTTATGCGAAATTTGGTGAGTGACCTTGAACTCTCCCACTCACTCACTCTCTCAAGTTCACTGTCTTTAGGTAAACCAGCTTCCTCAACAACTGGTACATCACCTTCATCACTCATGTTCTCTCGCAAATCCCAGGAATTGCTCTTCTTTCTCACTCTAATGGCCATAATCACTCGACTTATAATTACTGGAGTCGTCACTGACTATATCATCAACAATATACTTGGCATCAGCACGCTCATATAGTCTCAATGTCGTTTCAATACCTCCGGGAGATAACACATTTAGGCGATGGCGTCGGGGTAAGGCGCGACGAACTAGCAAGGGCGTCGTAGGAAGCACGGTATCGGACACAGCGGAATCACTATTTGGCGTACTGTCCATGATGGCGTCGGGGTAGATACTGTTGCTGTGGCGTCGTTTACGCCGGGTGGCGCCACCTACCGTCCCATGATACCAAAAATGTACGCGCGGCATTCGAAAGCACGCATGCAAGCAATGGGCGTTCAAGAGCCCTTCCGGGTTGCGCGGACCGAGGTTGTTATGGGCGTTCAAGAGCCCTTCCGGGTTGGAGGGGTTAAAGAGCGTCGCTCGACTTAAGTCGTGCAGCAAGTTAGGAGCATTATTAAGGCTTTTAAAGGGTTAAAATAGAGTGCAAATGGCCGGGAGAGCAGCGGGCCAGACAGCCGACTCCCAGGGCTTACTGCCGCCCATTAACTCATGTTCCCTGTGTTCTCGAGAGGCCGGAAGTGTAGCCAGTAGTGAGCATAGCTGGGGAAAATATACCGATATATGCTAAACTTCCATGTTCGTGGCACCACTGCAAGAGAACCACGAGTGCTACGTAGCTCGTTCTGGTCTCATTTTGAAGCTTTTAGTGCCTAGTTTTTTGCTAAATAATTTCTTTTCATGCAGATGCTTGATTTATCATGCAGGAGGGCCTGAATATGCCCAAATGTGCCCAAAACACCCCGCTAGACAAGGGTTAAACCTAACTAAATCAAACTTTCTCCACAAGCAGGCAAATAAACTTCTAAATAATCCAAATGATAACAAAATATTTTGGTCTACTCTTAACCTAACAAGTGCGCATGGGGGTAATTGGAAACGTCCCCCTGTGCTGACGTATTTGAGGTGTTTCCGTCACTAAAATATTCATTGTACCATTAATAGCATTAATACTTATCCATATGCACCTATTATGGGTTGATTATAAAGGTATTAACCTGAAACAACAACAAAACGAGTGAAAACAGCGTTTGGATGGTCAAAATCGGAGATATAGCCCGCGAGTTGTATAATGTATGGGTGAGGCAAGCTGCTTTCCCGCCAATTTCCCCCAAGGCCACCGAGACACAGTCGATCGATACTCTCTCTCTCTCTCTTGCATTCGCTTGCTATCAGTGATGACCACACCCTGTAACCGGATTTCTAATGTTAGCACGAAAATATACCTCAGAATAAGGGAATAACAGGGAAAATAGGTGATAACTGAAGGAGAGGAGGAAAGTGGGGAAGGAGGGGAGGTAGAGGACTGAGATTTTGCATGGCCCAGGGGCCAAAAAAAAAATAAAAAAAAAAAAAAAATAAAAAAAAAAAAAATAAAAAAAAAATTCGATGTCAAAAGTTGATTTTTTTTTCTCTGACTCTTAAGAGTCTCCCCGCAGTCCGCCGGGGGAACTCTTAAGAGTCTCCCGGCAGTTCCCGGGTTAACTCATTCAAATCCAACTTCACAACTGCTTCATCCATTCCACCATTAAAATCTCCGACTGGCAATCTTGTAAGTGACCCACGAGGTAAAGCTAACCTTCTTGCGGATATTTTCTCCACCAACTCAACCTTAGATGAAATAAATCAAGATGTCCCTGTACTTAATTTTAATTCGCCTGAAATTCCCTCACTTAAGATCCACACCAGACATGTCAAAACTATTTTGCAGAATCTCTCAGTAGATAAGGCTCCTGGTCCAGATGAAATTCCTCCAATAGTACTTAAGAATTGCTCCTTGGTGCTCGCTCCTGTATTGGCAAAAAATTTCCGTCTGTGTACTCATACCTCATGCTTCCCAGTACCCTGGAAAGAAGCAAACATCCATCCAGTTCCTAAAAAAGGTGCCTCTTCAGATCCATCAAACTACAGACCAATAGCTATAACTTCCACTCTTGGTAAAGTCTTTGAAATTATATTAAATAATCACATAATTAAGCATCTTGAGAATAATAAATTAATCAGTGATAGGCAATATGGTTTTAGACGATGTCGATCAACTGCAGACATTCTTTGCCTTCTTACGCATCAAATCAACCAAGCTACAGACCAACATGGTGAAACACATACAATAGCACTGGATATATCAAAGGCATTTGATAGAGTCTGGCATCAATCCTTATTGTCGAAGATATCACACTACGGCCTTGCATCATTAGTTCCACTAATTTCTTCTTATCTTCATAACAGAAAAATATGTGTAATGGTAGATGGCCTTTATTCTCAATTTCACTCAATAAATGCTGGTGTTCCCCAGGGATCAGTTTTGGCCCCAACTCTGTTCCTCATTCATATCAATGATCTCATATCTACCACTCATAATCCAACACATTCCTACGCAGATGACTCAACACTCCACAGTTCCTTCACATTTACCAATTCTTTCACCCAACCCGATCTTATAAATTCAAAAATAAACACTGCAATTTCTCTGAACCAGGACCTTTCTAGAATTAATGAATGGGGACAAAAGAATCTAGTTTCCTTTAATGCACAGAAAACCAAGTACATTCAATTTCTAACCGACAGAATCTCACTGACTCCCATATATTTTGTAATGATGTAAATATTCCCACTTCCCCTAGTATTGACATTCTCGGTGTAACATTAACTACTAACTTGAGCTGGACACATTATGTTAGAAGCATTGCTAAGAATGCCTCTAAAAAACTGGGACTCCTGTACAGAGTTCGTGAATTCTTCACTGACGAGCAGTTGGCCATAATATATAAAAGTCATGTGCATTCTCAGATGGATTACTGTTCACCTCTGCGTGGTGGAAGTGGAGTGGTTGCATTGAGGCAGTTGGACAAAATTCAAAATAAAGCTATTTGATTAATAAATAACCCTGCAATCACACAGGACCTTCCTACATTATCCATACGAAGAAACGTTGCATCCCTTGCATTATTCTACAGATATTTTCACAGCAATTGTTCCGAGGAACTTGCTTCAATTGTGCCGCCTCTCCACATCTTTCCCCGTAGAACTAGGGCAGCTGAGAGCGCCCATGAATTTACACTTTCTCCTCCACAATGCAGAACTTCTGCTTATCAGAATTAATTTATCCCCAGAGCTACTACTCTTTGGAATTCACTTCCCTCGAATTGCTTTCCACAAACTTACAATCTACAAATGTTTAAATCCAGTTGTTACAAAAATTTTATGAATGGAGGATGCCTTTAGGCACATGGACCTTTTTGTTTTATCTGTGTTTTTCCTTCCTCCATTCTATCTATCTATCTATCTATTGCCTGACGCCGTGATCCCCGAAGGGGTGGCCACGAACGAACCGCCCCCATGCACCTCTGTCCCCAGTCAGTCGACGCCCCTCCCCCCAACCAGCACCACCTTCGTTCATGTACTTCCTCACTCCATCCTTCCACCTCATATTCGGTCTACCTCTCCCCCTCTGTCCCTCCACCTCGCTCTCATACACCCTCTTAGTCATTCTCTCGCTTTCCATACGTTCCATATGGCCGAACCATCTCAAGTTGTTCCTTTTCACACTTTCCAGCACATCTACCTCCACACCACACCTCCTTCTTACTTCCTCATTAGTCTGTCTATCCCTCCATGTAACTCCGCACGCACTCCTTAAGTAATTCATTTCCACTGCTCTCACTCTTGGTCTGAGTCTCTCAACCAACGTCCATGCTTCGCTTCCGTAAGTCAGTGTCGGGATTACCACACTGTCATGAAGGACTTCTTCACTTCCATACTGACCAACCTATTTCTTGTTACTCCTTTTAGCGTTCCTACAACCCTCTTCCCCTGTTGTACCCTCTCCCGCACCTCTTCATCCATAGTCCCATCTTTACTCATCTTTGTAGGTAGTAGGGGTAGGCAGCCCCGCCCAGGGAAGTACTACCGCCAAGGTTTCGGGAGACTCAGGGAATAGCCTGAATTCCATTTTCTCTCCCAGGCCTTGGTAGCTGGATACATATCTTTCTGCCTCACACATCAGGGGTCTCAGGAAAACCCTCTTTATATAACATACACATCCAACTTCACGACATTGCCCTACATCGCTATCCTCTATCCATAAAATACTACTCTTCCCACTACATATCATACATGTAACACCATACACTTACCTTATAAATATGGCAGTACAATTGTTAAGAGCAAACCTGGTGGTCCCTCGGATATCCACCCCCGGCAGGGTTGGGTTATTGACACAGGGCCCTCCCGGTCGTCATCATGCGACTGTGTCAAGAGCATTGCAACGTCCCAAAGCTGCTTGTCAGTACAGCTATTTCTTTAGTAATATAAGGGGACTTCACTCTAACATCAATTCTGTACACCAATTTCTTCAAGCAGAATCCCCTACTCTCCTTTTTTTGACAGAGACTCAAGTAACATCCACATCTGACACATCTAGATTTAATTTTCCAGGTTATCAACTGCTCCAAAATTTCAGACCTAAAGGTGGTGTATGTTGCTTCGCAAAATCTGAAATTGCCCTGGAGGAGGTTACTAGTTTCAATTGTCCCTATTTTGATTATTCTATATACAAATTAATTTCTGCTGGTAAATTTAAATACATATGTTGCATCTACCGTTCCCCAAATACTCCTCCAGAGCAAAGTCTTTTTGATTCTCTGTCCTCACAACTCAGTGTCCTCAACTTAAATGCTTCTTCTGAAATCACTGTGTTGGGTGATTTTAATGTCCATAATGTTGAATGGCTCACTCATTCAGCCAGGACTGATGATGCTGGTCTTGAATGTGAGCTATTTGCAGACTCATTTAATCTCATTCAACTAGTCAACCAACCCACCCGTGTACCAGATAATCCTAATCATAATTCCCGCCTACTGGACTTATTTTAACAACCAATTCAGAAAATTATGATGTTACAGTGAGGTCCCCACTTGGATCTTCTGATCACTGTCTGATACAGGCCACCTGTGTATCACCTACCACACCTTCCCACTCTGAACCTGTTTTGGTGACTAAATGGCATTACGATAGGGCAGACTGGGAGGGTCTTCAAGGTTTCTTTATTGATATTCCCTGGACCTCTTTCTTTTCTAATGATGCACACTCCACCTTGAGCCACATACAAGATTTTGTAAAAATTGGAATGGAAACTTTTATTCCTCATCAAAAGTACAGTAAAAGATCTAATTCACCTAAATGGTTTGACCATAATTGTGCTAGAGTAACTGAACAAAAAGCAATAGCCTACAATGCATACACAAGATCAAAAACACATGAAGCCTTTAATTACTTTAGAAACATCAGAAATCATGCCAAAACTGTATTAAACCTAACTAAATCAAACTTTCTCCATAAGCAGGCAAATAAACTTCTAAATAATCCAAATGATAACAAAATATTTTGGTCTACTCTTAACTCATTCAAATCCAACTTCACTACTGCTTCATCCATTCCACCATTAAAATCTCTGACTGGCAATCTTGTAAGTGACCCACGAGGTAAAGCTAACCTTCTTGCGGATATTTTCTCCACCAACTCAACCTTAGATGAAATAAATCAAGATGTCCCTGTACTTAATTTTAATTCACCTGAAATTCCCTCACTTAAGATCCACACCAGACATGTCAAAACTATTTTGCAGAATCTCTCAGTAGATAAGGCTCCTGGTCCAGATGAAATTCCTCCAATAGTACTTAAGAATTGCTCCTTGGTGCTCGCTCCTGTATTGGCAAAATTTTTCCGTCTGTGTACTCATACCTCATGCTTCCCAGTACCCTGGAAAGAAGCAAACATCCATCCAGTTCCTAAAAAAGGTGCCTCTTCAGATCCATCAAACTACAGACCAATAGCTATAACTTCCACTCTTGGCAAAGTTTTTGAAATTATATTAAATAATCACATAATTAAGCATCTTGAGAATAATAAATTAATCAGTGATAGGCAATATGGTTTTAGACGATGTCGATCAACTGCAGACATTCTTTGCCTTCTTACGCATCAAATCAACCAAGCTACAGACCAACATGGTGAAACACATACAATAGCACTGGATATATCAAAGGCATTTGATAGAGTCTGGCATCAATCCTTATTGTCGAAGATGTCACACTACGGCCTTGCATCATTAGTTCCACTAATTTCTTCTTATCTTCATAACAGAAAAATACGTGTAATGGTAGATGGCCTTTATTCTCAATTTCACTCAATAAATGCTGGTGTTCCCCAGGGATCAGTTTTGGCCCCAACTCTGTTCCTCATTCATATCAATGATCTCATATCTACCACTCATAATCCAATACATTCCTACGCAGATGACTCAACACTCCACAGTTCCTTCACATTTACCAATTCTTTCACCCAACCCGATCTTATAAATTCAAAAATAAACACTGCAATTTCTCTGAACCAGGACCTTTCTAGAATTAATGAATGGGGACAAGAGAATCTAGTTTCCTTTAATGCACAGAAAACCAAGTACATTCAATTTTCTAACCGACAGAATCTCACTGACTCCCATATATTTTTTAATGATGTAAATATTCCCACTTCCCCTAGTATTGACATTCTCGGTGTAACATTAACTACTAACTTGAGCTGGACACATTATGTTAGAAGCATTGCTAAGAATGCCTCTAAAAAACTGGGACTCCTGTACAGAGTTCGAGAATTCTTCACTGACGAGCAGTTGGCCGTAATATATAAAAGTCATGTGCGCTCTCAGATGGATTACTGTTCACCTCTGTGGGGTGGAAGTGGAGTGGTTGCATTGAGGCAGTTGGACAAAATTCAAAATAAAGCTATTAGATTAATCAATAACCCTGCAATCACACAGGACCTTCCTACATTAGCCATACGAAGAAACGTTGCATCCCTTGCATTATTCTACAGATATTTTCACAGCAATTGTTCCGAGGAACTTGCTTCAATTGTGCCGCCTCTCCACATCTTTCCCCGTAGAACTAGGGCAGCTGAGAGCGCCCATGAATTTACACTTTCTCCTCCACAATGCAGAACTTCTGCTTATCAGAATTCATTTATCCCCAGAGCTACTACTCTTTGGAATTCACTTCCCTCGAATTGCTTTCCACAAACTTACAATCAACAAATGTTTAAATCCAGTTGTTACAAACATTTTATGAATGGAGGATGCCTTTAGGCACATGGACCTTTTTGTTTTATCTGTGTTTTTCCTTCCTCCGTTCATTGTCTCTTTAAAAAAAAAAAAAAAAAAAAAACACACTGCCCAGATACTTAAAAGAGTTGACGATCTCCATAGCCTGACCGTTCAGCTTCACCTCACACTCTGTGACTTCACCCCTTTCGAAGACCATAACCTTGCTCTTCCCCGTATTTACCTTCAAATTCCGTTTTTCGCACACTGTTCCAAACTCATTTACCAGACCCTGCAACTCCCATTCATTATCACTCATCAGAACTGTATCATCCGCAAACAGCAGTATAGGTAGCTTCCACTCAATTCCCTCCCTCCATTCATTCTCTTTAAAAAAAAAAAAAAAAAAAAAAAAAAAAAAAAAAAAAAAAAAAAAACGTCCTGGCATGAAACCGAACTGCAATAGAAATGCTTTCCCTTATCATACCTTCAAAAACTCTCTCACAGACCTTTATGACATGGTCAAGAATTTTCAGGCCCCTATAATTTCCCCTATCCAATGCGTCCCCCTTGCCCTTATATATAAACCTTTATAGAGGTAGTGGTCTAGCATACTCACATAAACTATTCCAATAGAATATGTATATATAAAAATATGTATGTACTGTACTGTACACTGTATTACAAAAATAAAGAGTACCAAAACAAAATTGCATCCTTTTGACTAGACCAAGTCTTAAGGCCGTGTCTCACACAGTACGGCCACCGCTCGACAGCTGCCGACAGAGGACGACTTGCACTTTTTCGCCGATTGTAATCGAATCACTGGATCACTGCACGATCCTCGCAGGCACACGATTGCTGTACAACAAACCCTCGACAGTCACTCAACACACACACGTCACACACACGTCATACACGCCGGCAACACGGCCGTTGTAGAATAAATCGCTGACCGGCGACGCTACTCACTCGGCTATCACACGTTCGTCATACATTTAAAGTACGTTAAAAGCACGATAATGCCGCTTTTGGTTGACAACCATACGTTTACAGCACAACAGACGCACATACGTTGAACTATAAATACGACCGTTGTAGGCCACACACGATATTGACACGGCAAAGGAACCGCCCTATGTATATATTATAGGTTTGACTCCTGTAAGGAGATAAAGAAAACCTAATATTTAGTAGTGGCCCCGTAATCATTGACGAACATGCCTATTACATAAGGCATCCTCTTCAAACACTAATCCGCCGTAGTTTTGAATCTACCGCGCAGAGCATTTAAAAACTGAGGAGCCTTCATCATGAGCGCACGCGACCTCACTCATGGCTTCAGTCATTATGAATTGGGTTCTCACTACGAAAAAACTTCGTAAAAAATAAAAACAAAAAGAAAATAAGAATAACTATCCAATAAGCTTTCCATCATATCGTGGATGTACTTGTGTGGATCTCTGACCAGACGCTGATTCAGGCGTCATTCTTCCTTCACTGACATATCAAGTAAACCAAAATCCTCAATACATCAACGAATGGGAAGGGGACGGTCGGGAGGGCCCCAGTCGTCAATGATTACGGGGCCACTACTAAATATTAGGTTTTCTTTATCTCCTTACAGGAGTCAAACCTATAATTTATTAGTGGCCCCTCCATCATTGACGAACATGCCTGATTTCTAAGACTGGAGGGGGACATTCGTAATCATATCATAACTCTAGAAAAGCAGATAATAAAAACAACCACATAGTATTCTTACTTTGAAAATATATTTAACAACGGCGTAGCCGAAAAAATACAAGAAAAAGGGGGTTCAGGCAGGTGCGTGCTTCAAAGAAGCCTGCCTGACAAAAAAAATGGGTAACCCTGAAGATTCTGAACACAGATCTGTAGTTACAAAGGCACCCCACTCAATGAGTGGTGACAAAAAATAACAAGTTATAAGTTTATATGTGCACATAATAAACCCCAACATAAACTTGGAGATAAATTGCAAAGGAACTCCATTATTCTAAAATTAAATTGCTTTCGCAGCTAAACTACTCTAACAACACCGTTGTTTTGTACTTAACATTGTACTAGCACAATTTCTCACTGAGAAATTTTCATATCACATTTTAACCTTAAATTGTATCACAGCTCTCATACTCCGGCGGGTTCTAGGGTATCCTATGTCAACTGACTGCACCCCCCCCCCCCCCCTTTCCCGTGAAAGTAAACAAAAGTGACTGCAGGGCCACCTAGACCCTCTGCCTTAAAGCTATACATGGTAAGGAAGGTTTGTCTAGAGCAACTGACAAGTATCTAGACAGAAACGTATGATTAGACGCCCACAACTGCGTGGACGCTATGTCTTCAACTGAAAAAAATTTCAGGAAACGTAAAGAGGCTGCCCATTTGCGTAAATCGTGGGCCCGACCCACAACGCCGGGATTACTTTCTTTAATGACTTCTACCAGAAGAGAGGCTAATCGCCGTTTAAGTAAGCGTTTACCCGTACTTGCTACCCATAAAGCATCTTGGGGGTTTCGAGGAGCTACTCTCAAATATTTGGTTAGAGCTTGCACTGGACATAAATTATGATGCACCTTTCCCCTTTTTAACGCCGGCACCGTGAACTCAGAAAAACGTGTGCACTATGCTCATTCTTGGCTACAAAACCTGGGGAGGGTGCAATGGAAATACATTCATTAAGTCTACCAAACCTAAGACAATTAGGTGTGTTGCTCATCGCCGCCAGCTCAGACACTCTGTTTCCGGTGGCCAAAGCCAAAAGGAAAACCGCCTTTTTTAAGAGTAATGCAAAGTCTGCAGTATTTTGGTACAGACGAGAGTGAAGCAAAGACAAAGCTTTGTCCAGAGACCAAGTAGGCATGAGCTGACGGGGAGGTGGGCGGAGTTTAAAACATGCTCTCATAAAACCTGTTTCCTCCGCTACCGGTATGGAAAGACCCGTAAGGTCTAAAAAGGGCACTCTAATCGCAGTTAAGTGATTTTTTAATGTTACCACAGATAAACGTTTCTGCTCAAACAGATAATTCAAATAATTAAAAACTAATGCCACTGAGGGTACAGTTTGTTCTGTCCTAACGATCCAAGAAGTAAAGGCTTGCCAATGTGATTGATACTGTCGTTTTGTAGACTGAGTATATTGATTAAGTAATTTATTTGTCACATCTCTACCGTATGGTGCTAGCCACTTGGCCTCCTGAATGTCCATAATGCAAAAGTCAGCGAGGTCGCTAGGTTGCCAATCGTGTCTAAGTGGAAATACCCGACCGGGAGCGATACCGGGTCCGGGCACCACATTTTCAATTGCTGGTACCACAACTGCGCCGGCCACAGTGGCGCGATTAGCGAGACTAAGCCTCGATAATCTCGTAGTTTGTTCACTACGTGGCACATTAGTGACGCATCTGGCGGTGGAAACAGATAGATGGAGCTCCATCTGTTCCAGTCTGTCACTAGGGCGTCTGGCCCCCCTGCCGGCGTTTTCGCCCGGCGGGTGAGGTATAGAGGGAGTTTGTGAGTCTCCTCGGACGCAAAAAGATCCACTTGTGGATGGGAGAGCTCTGCAATCATTAGGTTGAAAATGAGTTGCTTGAGCTCCCATTCTACTGTCGTGCTCTGTCTCCGGGACAGAGCGTCTGCCCAGACGTTCGCTACGCCTGGGAGATAAGATGCGTGAAGATAAATATCTAGACTGTTGGCTAGAGCAAAAATCTCTTCCGACACGTTTAGCAACTTCCTTGACCTCGTTGACCCTTGTTTCTGAATACAGTGGACTGCATTCAGATTGTCCATTCTGAAGGCCACCGACTTGCCGCGTAACGCCGGGCCGTGAGCCTGAAGGAAATACAAGGGGACTAGTAATTCTTTGACATTGATGTGCGAAATTTCTAAGTGGGACCAAAGCCCCTGATTTGACTGAAATCCCCAACCTATTGTGCCTGACGCATCCGTGTCTACCCATACCGTTGGTGGAGGAGAGGTCCATGACATTATTGAGTGCAATGTTTCCCTCTTCGCCCAGACCGCTAGTAAGGTGTGGATTAATTTCGGGATGGGCCATAATTTTCCCGCCGGTAAGAGCGGGAAATATTTGTTGCCTTCCAATATTAATCGTTTTACTTTCAACCGGCCCAACTTGACAGTTAGTTGAATCCAGTTGAGAGAGCCGACCAGAGACTACCAGACCCTTCGCGTCGTAGTCAGACTGTGAAGAAACCTGAACAGTTTCCTGCGAAACCTGTTGCGATTGTCCACACTCTGACTCAGAGTGAGAGCGGCGGTGTCCCAGACCAGCCCTATCCACTGAATTACTTGTGAGGGCACAAGGTTTGACTTTACCAGATTTACCTTGAACCCTAGAGTTTTGACATGATTTAAAATGATATTGACATGTTTTATGCATAATTGTTGTGTCTCTGCCACCACCAGCCAGTCGTCCAAATACCACAACACTCTGATCCCCTGTTTTAACAATGGCATCAGGGCTTGCCGGACTAGTTTTGTGAATAATCGAGGTGCCAGGTTCAAGCCGAACGGCATCCTCTGAAAAACAAAATTTTGGTGCCTGATCCGTAAGGCCAAAAACCTTTGAAATCTTTTGTTGACCGATCCGTGCCAATAGGCGTCTGTCAGGTCTAGTGAACACATCCAACCTCCCGGCGGAAGTGTTAGCCTGATTTGGTGTACTGTTAACATTCTGAAAGATTCGTTGTGAATGTGAAGATTCAGATAAGACAGGTCTACGACCGGCCTCATCTGAACACTGTCCCTTTTGGGAACCAAAAATAGTTTGGACGTGAATACAGGGTAATTTGGGGGGACCGGGATGATGACATTCTTGGCAATCATTTCCTGGGCTAGTGACTCCACCTCTAAAGAAACAAAATTCGCCGTTGTCGGCTGACGTAATCGAGGTCGCCGGAGCCACTGCCAAGTGATGCCTTTGCGTGCCACCATCCGTGCCCAAGTGTTTAACGGCCATGCTTGGTGACACGTTCGGAACGACCCAGTTAGCAGACAAGGGTTCGCCGGCTGTACTACCCTCGGTTCCTCCGGCCTTAAGGTAGGCGCCGGGAGTGAGAGAGACTTTAGTTTTTTTATGGTGGGGTTGGTGCTGGACGCTTCGCCGGCTGGCTGGTGTTGGCCGAAGACTGGCCCTGACCTGGTTTATGTTGGCCGCGTCCTCTCTGACCTGAAAACCTACTCTGTCTATGCCTGAACTGACCCTGGGGGGAGTGGGAGGACTTAGGCGGAAGAAAAGGCTTAGATCCCCCTGGCTGAGCTTTAGTAGTAGGCCTGGGTTTGGGGAAGTTAAATGCAGGTTTCTTAGAAGGGGTGGGACTGTGCTTAACGGCCTGTGCCATATTGAACACTGTTCGCCACACTTCAGGGGTCATTAAAGAGGGAGTAAGCACTGGTGACATAACCACCTGATTAGCAATGCGATCAGGTAGCTTGCGAACTAACGACATCCTAAGATCTTGTCGTGCTCGTACCGCCTCAAGCAAGGCGGTACGTATGTCACCCAAGGATTGGATTGACGACTGAAGAATCAGTCGCCGGGATAACTCAACCGATCTTCGAGCATCCGCATCTGCGATTGCCTGAGTGGACCGTAGTAAAGACTTAGCCACCTGCTGAGATACTATGTACTGTGAGAACAGGCGAAAAGCTTTTCCCCGTAGCCTAAATTCTCTGTCTAGGTGAGTAGGGGTAGGGGTAGTGAACGGGTCCTTCAGCTCACAAAGATTAATCTTAGGGGCAGCTAGAAATGAAAACAAAGCTGACGGAACTCCGCCGGCAGAACCCACCGGCATGGAGAACCATGAATGAGTATCCTGAGGTATCTGGTGGGAAGATTTAGAAGTGAAAGTGGTTGCAAAGTTTTGAGCCTCTACCTCCCAATCTACCCAAGGTCCTGGTCCCAACTGTCCCACCTTCAAAACTGGATTAGCTGCGTCGTCTGTGACGGTCTGTAAATCTAGTTCAGGAGTGAGAGCTGACAGAGTCTTAATATCATTAAACCCATCCAGCTTAGACCAGTCTGAAAATAGTTTTGAAGCTGAGGCAGGGGGTAAAGCAGGCTTAGAAGCATACACAAAATAATCTTGATGATAATAACTAGGTATAGCCTTGATGTTTACGTCCAGAACATTACCTAAAGTATCCACGGCCCTTAGTTTCTTTGACTTATTGCCCTGGATGACCCACTCACGCGGTACCGGGAGTTCCCCTGACAAAGTAGGTTGGGCAAGCTCTGGTTTAGAGGAGTTCAAAAGAACCCATGACTCGTCTGGCCCATAAAGTAAGGGCATAGCTACCTTTCTAAGAGGCGCTTTGTCTAGAGGGGGTGGATTGACATCCGTTATGACCCTGACATTTGAAGTTGTCAAAGCCGCCGTAGCAGGCCTAGTGATCCCTGAGGTTAACAGAGTGGGAGGGTTAGGGATCTTAGATAAATCAATCGAAGTCATCAGAGGCCGTACCGTAGAACTTGTCTTGGGAGCCCCCAAGTCCATTGTGGGGTTTTCCTGTTGTTGACCAAAAAATTTAGATAAAGCATGAGTAAGCAGCCCATTAATTTCTTGTGCCGTAACAAACTGGTTTGATGAAGAACTTACAGGTGAATCATTAGTATCCTGTGCGGCGTCCAAGCCTGAGCCTGACCCTTGTCCTTCCATCTCCGAAATTATAGAAACTTCATCTTTCTCCTCCTGATCCTCCTGAGAAGACCCCGCCGAGGCAGGGGTACCTTGTTGCCAAGATAAGTCTGGGATAGAGGATGGGATCGCCGCGTCCCTGTGGACATCGGCTACTGTGTGACTCGTTTGAGTCGGACGTGGGTGATCAGACCCTGGTTGAGCAAACCGCCAAACACCGAGGCCCTGGCCTACGCTCTCTTGAGAGTCTGAAACATTCTCAATTACTGAACCCCCTGAACTTTCCAATTCCAGGGTTGTTGTTGTTGTTGTTGTTCCCTAAGCTGCCTGGCCGAACAGCCCCGAGTCCCTGAGAAAGGCCATGGCCACGATCGGGCTTTCCCACAGAGCTCTCATTGAGTGTAGATTGTGTTGTTGGCGTAAGTGGTTGTGTGAAATGCAGTCTTCTATGATGTGTTTAATGGTATGGGGTGCTGTGTTACATCCCGGACAGGCGTCGACAACGGAGTCATCCAGTCTCTTCTGATAGCTCAGGAGAGCTGGATGGTGTCCGCATCTCAGCCTGGCCAGGTGGACTCTGTCCTCGCGAGGAAGGGAGGATTCGGAAGGATGGATTTCGGGAGGTCGTGCATGCAGCTGTGTGTTGTCTGTGAGTGAGTGGATGGATCGGTGAGAGATATGAGTATGGATGTGCTTCTGGAAGTTGGTTCGGGGTGGGCAGGGAGGGAGAGAGGACAATAATTGTGTGTGATACCGTGTGCTGGGTGTTGTTTTGATATTTCTTGGTGTCTGTGGGTGTGTTGCCATGTAGTTTAGTGGGTGGTCTTGGTTCGTGGAGGCTGCTGCCAGGAATTGAGTGCCTCTCATGTCCAGATGGTCTTTGACTTTGAGGATTTTGGTTTCTTGATGTAGGTGATCTGTGGGTGCAGTAGCTGTGCAGCCTGTAATGATCTTCAGGGCTTTGTTTTGAATAGTCTGTAAGGTCTTATGATGTGTTTCAGCTAGGTTAGAAGCCCAGGCTGGGCTTGCGTATTCCATCACTGATCTTATGTATTGTTTATATACTGTGGTGGTAGTTTCTTTGTTGTGTCCAAATTTTGTGTGAGCAAGTGACCTGAGGGCGTTAAGTCTGGGTGTCAGTTTCTTTTTAATGTTTGTGGTGTGCTGTTTGAATGTCATATGAGTATCATATGTTACTCCTAGGATTTTGGGTGTGTGTGTATGTGTTAGGGGTGTGTTGTTTATGGTGAGTTGAGGGATGTATTCGTGTTCTCCTGTCCAACTTGTGAGCAGGGTTGCGGTGGATTTGGCTGGGGCTAGATTAAGTCTGTTTGTAGTGCACCAGCCATGTAGTGTGTTGAGATAGGGTTGAAGGAGATCTGTTGCTCTTTTTGGGTCATGGTGTGTGCATGTGAGTGTTATGTCATCTGCATAGGAGGCTAAGTTTATTTGGGGCGTATTGGGTGTAGTTATATCGTGCATGTACAGATTGAAGAGTGCGGGCGATAGGACGGATCCTTGTGGGACTCCGTTTGGAAAGTTTCTGATTTTAGATGACTGACCGGCAAAAGATACGTGTGCACATCTGCCTGCTAGGAAGTTGGCCAGCCACCGTTTTGTGTTGTTGTGCATGTTTGTGTTGTAGATTTTGTTTGTTAGGTTGTGGCGGGGGATGGCATCGAAGGCTTTACTAATGTCGAGTGTGGCTAATAGTGATCTGTGTGGTGGTCTAGCTGAATTGATGCCGTCGAAAGCTCTTTGTGTAAGGTCTGTGAGAAGAGTGTTTGTGGAGTGCAGTGGCCTAAAGCCATGTTGTGTTGGAGCTAGGGGTAGGTCAGGTGTAATTAGTTGTAATACTAGGCGTTCCATGACTTTGGAGGGGGAGCAAAGGAGTGTGATGGGGCGGTGCGAGGAGGGTAGCGTGGGGTCTTTGTTGGGTTTGGGGAAAGTGATGATGATACCATGCTTCCAAATGTCTGGTATTGTGTTGTGTGAATAGCTGTAGTTTGATATGTTAGTGAGTGCTTGTATGCCTTGTGGTCCCAGGTGTCTGAGGTGTATGTTGCTTATGTTGTCTAGGCCACAGGCGGGTGAGTGCTTGAGATTGTTGATGATATGCTTTGTCTGGTGATTGGTGAAGGGTGTATAGTCAGGGTCTGTGGGGAATTGTCTCTTACGTCGGATGACACGTCGGTCGTCTTTGTGAGGTTTTAGGTGGCTGACATGTGAAAAGTGATTGATGAGAGTGTTTGCTTGTTGTTTACATGAAGGAGTAGAGTCTGTTGTTGTGATTGCAGCATGTGATTGTGTTGTGTTGCTGTTGGAAAGTGTGATGCTGTTTAGTGTTTTGTATAGTTTTTTGGGGTTTGTTTTGTGATCAAGTGTTTGTAGGAAGTTATTCCAATTTAGTTTTTGTTGTTCTTGTATTTTGTTGTTAGTTTGGGTGTTGAGTGCTTGAATTTGTTGTGTGATGTCTTGTGTGTGGGGTGCTGGGGAGTGTTTCAGTATGTCGCGTTGTCTGATGAGGTTTTGAATTTCTGGTGTGAAGTTGGGGTTGTGTCTTTTTCTGTTACCTCTTGGAATGTGTTTCTTGTCAGCGTTTTGGATAGTTTTTATTGAGTATGTGTACAGCATTGTTGATGTTAGTGATGGGTGTACTGTTTAGAGTTGTGAAGTGTTGTTCTGTCTCATTTGTGAATGCTTCCCAGTTAGCTCTTTTATAATTGGTGTATGTGTGTTTGTGGCTAGCTGGGGTGAGTCTGGTTTTGGTGGTGATAATGATCGGGAGGTGGTCAGAGCCTAAGGTTCTGACCACCCTCCAGGATGTTGTGGGGGCGAGTTCTGGGGAGCAAAAGGTGATGTCTGGAGATGATGGGTTATAGAGGGCTTGGTGAGGAATATGGGTATGTTGATGGATGTCGTTAAGGATGATGAGGTTATCGGTTGGTTTTGTAGTACCAGCCCTCTGTCTGTGTCGGGGTTGTCGACAAACCAGGCCGACGTCTTGGCGTTGAAGTCACCACCCAGGATGATGTGTGGGGTTGTGTGGGGTGTTTGTGATGTGTTGTAAGTGTGGTCTGTATTCATTTGGTACTGTAGGGATGTTTGGGGAGGGATGTATGTGTTTATGATGGTTATGTTGGAGTTGTTGCCAGTGCGTATTTTAATTGACTGTATTTCTGTTGTGTTATCATTTGGGGGGAGGAGTGATTTGGTTTGTACACTGGTTACTATGTATGATATTTCTTTGTGTACCAGGGTGATGAGTCCACCGCCCCCGCCGACAGCCCGGTCTTGTCTGATGGTGGTGAAATTATGAAATGTGGGTGTTTTTTGTGTTGTGCGGAGTTTTGTTTCTTGTAAGATGGCAATGTGTATGTTGTGTTGTTTGATGAAGTGTGAGAGTTCGTGTTTCTTTGTGTTGATGCCATCTATGTTCAGTTGAAGAATGTTAATGTTATGTGCACGATGTATGTTGGGTGCTGCTGCACGAGGATGGGGTGGGGGTGGGGGTGATGGGGGGGGTGGGGGTGAGGGAGGGGCTGGGGGTTGGGATGGGTGAGGTGGGGGTGGGGATTGGGGAGCAGGAGATGGGGGTTGGAATGGATTAGGATGGGGTGTGGTGTGTTGAGTTGAGGATGTGGATGGTATGGGAAGGTTAGGTGGGTTAGGGAGGAGAGGTGGACGGGTTTTAGGGGGGGGAGTGGATGATATGGGAAGGTTAGGTGGGTTGGGGAGGAGAGGTGGACGGGTTTTAGGCGAGGGATTTGACTGGGAGAGGGAGGGGCATGAGGAACAGGTCCAGGTGTTTGTGTAGTGTTTCTTGGAGGCAAGTGTTGTGCAGGTGAAGTGGGTCCAGTTCCCACATGAATTGCAGAGAACTGAACCCTTAGTATGGCGACTCGAAGTGATGGGTTTTGAGCAAGTTGGACATATGTATGTGAACGTGGGTCCTGGGTTGCTCTCAATGTCTCCGGCTAGAAGAAGTCTTCGAGAAATGACAGCCGGAGAGTCATTTCTCGGTGTAGGAAAAACTGTGTGATGTGTGTGTGTGGTGTGAGAGGTGTGGAAATTCCCGGCGCGACCGAAGCCGCTCCAAGGACCCGTGCCCCCAGGGAGGGGGCAGGGGATGGTTGTGACGGTTTGGCTCCCGAAACTGCTCCCCGCGGCCGGCATCCGGTTTTCCTCCACTGGTCGTTGATTTTGTCTTCGGCTGTGGAGGGTCGGCAGCCATCCGCGGTTGGCAGCCTCGGGAGGTGGCCCCACGGCGTAGACGCCGCCACATCAGGACCCCAATTCCAGGGTTAAAATATTAAGTGGCAAATCCTCTTTTGGGACAGGCACTGCACTGGACTCTTGGGCCTTAACACAAACTCTGTCTGGGGTAGAGGTACGATGAGATGCACTAGAAGTTGGTGAATGTCGAGAGGACTTCCGTTTATGAGAATCCTTTTTAGAGGATTTATGGCTACGGTGTGACCGCGAACTATTCTTAGATCTAGAGGAATCCTCGCCGTGACCACTGGTGGAACCTTCCGTCCTGCTCTTCTTACTCGCCGGTGAAGAGGCCCGACTAGATGACTGGTGTCTAAGAGGAGACCTAGACCGGGATCTCGCCCGAGACGAAGAGGCGGATACCGGGGGTGTAGGCTCTCTTGGGCGTT
Source organism: Paralithodes platypus (assembly GCA_032716605.1). NCBI lineage: Eukaryota > Metazoa > Arthropoda > Malacostraca > Decapoda > Lithodidae > Paralithodes > Paralithodes platypus. Next base: position 19,642,853 of record CM064543.1, on the reverse strand, counting down.
TAGGTGTAGCCGCAGAGGATACAGAACCCTGACCAGTCTCCGCCGGCTTAATACTCGTGACTCTAGAGGAACGTTTAGGGGGAGGGTGTTCGGAGAGCAATCTATCCCAAAGTGGGACGTTGTCACATTGAAGCGATTTATGTGCAACAATGGTAGTGTAGGCTGACATCTGTTGCCTAACCTCTCTTAAGGCTACCGCCGCGGTCTTATCATTATCACAAAGGACCTTTAAAGCTAATTGGGAGCAAAAACAACAATTACGCATAACCCAGAGACCCCTTGAACGGTCTAGACATTTAACACACCTTATGCAACGGGTATGCGCAAAAATAGGGATACCAGCACAAGCAGGGGTAGTGCACAAAGCAAAAACTGGGGCCACGGTAGCCATGACAGAGACTGGTGGGAGGAAACTACCGCCGGGTCTGTATTGGTCCGCCGGAGCTCAGCTCTGGAAAAAAAGAAAATTTCCAGGAATTAATGCTCATAAGGTTAATCCAACATGTTCGCGCACAAGTGTTAATAACCCGCCGGGTAACGAGATGTAATGGCACAAACACAGCTCGCTACGCGGTGGGGTTCAGAAATCTAAACAAATCTTTTGTTAAAGAAAGTGAAGAATACCCTCTGATATAATATAACGGTCCAGCATGGCGCTTATAGTCTCTTGGTGGTGGCGACTGTCTCAAGATTCAATTTTGTAACAAAGCAACCCCCCAAAAAGACGCCGGCCCTTGAAATATTTTAGTAGAATAGCACAGGGCAGGATGATACGAGATCTGATGTCTAACGAATTGTCACAAAAGATCGCCGTAAGTTAGAAGGCGGCGATACCTACTTGTATCACTAAATTAAGTGGTTAAATCGAAATCGAATTTTGTAAATTCCTTAGTTCCTCCACCTAGGAGCACCCGCCGGGTGAGAAGAATCGATATATTAACCTAAATTGAACCTTCAATTGCCGTAAGAGTAAAGGCGGCGATACACATAGTATCACTAAAATGGATCGGTTAACTAACTGAAAGACATAAGTCGTTCATCCCACCCTACCCAGGTGCACCCGCCGGGTGAGATGTCCAAACGTTAACCCCATAAGTTCCTGTCCCCACTTCTTTGTAAAAGATCGCCGGGGAGGAAAGCCTAAAACAACAGCTAGGTTTTTCAAGTGGTTTTTGTAAAACCGGGTAGAAAAACTACATAACGTATGTCCGCATGAACAATCGTTTTATAGATGGGAACAGCCATCCCGCCGGGAATCAAAGGAGGCCTGAAACCAGGCATCCACAGAGACGCAGTCCTGGAGAGCCACAGACACCCCAACGCCGGGGAAACAAGCCAGTGTTTACAACCACGTGTGGCCCAACACGGCTCGCGGCCGGGATTTTCATGGTGAAACCGAGAAAACCCCGCCGGAAGGCAACCCACCCTGAACAGACACCATCTGAACAACAAGAGACACGAGGAGAGCCACGCACGACAACCCCAAGGTCACTCCATAATCCGTGGAATTAGCCAATACACAACTAAACCAGGAAACAATTATAGTCCGAGGAATTAGCCAATACACAACTAAAACCCGGATACACATGACACAGTAGGGCATATTTATCAATAATAAACAATAACACTAGTACATGTGGCAAAGCTACGAGCGGCTGGCTAGGCCTAGGTAGACGGCATAATAAAAGTTGAAATATACACAAACACTGGAAATATCACAACAGTAACCACCGCCAACACACCACCGTAGCACAAACTTCCGACCAAGGGAAGACTGACTCGGGACCCAGAAAAAACTTCACTAAGTGAAGAAAAATACGCTGGGAACGTCAGAAACAAAGCTTACCTCATCAGAAAGATAAAAGGCAGCACTAACTAACGCGTAGTGAAAGCCGCCTGCATCACAAACTAACTCAGCTGTGAAAAAGTTCACATGTCCACAACAGGACCACGAGGGTACATCCGAAATAGACACTCGACCCAAAATACACTGCACTGCGGGCAACCAGCCCAGGACACTCCTGCTACGCCTATCCTAACCTTACTCGATACATCCTAGAGTAAACAAATGAGAAAAAACTCACTAGGGACGCCACGAATGCGGAACTAGCGGAGCGTGGGGAGGCACGTCCGGGCAGGCTGAACGCAGAGCAGAGAAGGAAGAATGACGCCTGAATCAGCGTCTGGTCAGAGATCCACACAAGTACATCCACGATATGATGGAAAGCTTATTGGATAGTTATTCTTATTTTCTTTTTCTTTTTATTTTTTACGAAGTTTTTTCGTAGTGAGAACCCAATTCATAATGACTGAAGCCATGAGTGAGGTCGCGTGCACTCATGATGAAGGCTCCTCAGTTTTTAAATGCTCTGCGCGGTAGATTCAAAACTACGGCGGATTAGTGTTTGAAGAGGATGCCTTATGTAATAGGCATGTTCGTCAATAATGGAGGGGCCACTAATAAATATATACTGTATATATATATATATATTTATAAATAACACCCCGTTCTTAACATTAATCATCAATTACAAACCCCAATATACTTGAATAAAACTATAATAATAATACGCTGTAGTTAAGTAGTCGATAGGTGAATGTATACCTATATCATTACACGATCTGGTATACACTGACTTTGATGCAGTATATCATTAGTTTACAAGTGGATGTATTTTAGTAAACTTGTAGATGTTTATGTTAACTATAGGCTACACACACACACACATACACAGAGGGAGGGAGTATTATTAAAGTGGATGGAAAACTATTTAATTGGGAAGGAAATGCGAACAGTAATAAAAGGAAAGTTCTCCTCGTGGAAAAGGGTAAAAAGCGGAGTGCCTCAAGGATCGGTGTTGGCCCCAATCATGTTTTTGGTTTTCATCAACGACCTTCAAATGGGAATAGGCTTATATATATCTATGTTTGCTGATGATGCAAAATTAATGAAGCATATTACAAGTAGGAGTAGTCGTGAAGAATTACAGAGAGACCTAGATAAGTTATATGAGTGGAGTCAAACTTGGAAAATGGAATTCAACACGAGTAAGTGTCAGGTTCTTGAGATGGGAAAAAGTAAATATAGACCTTCTTGGGGATATAAAATAGGAGATGAAATAATTAGTAAAGCTGTGAAAGCAAAAGACCTAGGGGTAGTTGTGGCAGACAGCTTGTCACCTGAACAGCATATAAATAAAATAACTGGTGAAACCTATGCAGTGTTGACTAACATGAGAATAGCTCTGAATTATTTAGATGAAGAGATGTTAGCAAAAATAATAGGGACAATAATACGACCAAGACTGGAGTATGCAGCAGTGGTGTGGTCTCCACACCTTATAAAACATAATAAAAAACTGGAAAGAGTTCAGAGAGTTGCCACTAAGATGATAGCTAGCCTTAGAGACCTGCCTTATGAGGAGAGATTGGAGAGGCTAAAGCTGCCAACGCTGAGGGAGAGGAGAGAGAGAGGTGACATGATCATGATGTTTAAGTGTGTGAAAGGTTTTGAGAAGATCGACAAGGGAGATTTTGTGGTGAGGGACGAGGGAAGAACCAGGGGTCATGATTGTAAGTTGAGGAAAGTTATATGTAAGTCTGATGTAAGAAAGTTCAGCTTCCCGTATAGAAGCATTGAGTGTTGGAATAAGTTGGATGGGGAGGTGGTGGGAGCAAGAAATATCCAAACTTTTAAAGCAAAATTGGATAAATGTAGAGAGAGAGAGACAGGACAACACGAGCTTAGGCTCAAATCCTGTATACTACAATTAGGTGAGTACACACGCACGCAGAGAGAGAGAGAGAGTGAGTGTGAGAGAACTACTCGCAGACATACAATACAGTATATAGACTAAAATAATACACACACATACACACAATATATAAACTAAATAATACACACACACATACACACACACACACACAATACAGTATATATAAACTAAATAATACACAACCAACCACGCAAACGCACACACACACACACACATAGTGTAGTGTGCAAAATCTGTGAGAAAATAATTAAGAAAAGATGGATGATTTACTTGGAAGAGAATAATCTACTATCTAACAGGCAATTTGGATTCAGGGAGGGTACCTCATGTGTTACAAATCTACTCAGTTTTTATGACAGAGTGGTTGACATATTACAAGAGAGAGATGGATGGGTGGATTGCGTATATATTGACATGAAGAAAGCTTTTGACAGAGTATCGCATAGCAGGCTGAAGTGGAAATTAAAAGAGTATGGAGGGATTCAGGGTAGTTTGTTAAATTGGATGGAGGACTATCTTTCAGGGAGACAGATGAGGACTACTATCAGAGATAAATTTTCTACATGGAAAGATGTCACAAGTGGAGTTCCGCAGGGAGCGGTGCTGGCTCCCATAATGTTTCTAATATACATTAACGACATGCCAAAGGATATAAATGCATATATGAATATGTTTGCAGATGATGCCAAGATCATGAAGCGTATAGAAGATGAAAACAGTGGTAGGGAATTACAGAGGGATTTGGATAGGATAGATCAATGGAGCAAGAAGTGGAAAATGGAATTTAACACAAATAAATGTCATGTAGTGGAAATGGGAGTAAGTAAAAGAAGGCCTCATACGGAATATAAGTTAGGAGAAAACACTATTAACCCATCAGAGAAAGAAAAGGACTTAGGGATAACTGTTAGGAGTGATCTTTCACCTGAGAATCATATTAATAAGATAGTGGGAGAAACATATGGACTGCTAAACAGAATAAAAATAGCCTTTAACTATATAAACGAGGAGATGCTGGAGAAAATAATAAAAACATTGGTGAGACCAAGACTGGAGTATGCGGCAGTGGTGTGGGCACCACATCTAAAAAAGCATATAAAGAAGCTGGAGAAGGTTCAGTGAGCTGCAACTAGGATGATACCAGAACTGAGAGAATTACCATATGAGGAGAGATTAAAGAAATTAGATTTACCATCTCTAATGGATAGGGGCAAGAGAGGCGATATGATTATGATGTACAAATGTGTGAGAGGACTCGAAAAGGTGGACAAGAAGGGTTATATTGTGAAAGATAATGGTAGAACTAGGGGGCATAGATATAAACTAATGAAAGGAAGATGTAAAGGAGATGTGAGAAAGTATAGTTTCCCTTACAGAAGTATAAGTAAGTGGAATCAGTTGGAAGAGGAAGTGGTGTGTGCCAAAAACATTCATATTTTTAAGGCAAAGTTAGATAATTGTAACTCAGGAAGCGGGACAATACGAGCCTAAAAAGCTCAACTCCTGTATACTACAAATAGGTAAATACAAATAGGTAAATACACACACACACAATGGAATATGGAGTTCAATGCAGGAAATGTAAGACTCTAGAAATGGGTAAAAGCAAGTGCAGACCTAGAAAAGATTATAAACTAGGAAACAAAGTGATTCCCAAAGCAGAAAAAGAAAAAGACTTGGGGATAGAATTTAAGGATAACATGTCTCCAGAAAGCCACGTAAATAAGATAGTGAAAGAATCACTAGCACTATTGGCAAATATCAGGATGTCTTTCAATTATCTTAATGAAAACACCATGAAACAAATAATAACGGCAATAATAAGACCCAGGATGGAATATGCATCTGTAGTGTGGTCCCCTCACTTGAAGAAACATATCCACAAAATTGAGAGGGTACAGAGAGCAGCTACGAAGATGATCCCAGGTTTGGAAAATTTGGAGTACCAAGAGAGGCTCAAGAGATTGAATCTACCTACACTGGAACAGAGAAGGAAACGAGGACAGCAAATTCAGATATATAAATGTGTTCGAGGTATTGACAAAATCGACCAAGAAAACTTCATAGAGAGGGATGGAGGTGAGAGGACAAGAGGTCACAGCTACAAACTAAAAGTGCTAAATAGTAAATCTGATCTGAAAAGTAAAAGATTTCCTACCAACTCGATTAGTGGGTGGAACAAATTGCCAGCCGAAGTAGTGTCTGCACCATCAGTGCATAGTTTCAAAGCACGGTATGACAAACATATCTTAGGAGGCGGGAATTAACGAGCATGCTCACTCCCGCAAATACAACTAGTGTAAGTACACACACAATATATATAAACTCAATAATACACAACCAAACACGCATACGCACACACACACACCGCCCGTAGCCTAGTAGGTAGAGCTCTCGTCTCACACACGAGGGGTCGGGGGTTCAATCCCCGGCCGGGCGGACACAAATTGGGCTTGTCTCCTTTCATGTGTTAGCCTCAGTTCACCTAGCTGTAAATAGGTACCTGGAATAAGTGGACGACGTTGTGACGTCCCATCTGGGGTTGGCAAAAATGGTACAAGGCGAGATGGGTATCATATGGTTCACCTAAGCTGATGGCTACCTAAGCCTTCGGGCGAGACGGTACCGTCTATAGTGAGAATGGTACCATACAGATCCACCCTAAGCCTTCGTTTCCGATGTCGCCAATTGGCTAAATACAGACTACACACACATCCACAGCCATTCCAACAGTACATAAAACACTTAACATGCATTTCACGCAATACATTCCCAGTTAAGGAGGCGCGATAATAATGAGCTTAGCTCGCATTGCGTGGATTCCCCTTGACGAACAAGTAACTGAGTAACACACACACACAATATATATATATATAACACTAAATAATACACAACCAACCACGCAAACACCACACAATTTATTTATAAACTAAATAATGCACAACCAAACACGCAAACGCACACACACACACACAATATATATAAATAATACAACCACGCAAACGCACACACGCACAAACACACACACAATATATATAAACTAAATAATACACAACCAAACACGCAAACGCACACGCACACACACACACACACAATAAATATAAACTAAATAATACACAACCAACCACGCAAACGTGCACACGCACATGCACAAACACTGCTTTGCGCAGTGGCAGTATCGTAACCAATGAGGTTTAGTTTTCCGAGTGACGTATCTGCTACTGCTGAAGGCCCAAAACACGGTTAAAGTTTTCAATTTCATCTTTGCCTAGTACTTGCGACACCTCGGTTGGGTTACCTTCTTAGGAAGGTAATCAAGTCGTACCCCACCTGCTCGTGGTGACCTCGCAAACACCCATTTCTATTTATTTTTTCCATTTTTTCTTTTTTCAAGATAGGGTGACACAAACGGGGGCGGCGCTACCTGGGTTTATCCCAGGTAGTAGTTTAATTTTACTGTAATTTTATTAAGTGTTTTGTATATTTTTAACTGTAGGCTACATAAATATGAACAATGGCCGGCCAAGGCAAACGGAGGCAGAGTTTATTGGGAGATGAAGAGAGCTATGAATTTGAGGGATTTCTGGCAGAGGGTAATGAAGTGGAGGATCAATTGACTGTGGTGAAGAGACAGATGATGGGTCTGTTAAGATGGAAGGGAGTTATGGAGAATTGGAGGAGAGATATAGGTGAAGGTGGAGTCACTGACAGAAATATGTGGAGCCAGTTCAGTGGCAACTGCAGATGGGCCATAAATTGCTAACCTAGATGCTGTGATAAGGAAAGTATGAGCTGGAGGCAGAGAACATGGCACTCAAGGAGCAGCTAAAGGAGTATGAGGGCCATTTAAGTGAGAAAGTAAAGGAGTAATAAGTGAGGAGAAAAATGAGTGGACAAGGGTGGGGAATGCTAAGGTGGATGCATTGGAAGAAATCATGAAGGAGCAGGTGGAAGAGAGAGAAAAGAGAGTTTGAGAAGAATGTAGTGCAGGTTTTGAAGAGCAAGGAAAGGTAGTGAGGGAAACAGTAGATAGAGGTAAAAGCATAATAATTTTTGGAGACATTGAAGAACATTTAGCAGATATGAGGGAGAGAAGGGGAAGGGATGAGGACAAAGTAAAGAAAATATTGGAGTGTCTAGACGAAGGCTGTGATTGGGGGAGAACTGGACGAAGTAAGACGGCTAGGAAGATATAAAAGGGTGAGATGAGACCGATAAAAGCAGAGTTTAAATCTAGGTCAGTGGTTGAAGCATTAACCATTGTAAGCTGGAGGCTAAATAGTTGTACTGGAATGAAACATATTAGGGTGAAAAAGGACTTAAGCATAGAGGAAAGGGAAAAGTTGAGAGAAGTTCAAGCAAGGGCTGACGATGAAAATCGAAAATTGTCAGATGAGGAGAAAAGGATTTTTTTTTGGAGAGTAAAGGAAGGGAAACTAAAGAAGTGGTACACTCAGAGTCAGAAAGAACGGAAAATACGAGGAGAAATTAACAAGGAGACAGTGAGTCAGGTAGTGGATCAAATCGGGGACAAGGAGATAGTGAGGGAGAAGCAGGAGATAGACAGTGAGTCAGGTAGTGGATCAAACCGAAGACAGAGAGATGGTGAGGGAGGAGCAGGGGATGGAGACGGTGAGTCAGGTAGTGGATCAGAGGACGGAGAGATGGTGAGGGAGGGGCAGGAGATTGTGGAGGGGGGGGGGGGGGAGGAGAATAGAACTAGCAGGGAATGTGGAGGTAGGTCAGGGAGGGGATGGAAGAGGAGGTGAACCTGATGGGAGGCAGGGAGGGAAGAGAAACAAGGAGGAGGATTCCAATATACTGTGCTACTACACTAATATAGATGGAATAAACAGTAAAAAGGTAGAATTGGATGATATATTAAGAAAGGATCAACCACAGATAGTCTGTTTGACGGAGACAAAGCTGAACCAGGACTTTGACAGCAATATAGTGTTTAGTGAAGGATACAATATATGGAGATATGATAGAAAGTGAAAAAGGGGAGGTGGAGTGGCAGTATTAGTTAAGAACCCTATGACAGCAAAGCAAGTGGAGTTAAATAATGACAAGGCAGAAATAATGGCAGTTGAACTCAATGATATAGAAGGAAAAAAGCTAGACATAGCAGTAGTAGCTTACATGCCACCAAAGACCAGAGCATGGAGGGAGTTGGAGTTTGGGGATATGATTCAGTCGTTGAGAAGATTGCTTTTAAGGAAGAATCGATTGATCTTGGTAGGAGATTTCAACTGTAGTGAGGTTGATTGGGAATCGGGAGATGCAGGGCCAAATCAGAGATCTTGGGGAAGTCGGCTAGTGGAGTTGGTTACGGAAAATGTACTTGCACAACATGTGAAGGAAAATACAAGAATGAGGGGTAATAACGAACCTTCTAAACTCGATCTGATTTTTACAAAGGATCCTCACGAAATTAGTGATATAAACTATCTATGTCCTGTAGGTAAAAGTGATCACCTATTACTAAAATGGAAGTTGACCTCGAGTAATGCCAATAGATTAGACAATAGCTACATAAATGACAGATTAAATTATAGTAAAGCTGATTATGTATCCTTGAAAAGATATTTAGAGGGAGCAGATTGGGATCATATTTTGAAGGAACAGGACGTACAAGGTAAATATAGTAGATTCCTCGAAATTTATAGAGTAGGAACCAATCTGTTTGTCCCAAGATATAAAACTGGAAATTTTACTAAGCAGAAAGATTGGTTTAATTTGAAATGCAAAAGAGCTTTGGGTAGGCGTGATGCAGCTTGGGCTAGATTAAGAAGAAGGAACACTGAGAGTAATCGGAATAAATATAAACAGGAGAGGAATAGATATGTTAACATAATTAGGCAAGTTAAAATGAACTATGAGAAGAACATAGTAAATAAATGTGAAAGTGATCCTAGATTATTTTATAAATATATAAACAGTAAGTTGAAGGTAAAGAAACAAATTACTAAATTAAGAGTTGATGCTAGGACGTATGAAAATGTATCGGACATGTGCGAGGTAATGAATAACAAATTGGGGTCAGTTTTTACTAGAGAGGAAGGTTTTGACGAACCACAGGCGGGAGTACTGGAGAGTGGTCTTAGTAAGATTGAAATAACTAGAGATGAGCTGTTATCTGCGATGAGAGGACTTGAAGTAAGGAAAGCTATGGGACCGGATGAAGTGTCTGCCTGGGTTTTAAAGGAGTGTGCAGAGCAATTAGTGGAGCCAGTGAGGGACATAATTCAAGCTTCCTTAGATAAAGGACAGGTTCCTGTTGAATGGAAAAGAGCTAATATCATTCCGATATACAAGAATGGAAACCCTGAGGACCCTCTAAACTATAGACCAGTTTCACTTACTAGTATTGTATGCAAGATTTGTGAAAAGCTAATTAGGAAGAGATGGATGAAAATGTTGGAGAGAAAGAAGATAATAACCCCAAAGCAATTTGGATTCAGAGAAGGGACATCTTGTGTTACCAGTTTGCTATGTTATTACAGTAGGGTGATAGATGTACTCCAAGAAAGAGGCGGATGGGTGGACTGCGTCTACTTAGACCTTTCCAAAGCATTCGATAAGGTACCACATAAGAGATTGTTATCTAAGCTTGAGACGCTAGGATGTGTCAGGGGGAGTTTGCTGAAATGGATGGAGAGCTATTTAACAGATAGGGAAATGAGGACCAACATTAGAGGAACTTACTCATCGTGGCGGAAAGTTGAGAGTGGTGTGCCACAGGGATCTGTGTTGGCACCTCTCATGTTCCTTATGTACGTGAATGACCTGCCGATAGGCATAAACTCCTACATGTCAATGTTTGCAGATGACGTAAAAATTATGAGACAAATAACAAATAAAAGTAGTTGTGAGGAGCTGCAAGGGGATTTAGATAAAAATACGAATGGAGCACCAAGTGGAAAATGAAATTTAATATAAGTAAATGCCATGTGTTAAATATGGGAAGAAGTGTGAATAGACCAAATTGGGAGTACAGGATGGGAGATAATATAATTAGCAAGGCCGAAAAAGAAAAGGATTTAGGGTTGATTATACAAGATAATTTGTCGCCAGAGAAACATATTAACAAGCTCTTTAGCGGAATGTATGCAATGGCCGGGAATATGAAAGTTGCTCTGAACTACTTGGATGAGACCATGGTAGCGAAAATTATGAAGAGTATGATTAGACCAAGATTGGAGTATGCAGCAGTGGTGTGGTCCCCGCATCTAAAGAAGCATATTCACAAGTTAGAAAGAATCCAGAGAGCAGTTACTAGATTGGTTCCAAGTCTCAGAGAGCTGCCATATGAAGGGAGGCTAGACAAATTAAATCTACCGAGTCTAAAAGAGAGGAGAGAGAGGGGAGACATGATAATGATGTACAAATGCACCCGGGGGCTGGAGAGGCTGGATAGGGAGGACATATTAATTATGGATACAGGAATAACTAGAGGTCACAGCTACAAAGTAAAAAGATCTACCTGCAAGAACGATATCAGGAAGTTTAGCTTCCCCTATAGATGTATTGACAAATGGAATGGGCTGGAGGAGGAGGTGGTAGGGGCAAGGAATATCCATATTTTCAAGAAATTTTTTGATAAAAAGTAGACTGAGAGACGGGACAACACGAGCTTAGCTCAACTCCTGTAAACTACAATTAGGTAAATTAGGTAAATACACACACAATATATATATAAACTTAATAATACACAACCAAACACACAACCAAACACGCAAACGCGCACGCACAAACACACACACAATATATATATAAACTAAATAATACACAACCAAACACGCAAACGCACACACACACAATATATATAAACTAAATAATACACAACCAAACACGGAAACGCGCACACACACACACACAAACACACACACACACAAACTACTCACACACATATAATACATAGACTAAAATCATACACAATCAACCATCGATCAGAGGATGACAATGAAGATATCCCAGGATTCACATACGCTCGTTCCACAACATATACACGGGCGTCACACGATCAAATTTAACGTTTTTTTAACCGTTTTTTCTGCCGATTATCGGCCAGAATTTAGTGCAGCTACTATTTCACCGCCGACCATTTCCGCGCCACTCGACCACCCCTCGCCTACCACGATACGAGGCGATCTTTTTACACGATCACAGACGATGTCAGACAATCCCGGAAAAATTCAAATATTTTGAAAATATCGGCTGTGGTCGGCGGCTAACGTACTGTGTGAGACGCGGCCTTTAGGAAAAAGTGGATAATGATTATCCTATCATAAACATTTCTTAACTTAAACACGCATATATAAGGCAGGGAGGAGGTCTCAGTTGACAATTCCCCCTTCCTCTTTCTCCCAAAAATAGTAGAAATGCTTAAACTTAGACCTTCTGCCTTATAGCTATACATTGTAAATGTGGTTTAGTTAAGTTCACCGACAGGTACCGCGTCAGAAAGGTGTGATGAGAGACTGTATCATACACAGAGTAGTTTTTAAAGAATCGGAGCAAAGCAGCCCACTTACGTAAATCATGTGCTCGCCCAATAGCACCACGGTTACTCTCTCTAATAACATCTACCAATAAAGTCGCAAGGCGTGTACCAGTCCGTGACACCCAAAGTGACCCGGCTTGCGTCGGCCGGGACGTCCCGCCTGTATAATATTTATGAGAATGCAACATAGAAAGCGCCAGATCGAGCGACCAGGTGGGCAAGAGCTGGCGCGGTGGTGGGCGGACCCGGAAGCATGCACGCAAGAACCCCTTCTCCTCCGCCTCCGGTATATCGAGTCCTGTTAAATCGTAAAAGGGTCTCCTAATAGCCATGAGGTGGTTCTTTAACCCTTCCACCTCGGTTGGCCTCTTATACTCCCCACACGACTTCCACCACGGACCTCGGTAGGCCTCTTATACTCCAGCACATGAATTATGTCATTTTGAACATCGCGCGCTATTTTGTTTTGTTATGAGGGCGACCGCAGCACACCCACACTTATGCTCGGCAGTATCTTCAGTTGTTAACAGGAAGCCATCATGGATACACACAAAAATAGTGAAAAGCCTGTGTCCGATTCTGTGCCTAGCTCTGCCGTGGCCCAACCAACACGTACGCCTAAGTATACTCAGAAGAAAGTGAAAACGAATGACATTCTAAGTCCTGGTGGTGTTACGATAGAGCTAAATGAATTAGATCATACAGAATTGTCCGATTTTTATGAAATGGATAGCGATAGTGAAGAAAACTTACTGGGAGATGTCGGTGAAGGAGTTACTGAAGAAGTTGAAGATCCACATCAATTTCATGGGTTTAGTGATAGTGACGATGATCAAGACAATGAATATGAGTGTAGGCCTACTGCCATGGAAAGTGAATATTGTGACGATGAAAGTGAAAAACGTCCTGTGAGTGAGCTGGGAAGTGTGCTACCCTCGAAGCTACATTCTCACACCCCTAGTGCTTCCATAGCCCCTTCCCCTGCAAAGGTAGGCCTAGCTAGTTATTTTTATAGAAAGGCTATCCTGGAAACTGTGCTGAAGAGAGCAAGAGAGGAGACATCAGAGAGAGATGGTGAGGAAGATGAGGGTGATGAATCACCCATGGCGTCCCTGCCGCCCAGAGCGCCCCTGCCGCATCCACTTGACCACCCACAGCCATCCACCAGTGGTTATATTAGTGCTACCTCATCCCAACACAAGGGAAAAGCCACAAAAGAAAACCTAGCATCCCGTCGGGTATTATTTTCAACCCCTTCAAGTGTTTGTGCTTCAATGTGCTCAAGCAGAGAAATTGTTCACCTCAAAGCACAATCTTGAGTAAAGTTTCAAGAAATGTGAACACAAAAAAGGGATTAAGGAGCAGGATGAGACATTGGAGCATAAAGGTCTCATCTTGTCATATGAGGTTATTGTATCACAAATACTGTATTATTGTCCTATTTGAGTGTGTTATGAGAAAAGAAAATACAGTACTTGTTCATTTGTGAACATTTTAATTTAATACAAATTGCAACCAAACTATAAAGACACAATAAATCTGTCAATGTAGGTACTGTATATCCTTAGACTAAGACCGCCAATTCCGCATTGTTGGACCTCACTTCCAACCAGTGTATAAGTTCCCCACTCTCTAGCTTGCTTCGGGGGAATGTCGCTAGCCCAACCGCCCATTGTTGTGTATAGTGTGTGAGTTGCATGTGGATTATTATCATGCTGTTAAAATGGCTGTTGTTGTGAGTGTTGTCTGTAACCAGTGTAATCAGCTCAATCATGTTGATAGGTGATAGCATTCACGTTGTAAATGTGCGCGGGTGCCCAACCCCGAAAGGGGTAGAAATAGGGGAGCTATCCCCCCGCCAAAGGCGGCTTTCTAGGGCCTTTCCTAGCTGATGCTGAGAGGATTGGGTTCTAGTCATGTGGTGATGGGCTGGTCTATCAGAGTGAGAACTGAGCGATCTCTGCCATACCCATAGCTTACTCCGACTGTTCCTTTTACTTATATATTTTCTAGATCTCGCGTGACGGCGTCTCTTCCGTGGATTGACCTCCCAATCTGCCAACCTAGAGGTTGGTAGATTGGAAGCCAAAGTGGCACATTTTCCCTTTGCCCGTCAAATTTCTCTTCATAATTGCCGAGGGGCACAGGGCCCTGGGGCTTTGGTTTCCCGGGCGTTTCCGCACCCTCCTCGGCTCCCCGCCATGGAATGGCTTCGGTCACCCAGGCTTTATTGTGGTACCTACCTATGTTCACCTATGTGGAGTTCGCCACTCTTGCTAGTGGCACCTTCGTTGTTGTTTGAGAATTGGTGCAGCAGACAATTCGAAGAGGTGGAGCGCACCCTTGTGAAGATGGGCTCGTCTGGCACTTTTTGTAGTTCGACATCGAGAGCTCTCTTGAAGCTGTCTAACGAGACACCTCTCATGTCTCTCACTCGCCGCGGGAGTTTGTTGAAGAGACGTGCTCCTCGATGTGATAACCAGCCCTCTCGCAGAGAGCCCATAGCCCCCCGATTTATCAGCTTGGGGATCTCGCATTCCCAGCCTCTCTTATCATTGAATTTCATTGCTATTGGTGTATGTAGATTTGGTACAATACCCTCTGCGATTTTCCACGTATATATTATTAAGTATATATTATTAAGGCGGGGAGGGTTCTGTTGGGGCGCTGGGTTATGGTCTTGGCCTTGCTCGGGCATTGGAGCTGTTCTGCCAGGCAGCCTGAGGAACAACAACAACAACACCCACCACCCCCCCCCCCCACCCCCCCCCCCACCACCCCCCCCCCCCCCCCACCCCCCCCCACCCCACCCCCCCCCCCCACCCCCCCCCCCCCCCCCCCCCACCCCCACCCCCACCCCCACCCCACCCCCACCACCACCACCCCCACCCCCACCACCCCCACCACCCCCACCACCACCACCACCACCACCACCACCACCACCACAACAACAACAACAACAACAACAACAACAACAACAACAACAACAACAACAACAACAACAACCCCTTCAAGTGAGGGGCCCTCAACTACTCGTCGCCCCACCAAAAGACCCCTGCCAAGTGACAAATCAGCCTCTTCACCTCCCACTCAACGCCCACGCCTTGGGGACCCAGAAATAACGCCTGATATCTCACTATTAGTAGTTACTTCAACTGTTGGACCGTTAGTCGATGAAAATGGAGAATACACCAAAGACGAAGTACAAATGAGTAATGCCCTCAATACCTTCTTTGCATCAGTTCTTACAACAGAAGACCTCAGTGATATCCCTACACCATCGCCGATTCAGATTGATAATTCAGATGTTCTAAGCAATATCACCGTTACAGAGAGAGAAGTATTGAATTGTTTAGATAAACTCAAGGTAAATAAAACGCCTGGACCTGATACAATCTCGCCTAGAGTTCTAAAGGAAGCTAAGGATGAGCTCTCCAAACCACTGACATTACTATTCAATAAATCCTTGCAGTCTGGAACTATGCCTGATCAGTGGAAGATAGCCAACGTAACACCGATATTAAAAAAAGGCAGCAAATCCCTACCCAGTAACTATCATCCAATTAGCCTAACCTCAGTTGTATGTAAAATGCTAGAAACGGTCATAAGAGACAGACTCGT
Organism: Paralithodes platypus; assembly: GCA_032716605.1. NCBI lineage: Eukaryota > Metazoa > Arthropoda > Malacostraca > Decapoda > Lithodidae > Paralithodes > Paralithodes platypus. Next base: position 19,626,950 of record CM064543.1, on the reverse strand, counting down.
AAATCACTTAGAGGAAAATAACATACTTAAAGATACTCAACACGGCTTTCGTAAAAAACGTTCCTGTTTAACAAACCTCTTAAGACTTCTTCCACGATATCCTCAACCTCTACGATGAGAGTAAAGCTGTAGATATTATATACCTTGATTTTCAAAAGGCCTTTGACAAAGTTCCCCCACAAACGTTTACTGCTAAAACTAAAAGCGCATGGAATACAAGACGGTGTGTTGAAATGGATAGAAAATTGGCTCAGCGACAGAAAGCAAAGAATAGTCATAAACGGTAAGGCATCTAAATGGACCAATGTAAGTAGCGGGGTACCCCAGGGATCGGTACTAGGACCAATTCTCTTTCTAATTTACATCAACGACATAGATGAGGGTCTCACCTGTACAATCTCAAAATTTGCCGACGATACAAAAATTGCAAATAGCGTACTCTCAAAAGATCAAGTTGACGATATGCAACATAATCTAGATAAATTGTCACATTGGGCCCAAATTTGGCAAATGAGTTTCAATGCGGATAAATGTAAGTACTACATATCGGATACCTAAATGAGAAAGCAAACTATTCGATGAATGGCACTCAGCTTAAGAATGTAAACAGAGAAACCGATCTGGGAGTAACAATATCGAGTAACCTAAAACCGAGTCAACAATGTTCAGAAGTTGTTAAGAAGGCAAACAAAATAATTGGCTTTATAGGCAGGTCATTTGAGCATAAATCCAAAGACGTTATCCTAACCCTTTACAATTCCTTAGTCCGCCCTCTTCTGGAATACTGCGTTCAATGCTGGTGCCCTTATTACCAAAAAGACATAAACAAGCTAGAACGAGTTCAACGTAGAGTTACCAAAATGATACCTAGCCTAAAGAACAAACCATACGAAGAGCGTCTTAGAGAATTAAATCTATTTCCTTTAACCCAGCGCAGATCAAGAGGTGACTTAATTCAAGTGTTCAAAATCATCAAAGGCATCGACAATATGAACTGTAGTAAGTACTTCACTATCGACCAATCTAATTACACGCGGGGAAACGGTTGCAAAATTATTGGTAAATCTTTTAACTCACACGAATCTAAGAATTTCTTCTTCAATCGAGTTGTCAACTTGTGGAATGGGCTTCCCCGAGACGTTATAGACTGCAGCACCGTTGATTCATTTAAACTCCGCCTAGACAAATATCTCGCATCAAACCCGCGACTGACTGCGTTTGTAAATGAATAACTTTATTTTATCCTCCCCTCAGTTACTAACCCATATGTCCCCTACTAACTTCCTAGTCCTGCCACGGACATTAGTTCCCTTTCCAATGTTCCCTTACCCACTCTAAACCACTGTTTGGACACTTGATCCTCAGTGTTTTGGAGGACAAGCAGCCTAGAAGGGTCACTAGACCTGTTGTTGCTTGATTTCCTTTGTACTCCTTTGTACTATTAGGTGATTTTGACCCTCCCTCACCATCAAGTGATTCGGACCCTTCCTATGACCCTGATGATTCACATATGCCCCGCGTGCCACTGCCACTGAATCAGATGACGATGGTGATGATCCAGATGACCCCACACCTAGACGTGGTCGTGGTCGAGGTGCTGCCAGGGGTACCGCAGGCCGCGGTTGTGCTGCGGGCACCCGTGGTGCTCCGCGTGGCCGTGGAGCAAGGCGTAACGGAGAGACACACGCCAATGCTTGGGCCTGGACTGACGGCGCCACATTCCAGCCCCAAGACAGTACCTTCAATGATGCCCAACATGGAGCAGGCGTCGATCCCTCATTTCCTGAGGGCCCCAACTCATCCCCAGGCCAACTATTCAAGGCCTTTTTTGACTGGAAGGTCTTGAATGTCGTTTGTGATAAGACAAATAAGGAGGGAGTAAAGCACTACCAAAAAACTACCGCCCGGTAGCTCTAACCTCCCACATCATTAAAGTTTTCGAGCGAGTCCTGCGAAGCAAAATATCAACATTCATGGAGGCAAATGAACTACACAACACCGGTCAACATGGGTTCAGAGCAGGAAGATCATGTCTCTCATGGAACACTATGACAAAATTCTTAAAGCGCTAGAAGAAAAGAAAAACGTAGATGTCATTTACACCGATTTTGCTAAGGCATTTGATAAATGCGACCATGGTATAATAGCCCACAAACTAAAAGCAAAAGATATAACGGGGAAAATCGGACAGTGGATATACAATTTCCTCGTAAACCGGAAACAATCAGTAGCGGTAAACCAAGTCACATCTGAGCCTTCGGATGTCAAAAGCTCAGTGCCCCAAGGAACAGTGCTAGCGCCCCTTCTGTTCCTCATACTAATTAGCGACATAGATACCAACACTAGACACAGTACGGTGTCGTCTTTTGCTGATGACACAAAATTAAGCAAGATAGTAAACACAAAAGAGGACACGGGCCAGCTGCAGGAAGACATAAATGTAGTGTTCCAGTGGACCAGGGAAAACAACATGCAATTCAGTGAAGAAAAATTCCAATTAATACGGTACGGAGATAATAATGTCGTTAAAGAAAATACAAATTACGTAACAGAATCTAACCACATAATAGAATGGAAAGACAGTGTGAAAGACCTTGGGGTGTTAATGTCTGAAAATATGGGTTTCAAAGTACATAACCAAGTCAAAATTGCGGCTGCGAAATGTCTTAACGGGTTGGATTCTGCGTACATTTAAAACACGCGGTGAATTACCTATGATAACACTCTTCAAATCTCTAGTGTTACCGCGGCTTGAATACATTCACCATACAAAGCATGTGAAATAAATTATTTGGAGTGTACAAAAAAAATTCACTTCGCATATAAGTTCGGTAAAACAGCTACACTATTGGGAGCGTTTAAGAGCACTGAAACTGTACTCGCTGGAACGTAGAAGAGAACGTTACCTAATAATATACACGTGGAAAATCGCAGAGGGTTTAGTACCAAACCTATTTAACCTACATACCCCGATAGTCATGAAATTCAGTGATAGGAGAGGCTGGGAATGCGAAATCCCCCTGATGAATAACAGGGGTGCTATGGGCTCTCTGCGAGAAGGCTGGTTATCACACAGAGGCCCACGTCTCTTCAACAAATTCCCACGGCGAGTAAGACACATGAGGGGCGTCTCGTTAGATAACTTCAAGAGAGCCCTCGATGTCGAACTGCAAAAAGTGCCAGACGAGCCCATCTTCACAGGGGAGCGTGCTGCCCCTTCAAACAGTCTGCTGCACCAAATCACCACCCAGAACGAGGGGCGGCGCGCTCCTCGGTGCCGCTAGAAGTGTGGCGAACTCATCACAAGGTATCACAAGGTAAGGTACCAGGCCCTCACCGAAAACCTAAATGGAAAGACGACAAGTGGCCATATGAAGGACTGGTCAGCAGTAATGATGGGGGAAATGCATATGTTCATGGCCCTATTTAGTATTGGTTCCTTCGTCAATGACGAAGAGCCTATACTATATATAGGCTGAGATTCCGGGACCCGTTCGGGATTCCCCGGAGTTCTTATCACAACCGTTGCGTATATAGCATAATAAACAATCCTTGGTTAATACCCATTAAATCTTACCAAGGGCTCGTCATTGAAAATGAATACCACTAGAAATAAGAATTTAAAGAAGAATCTATCATTTTGAACCTCCCGGTGCCTCTGCCCTCCAGCTATGCTGTCGTCATGCTTCCCTTGCACGTGATGCCAGATTTTCTAGCGTGTTTATCTGCCTCTTTACGGTTGTGATCCAGGCGAGTCGGACGTGTGCCCCCTTGCTCTGGGCGTCTCGGCGTTTGCCTAGCTTTCTCACTCCTAGTGACTCCTTGTTATATATTATTTGAGTTAGGTTCAAACATGAATTGAGTAATCGCCTGTATGTTTCAGAGGGCCACTGTCCATGCCTGTCCACACCGAAAGTATATGAGTACCGCTTTGCCATTTCTTAATATGTGTTATTCGTCGTAGTAAGTGATTATTGTTATAATAGGCTATATCCTATACAATGCTTGCATTTAATTATTTACTTATTGTAGGCTATTATTCACCTTATTCGTGTGCCCTCAGGCTACACGTTGAACTCTTAAGATATTATTAATTCAAAGTTTTCTTTATCGTAAAGTAGCCTACATTATTTCCTGAAATTCTACTTTTATAAAATTTTCAAGATCACTTCGCTTTTATAGTTTACTTGCTTCTGACATTTTATAGTTTGTTTGCTTCTAGCATTACTTCGAGCTGATAGATTCTTAGCTAAGAATTATTGATTTCCTTATGTGTCACATGCTTGTACTAGTTACTTATTTATAGGGCCATGCTTGTTCGCCACCTCGAGCAAGTGTCCACGAGGCGGCCAATAGGCCTAACCAGCACGGCTTCCCTCTACTGAATTTTACATAAGAGACCAATTGTTCTCTTCCTGTACGAGTGTTATGTTATGAAGTGCTTCAGATTCCTACACAATTATGTGTTAATTTCTTAAAATAGAAGGAGTTTGCATGACCACAAAATGAGCAACAAAAGTTTCCTCTAGTGCAAGAGCACCACTAACCCTATACAATTGCATGCTTCGAGTCCCGGAGTCGGCGGGGCTCCTGTGTCCCTCCGTTCTCTCCGGGTCTCCGGATTTTACACCTCCGGGTACTAAATGGTTGCAAGGAAACCGAGGAAAAAAAATAAAAAATAAAAAATAAATAAAAGAAAAAATTAAAAATCCGATGCACAAAGAAGTTCCGGTTAAATGGAGAAACAAAGTTTTCCTCCAGGTGCACAAAACACCAACAAAATTCCTCCGGGTACTCCGAGTAATACAAAGAACCAAGGAACCAAAAGTTCAGGTTAATTTAAGGAAAGAGAGCTTCCTCCGAATACTCCGGGTACTAACAAAAACCAGGGAACCAGGAAGTTCAGGTTAAATTAAGGAACAAGGCTTCCTCCAAGTACTCCGGGTACTAGGGGTACTCAGGGTACTCCGAGCAATACTGAAAACCAGGGAACCAAGAGGTTCAGGTTAAATTAAGGAACAAGAGTTTCCTCCAAGTACTCCGGGTACTCCGGGTACATACCAAAGACCCAAGAGGTTCAGGTTAAAATTAAGGAATAAGAGCTTCCTCCAAGTACTCCGGTAACTCAGGGTAAACACTGACAACCCAGGAACCAAGAGGTTCAGATTAAAATAAGGAACGGTAGCTTCCTCCAAGTACTCCGGGTACTCAGGGTAAACACTGACAACCCAGGAACCAAGAGGTTCAGATTAAAATAATGAACGATAGCTTCCTCCAACAACTCCGGGTACTCCGGGTAATACTGGAAACCATGGAACCATGAGGTTCAGGTTAAATTAAGGAACGAGTTTCCTCCAAGTACTCCGGGTACTCCGGGGGAGGGGGGGGGGGAACAATGTTTTCCTTCAGAAACAAATATCCGATGTACCAAAAGGTTCCGGTTAAATTAAAGACCAACGTTTCCCTCCGAATTCTCAATGTAGAACAATGAATGGAAAAAGAAGGGAGGAGAGTACTCCAGTGGCATTTATGATAGCCTATAGAATATCCCACTTAAATCCATTCTTATATAAAAAAATACTTAAATACTTAATACTTAAAAATACTTAAAAGAAAAGAAAAAAAAAAAAAAAAAAAAAAAAACATTCATAGGGCCAACAGGCTACTAGATATTGCATGGGCCTTATACATAATGAACTGGTACATGTTTTTGTTCTTTGCTCTTATATTATGTAACATTGATTCTTGGCCTTTTCTCCGACAGGTGGGTCATAGCTCTCCACAGTAATCTACGCCCCCTCACCTGAGTCACAACTGTGATCAGCTCCAGGAGTCACCCACGTCCTGGATCGCCGGACAGGCGCGTGGCCCTCTCCAGTGGGATCAGAGAGTGGCTTCTCAGGTTTTTCTACACCTGAGAGGATGTCGGGACCTGAAACGGCGACCAGGGTGCAGTGGTGCGGGGTCACAAGATGTGACAAATTTCCCCTTCTTGGTCATACGAGATGTGTACGCCATGCGTCTTGTGTGGATCGTACATTGGCTAAGTGGGCTCCTAAAAAGTGTACAAATTGTGCACTCTTCGTGAAACACTACCACAATCCGAGTGACAACATAACGGCAGCAGATGCGACTCAGGTATTGCTGAACATTTGGGGTGAGGTAAGAGTTTATATATCATCAACTTTGAAAAGAGTCTCAGACATTGCCAGTAGGGACTATGTTTCCTTCTTAAACATTCCAGAACGCACGTCCCAACTCTCTCAAAGCTCTGTGTCTTCCCCAGAAACCTCTAAAAAGAGGTCTATACCTACAAAATCAAGACACTTCCTCCTCTCCCCAAATGTGTTAAGCTTGACCTAGATAAAGATGTCATTTAGTAGCACTGCTGATACGGTGCACCTCTCAACAAGTCCTACCCCACCACCTTTTACCACTGCCGAGGTCCATCGCTCACAATCATCCCCAGTGGAACAAGTATTTTCAGAGTTTATTGAACAGGCCCTTCCCGTACAACTAGAACCACAACAACCCCAGCCCGAACCCTTTCAATCAGAAACGTCAGGTAGTGTGGAGGTGGAGGTGCCTTACGATGATTTTAATGTGAACTATATACAGTGGAATCTCCAATCTCGATAATAATTGGTTCCCACAAATACCGATCGAGATTCGAAATATCGAGATGCGAAGTTAACTTCTTATGGGAAAAAATACAATCGGTTCCAGCCACTTGCCGACTAACCTACATCAAATCTGTCAATTTTCACATTTGCCCCCCACAATCACATGCAATATATATAATATGTTAAAATAGATAAAATGAATAACGAAAGTTTTATTTTTACCTTATATTTATTGATAAAGAGGTTTGTGTGGTTGATTGTTGGTTCCGAGGCGAACGCAGTTAGGTTACTGCGTCTCCGCACCCGGCGCACAGTCACCGTCATCAATTCTTGCAATTGCCTCCCTCACCCTGTCACCACTAGTACCGGCATTTTATGAATGCGATAAAAAAAGGTCCAGGTAGACTACTTCACATTACAAGTTTTCAAGCGAATGGCGGACGTGTGACTGGTACACCAAGTGGCCGCTAGATCTACCGACTTCAATAAATTTTCCATGGTATAAAGTTTAATCAAGTTTTCTTTTGTCTTTACTATTATTATAGATTAGATTTTCCTCATACAAATAATAATGTATATTAAAACATGGTAAAGTAATTTATATTACTACGTAAATGAAAGCGGCAGAGATGAGTCAGGTTAGACTACCGCCCGAAAACGATCGATACTAGCGGTACATTAGTATACAGGTGAACAAAACACAATGACTGAGGTTCACACATCGATTTGGTCAAGATTAATCTGTTTATATTAGTATATAAGCATCTAGCATCGATATTTAGCTATCGAGATTAACGTTTTTTCATCGAGATTTGTGATTGGGGAGAGCTTGAAGGTGGTATCGAGATGCGAAATATCGAGATGAGATTGATCGAGATATGTGAGCCTACTGTAGATGATAGCGAGGGACCGGATGGGACAGAGTACCTCAGAGAGAAGGGGGCTCCGGTTTTTTCCGACCCAGAGGACAGGGGCCCCATGTCTCTGATCCTTCCCCAGCTTCCTGTAAGGAGCAACCAAACCTGCCCTCTGACACTGAAATTCTATCTTTTGATGAACTTGTAGAAAGGGCGGCAGTAGCCACGACGGATAAGCTTACCTCCAGATTAGAAACTTTGTTCCAAACAGAAGTGCTCAATGCAATTGATTCTAAATTTAGTCAGATACAAGAGTTTCTGACGCCTCAGGTTAAGCTGTCGTCTAGGCTGGTGCCCCCTACGCTGCCAACTATTCCCTTACAACCTGTCCCTGTACAATTTAAGACCACCACGCCGCCTCGCCCCTCGGAGTCAATTGACCGTAGTGCTCCTAAACCGATGAATCCAATAATTTCCACCCTTGACAGGTCGGGGCTATTCCTAGCCCCGATCACTCCAGTTGCCCTGGAAGTGGACCCAGAGTTGCCCAAAAAACCAATGCCTCTGCTGTATGGCCCTGCCCGAGTTTTGCAACCAGTAACTGGCCCTCTGCCACCAGAAGGTGCGGAAACGGGATCGCTGAGCTTTACCCGGTACCTCCATCATGGGTCGTTGAAATGAATGAGTTAAAAAAACTGCGGGCAAAAGACTATGCGGGACGAGTGCTGGATGTGGTCGTGTCTCCTTTCCCTTCCATATCTGATATTCAATTTTTTGTGTACAAACCTTCTCCAGTATTTTCTGCCATGAAATCCTTGAAGCCTTGGTCTGATTTCTCAAAGCTTGACGCTCATAATGCCATAAAGTCACTTTCCTCAGTGTGTTCTACAAAGATAGAAACTGTTGTTACGGACCCTCAGTCTCCCATGTTTACCTTAGAAGGTGTGGACCAAGGTCCGTGGGTGGAATGGGCAGCAGAGGCTGCAAAATTTGCTTTCCCTGACTGACAGATCCTCTGGTAAGCTTCCAAATGAGGACCATAAATTTGCTTCATGTCATTTAAGATCTGACGATTCCCTACCAACTAGTTTCTGGGAGTTTCTACGGGGCCCCAAATTAATTTGTCGTCCGCTAACTGATCCTCTGCTGTCTACCCCCTCCCAGTTTCTTCTTGAGAAGGACCTGAAAGCACGTCAAAAGGCCCATAGGCTTCTTTCTAATTTTCTACTAAATAGGCACCTGTCTGAATGTATGAGAGTAGTGGGGGATTCCATTACTAACAGTGATTCTAGAGCCGCTTTAACTCTCGTCCGAAAAGCTCAATTAGCAAACTCTCTTATGCTGGGGAGAGACATTTGATTATCCCTGTTTGAAGCTGTCAGAGCGAGACAAGGCCTTCGGCTACAACTCTCTCATAACCTACTTAAAGATATTAAAGCACGCATTCTTTCTTCCCCCCATCTTCTCTAACAGACTAATGTCAATTGACACATGGCAGGCAGTTAGTACACTCCTCATGTCCCCCTCTTCTGCTGCTTTCAGAGATAACTTCAGTAAATATCAACCTCGGAAACATAAGCGGGACTGGCCCCCACACAGTAGTGGATGGAACCCCTTGGCTTCCGTTGAGACTCCCCGAGGGGCGAGCCAGATGCCCTTTCGAAGTAGAGGGCGAGGCACGGGTAACTATGGGCAACAAAGTCGGGTTAGAGGCTTCACGCTTTCAGGCTCCACGTATGTTGACCAACCCCAGGCAGGCCGAAGCCAGCCTAGCCAGGATCCGCCCTACCAACAACAACAAACACGACAGCCATACTACCAACAACAACACCGGGGTCAGTCTAATAAGCCTCCTGTGACGCCTCCCGGCGTTAACAGAATGGTTGCGTGAGGCATTGCAGCTCGCTAGCGCTCGCCAGGATGGGGGGATCGGCTACAGTTGTCCTAGAATGATCTGCTTTATTTCATTAGGGTCGTGTTGCCACAGACAGTCTAGAAATGGTCTTTGTTTTGGTCTGTGACCGCGCCTTATATTTTATATTCGCTATAATATAAATGTTGCTTGTGTGGGAGGCGAGCGAGAGAGGGTGAGGGAGTACACCTGGCAGCGGGGTGAGCTGTGGCCCGGCTCGCTTGGGCGCTGACGGCGTTGGCGGCCGGGTGGTCAACTAGTCCCTGCCCATCGCGGCCGCGTGTTCTTTACCAGCTCAGAGCTTGCCTGACACGCGTATCGTCTACATCCTTTGCAATTCTGTCCCCCATACTCGCCACTTTGCATACTATTTCTCTCTCTCGACTTCTCCTTTCTCATTCTCTAATCTTTATTAAACTCAACATCCCTTCTGGTTTCAGCATAGACGTTCACCGTCGGCCAGTCGTATTGTACGCGAAGCTCTCAGATATTTCTATGTATGAGGTTTGGAGAGACGGACTTTTCCGTGTGTGTCCTCTCTCGGGAAGGTTGTAGACCGGTATATGTCTCCCTGGCAAGGTGTTGAGTGATTCTGCTTGGTTATCTAAAGCTAGACTAGGGGTAAGGTTACTGTGTCGTTGTCTCCGATGTGTGCAGTGTTAGCTAAACCCTGCACGACATCGACAGGTACTGTGGGAGCCTAAGTTGTCTTCGGGTGGGTTTACTTTGCGAGCACAGCGCTGTGGTGTGAGAGGGCCATAGCCTATCCCTCACAACATAGTGCTGCCTCTTTGTGTTGACTTCTGAGGGATCGCCAGGATAGAACTAGGTACTAGAGACCTAGATTTATCAAGAGAGCATCCCCGTCATATAACGTAATCTTCATTATACCACCTTCGGACAACGTTAGGCTACGAGCCACATGCTCGCCCATTGTTGCCCTGCCTTGATACCCCAGCTAGAGTTTATTAACTGAGCAGACACTGGTTAGAGATAAGCCCCCATTATTATATGTATGCAGCATTATTATTCACTGCACTTTTGAGCCGAGGTTGTTGTTGAGTTGCACAACCCTAGTAGGCTGTTGCGTTGTGTCACGAAGCATTTCTTTAGTTGTCGAGCATTACTACCTTTGCGCAGTCTTTATGATTCGCCTGCCTATTATTACTATATGTCCTAGTATTTATTGTGACCCGTATTCTGCATTATAATTGTTCAAGATTCTTTACGAACATCTTCCCAGCATCAGACTTATATCAGAAGTTTCCAGTTGATGTTGCAGGACTAGCATTGCACTTTCTTTAATACAGGAGTGCCAGTTATTTGAGTATTTACCGTAACGTTAATTAATCACGTTAACTATCTTTTCTTTGTGTAACCTAATCGAGTAATCTTTTACTGTTTGAGAATAGGCTGTTTCATCGAGCGTCAGCCTAGTGTGTGTGCACCAGTTACCGAGTCATAGGATACCTCGTTGTCCAGGCACGACTCAGGGCGGTAATGGTGTTTTGTTTTCCAGTGTTTAAGGCAGGGTTGGATCTAGTGTTACCGTTGTTGCATTTTGCCATTATCTAGTCCAATGTTGAAGAGCCCTGTGTCTTTGAGAACCTGGATCGTAACAAATGGCGACCTCGCCAGGATCTTGTGAACTAAGAGATAATTGCAGGATTGTTGTGGTCATTTGTTTTATTGAGGAATATAGTGGGCACGTTAATTTTTTTTTTGGCAAAGTAGTATAGCACTTGAGAGTCTTCAGACATTTTTGGCAAGTGAATAGTGCTACATAAGAGTTTGGGATACTTCTTTTCTGAATATTGTGGTGAGAAATTTTTGTGAGCATCATGTCTTATACCAGGTCAGAGGAGAATGGAGACACAGTACGTAATGTCGAAACTGAGGAACAGCAGCATGATGAAAGGGTTAATCGGGTGAACTGTGAGGAGGATGCTAGGATATTTTTGCAATGGCCTGTTACTGCCGAGCGGTTGGAGGGTATGGATCGGTACGGTCTTCAATGCCTGGCCAAAGCTATCGGTCATGCGGTTACTAGCAGCATGACCAAGGATAACTTGATCACGTGTGTACTGGGCAGGGTGACTGGTGAGCGAGATGGGTTGAGTGCTCAGAGCCCTTTGGCCATGCTTCCCCTACACTCGACTCCCAGCCATCCCAGTGGTTTGCCGACCCCGGGTACGCTTCCACAGGTGGGTGGTGACTGGCAGGGTGGGTTGCCCCTGGGGGTACCACCGGTAATTTCAAACATTGTAGCACCTTCACCTCCTCAAGGGTTAACTCCAGAATTATTGCTTCAGCTCGAATTAGCTAAGCTTCAGCAGCAACAAAGGGCATGTGAGCTTCAGCAGCAATTAGAATTAGCCAGGATAGAAGAGAGAAAAACTATCAGTCAAGCAAAAATCCAAGCCGAGTCGACTAGGTACTGTGCCGACATGGACGTAGAGAAGTCGCGAGTAGAGACAACGGGACAGCGACTTGGGGCTGGTAACCGTGTTCATGAGCAGTCTCTCTCGCACTTATTGAAACTGGTTCCGGTGTTTGATGAGTGGTGTAACAGAATTTTTCACACGCTTTGAGAAGAAGTGCCAGGAACACCAGTGGCCAGAGAATAAATGGGCAGCACTTGTATCCTCTAGAATAATAGGCAAGGGTCTTAAAGCCTACGATGCGTTGCCTATAGAGTCTTGTATTATCTATGAGGAACCCAAGGAGGCTGTCCTGAGAGCATACGAACTACAACCAGAGACGTACAGGTTGAAGTTCCGGGGTGTTACCAAGGGTCGGGAGAGCACCTTTTTGGAGCATGCCCGGGAGCTGTCCGATGCTTTTGGGAATTGGCTGAGGTCGGAGAAAGCTACTACGTTTGACGACATTAAACAGTTGGTGCTTTTAGAGCAGTTTTTCAAATGCACGGGCGGCGACCTGACGTTAAACCTTAAAGAAAAGCAACCAAAACTCTACAGGAGGCAGCTGAGATGGCTGACCTCCGGCTATCACTAATTCGTGGGTGCGGGTCTGCCCAGCGTAGTGAGGCAGGTAACAAGGGGCGTGACGCCCCACCCCCCCGAGTTAGTGATATACCTTATGCAAACAAGTACAAGAGCCATGATACCAAGACTGACCACAAGACTAGCACCGTCCCATTTAAGAAGGGGCCGGGCCCTTCCCAGTACCAAGGGAAGCCCAAAGGGGAGTTGGAGTGTTATCATTGTCATAAAAAGGGGCAGTTTGCAAGAGTCTGTCTTAGCAAACTACCTACAGCAGCTGTGTCTTTGGCCTGCAACATTGGTGTGTCTCCGAAGTCATCTGAGTTTGCCCGGGGCAGTTCGTCAGAGGCTGAGGCACAGCCAATGCAGAAGCACCTGGGAGGCTCGAACCCTGCTCAGGATGTTTTTTGCGACCATAGAGGGCGGGGTTGCGTGATGTGGGCTGGGCGCAAGCATGGAGTAGAGGTCTTGCGCGATACAGGTGCTTCCCAGACTCTGATGAAAAACTTGACTGGCTACCCTATAAACGCGGCTCGGGTGGTGGTGGTGCAGGGTATTAATGCAACTCGGTCATACCAGCTGGTGCGGTTGGAGTTGGAGGTGGATGGTGTGGCACGTGAATTGGATGTCGGGATTGTGGAGAAACTGCCAGTGGAGGGCGTCGACCTTCTTCTCGGCAATGACTTTGCAATGCCCGCTTCTGAGGTTCTACCCTTAGTCGTTGCCGAGAGGCCGGCCGACGTGAGTAGGGAAGAGCAAGAGTGGGTCGAGCGGTGCCAGACACAACCCATGGCGTGTGTTGTCATCCGAGCTCGGGCAGCTAAAGTGTCACAGCCTAGTCCTCCGTCTTCAGACCAGCGGAGGAACGATCAAACAGGAGGAGGCTAAAGCTGGAGTTGGTTTTAAGAGTTTTGACTCGGCGGCTCTCCTGGGTGATTCAGTATTAGCACCATTACTTAATTCTGGAGTAGCCCCTGGGCCTGTCATCGAGAGTGACGAGGCTGGGCATGACGAGTCTCCACGACAGCAACGTTATGTACATCGAGAGAGACAGAGGGAGCAGCCCAGTATCGGGGAAGGTCATGCATTGCTCCGGGAGCAGTTAGATCGCTTGGCACCCTCAGATATACGTCGGTTGCAACTAGAGGACCCTGAGCTCCAAACGTGTGCTAATGGAGCTGTAGAGCTCGACGAGGACGGCGATGCACAGCCAGGAGATTTTTTTTATTTAGAAGGCATCCTCCATAGGCGTTTTCAAGACCCTAGACGTAGTTGGCAAGAGGGGTCCGGAGTAGTGGACCAGTTGGTGGTGCCACGGGAGTGCAGGGATAGCCTACTGAGGTTGGCGCATGACATACCACTGGCAGGACATCTAGGGGTGAGAAAAACGGTGGCGGCTTTAGCAAAATTGTTTTGGTGGCCAGGGTTGAAGGGGCAGGTGGTAACCTGGATAGCAAGGTGTCATACGTGCCAGAGGGTTGGAAAACCTAACCAAACAATTCCGAGAGCCCCGTTGCACCCCATTCCTCCGCCCTTCAGTAAGGTCATCATTGATATGGTCGGACCCCTACCCCCTACTAGTGCCAGTAATAAATTTCTAGTAACTATCATGGATGTGGCCACTCGTTACCCTGATGCATATCCAATGAGAAATGGCACGGCGAAAACTGTTGTCCGGAACCTGCTCTTGTATTGCTCGCGGTATGGTTACCCGCAAGAGGTGCAATCGGACCAAGGTTCTAATTTTACCTCTAATCTGTTCAAACAAACTATGATTCAGCATGGCATCAGCACTGTCGTCTCTTCTGCGTATCACCCGGAGAGTCAAGGGGTGTTGGAGGTGGCAGGCCACGCTGAAAAGCATGCTTCGATGTTATTGCGCAGAGAACGGAAAGGATTGGGACCTTGGTCTGCCGTATGTTTTGTTCGCGGCAAGAGAAGTACCTGGAGAGAGTCTCGGTTTCAGTCCGAATGAGCTTGTTTTCGGGCATCAGGTGAGGGGTCCTCTCCACATGGTGAAGGAGATGTGGGAGGGCACTAGGCATATTGTTCTGCGAGATAAGTTGCAACCTCTTGTTCCTGAGCGACAAGAGGAGTTGTTTACTAGGCTGTGGCAGTCCGTCCGCATGTTTGTTGCTTCTCCAGGCCTGATGTACGGGGTAGAATCCGACATGGAGGCTGGAGACAGTGCAAGGCTCGAGTTGGTTCCCTGCCGTGTGAATCCTGCTCGACAGCCTGTTGTGAAGGCGGAGCTGGACAGCGTGTGGAGAGGGGGTCTGAGGGATGAGGGATATCGTGAGTGGTCGTTGCCAGTGGCTTTGCAACCTGAGTTTGGTGGCAGAGTCCGTGTGTATGTTGATTGCAAGAGTGTGGAAGCATTATCCCTGACAGACGCCTATCCATTACCCAGAGTTGACGACACCATAGACCGCTTCGGGGCTGCCTCGCTCATCACGAAGGTAGAACTAGTGAAGGGTTATTGGCAGGCCCCGTTGCCGGAAGGAGCAAAGAGAAGTGCCAGTCTTGCGATGGACTGGGCAGTTTGTCAGTGTCAGGTGTTGTTGTGCTGCCGGAACACAAGTTGGATGTGTGGCATGCTAAGGGCACTGATAATGTTTTGGCTTTGTTTGCAGGAGAACCCTCGCTGTTCAGTCAGTGTCTGTCGTGGGTGGAGGATCCGGGGTAGGCTACCACAGTATGTTGGTATAGCCTCCTGTCTTGGCTCGCGGTGTATTTTGCGCTGGTGCTTGGTGGCTCGCGTGTGTAGCATCAGCGTAGGGTCGCAGGGCAGGAGTTGTTGGCTTTGATTAGAAGAAAATTAGGCTACATCTATAGTAGCCGCCAAAAACAACATTAAAATAATATGAAAAATTAAATAAAAACTCTTTCTTTTAATAATTTATTTTAAGATAATATTGTAGCTGAGTACTGAGTGCAGATGATTTTCCCTCAGTAGGCTGTGCTTCTTAAAGCTCGCTCTGGGAGCACAATGTTATGAATTAATGTATTATATTTGGGAAGGGTGATAAGATTTTTTTATATCAAAATTTTGTTGTATTTTTTTTTAGGAGACTGAGCTTGCATTCCATGAGTGGCAGAGTGGTTAGGAGTGGCAGATTCTAGCGACATTCTTCCTGTTCAGATATGGGCTCATGGTTGAGTGTCCCATATCTTGGGGGTGTGTGACGCCTCCCGGCGTTAACAGAATGGTTGCGTGGGGCATTGCAGCTCGCTAGCGCTCGCCAGGATGGGGGGATGGGCTACAGTTGTCCTAGAATGATCTGCTATATTTCATTAGGGTCGCCATTCGACAGAGGAAGGTTTGTGGAACATTATTCTTTTTTATTCACAACATTACATGCCATATTCATTGACTTAGAGTATTTCTATCTATCTATCTATTGCCTGACGCCGTGATCCCCGAAGGGGTGGCCACGAACGAACCGCCCCATGCACCTCTGTCCCCAGTCAGTCGACGCCCCTCCCCCCAATCAGCCACAGCTTCGTTCATGTAGTTCCTCACTCCATCCTTCCACCTCATATTCGGTCTACCTCTCCCCCTCTGTCCCTCCACCTCGCTCTCGTACACCCTCTTAGTCATTCTCTCGCTTTCCATACGTCCCATATGGCCGAACCATCTCAAGTTGTTCCTTTTCACACTTTCCAGCACATCTACCTCCACACCACACCTCCTTCTTACTTCCTCATTAGTCTGTCTATCCCTCCATGTAACTCCGCACGCACTCCTTAAGTAATTCATTTCCACTGCTCTCACTCTTGGTCTGAGTCTCTTAACCAACGTCCATGCTTCGCTTCCGTAAGTCAGTGTCGGGATTACCACACTGTCATGCAAGGACTTCTTCACTTCCATACTGACCACCCTATTTCTTGTTACTGCTTTTAGCGTTCCTACAACCCTCTTCCATAGCCCAAAGATCGTCAAAACACCCGGTACCGCAGCACAGTCGCAAGCTATAGCCCCCGGGGCTGGAGGGTTAACAACCACAAATACTTGGTCTGAAGTATCAGCACTATTTTTTAAACCGTCTCTAAGGTTCTCTCGTGTTAACTTAATTAGATTCAGATCTCAACGACACTCAACAGGCCACAGTAGTCGGGACAGACTGGTTAATTCATCCCCAGACAACAAATTAGAGAGACTCAGACACACCAACAGCAACAGTCTGACCTTTCAAGAGCACATACCGGTTCAAGGACCTAACTTAGTTCATCTTAGCCCTGCATCACATTATATCTCAAGGCACAACCGGTTCTTTCCAGGCCAGTTACACAGCATGACCGCACGGACCTTGGTCCAGACATTTAATAAAGCATAGTCTGTTTTGGGACTGGGAGAGACGACCATTCTTCCGTAAATACGTATACAACGTCTCATACCAGTAAAGGTGCCAACACTCGTAAAAGCGATGCTTCAGTAAGAATTAGAGTGAACATTCCTCCCACATCAAAAGTTGTCTGTCTCACTTAGTTCTAGTACCAAATACCGAGATAGCCCCCTCACAATGTCCCGTTCAAAGCCAGTTCCCATAGAATTATCAATCTC